>VZTF01000892.1:1262883-1719288 GCA_013397755.1 Cnemophilus loriae | reverse complement strand
TTTTTTTTTTTTTTTAATTCTAGTAAACAGCACTTTTATTCCTCCAAAATCAGAAGAGCCAAAAATGTGTCTTCATTGGAAGAATATTGAAGTTAGATTTTTAAGAGCATAATAAAACATAATTCTAATAGTTCTAATGCTTGCAGTGTGGGATTTTCAGAAGCGTGGTGTTGGTCACACTGTTCTGCTAATGAGGATGGTGATGACTTAAGCAGAACAGAAAGCAGGCCAATCCCAAGTGCTCTTTAAAATTCCACTCATAATATATTATTCAATATAGCTATTTACGGGCCTATTCTGGTAGAGTGCTGAGTGCTTCTATGATGCACTGAGGATCCTCAAGTCGATGACTGTCAATGAGATTGAGGTAGCACAGTCCCGCTAAGGATTGGTCCTGTCTGTTTCTCTATTTTTGTGGTGTTAAATGTATGAGTAACTAGCCTCTTTCCTTATCTTATTTTCTCTTTGCTTGTAATGTTATGCTACCTAAAAGTATCCCACTGCTAAACATTGTTAGCTTTCCTAATATTTTTTTACATCCCTTGTTAATACAAAGGAAAAGGACCAGGTCATTTATTTTCTATGTTAATGCAAAGATAGTGACCAAGATATACTAAACTGTTTTGTTTGTCACAGTTACTCAACTCTTTAGGAACCAAAGACTGACTTCTGCTCCCATAAAGAATGGAAAGCAGTATATATAATAAGGATTGTTTATCCATAGAGTATTCTGTAAGAGTGTTGACAAAGAATCCTAACTTTAAGTCATTACTATATGTTGGTTTCCTGAGTTGCTGCCACAGATGGTGTGGTGCTTTGTATATTTTAAGTTTGTTTGCCATAAACACCTTTTATTTCTTTGGCATCCCAGCAGCAAATTTTGCCCTTAGCCCTCCTTCAGTAATGTTATGAGCTTAGCTGTAGGCATCCCAAATATTTAGTAGAAATATTACTATTTATTTTAAGTAGTTGAGAACAATTGTAAGGAATATTTTATACCGAACTGGAATTACCTTAATATCTACCGGTTAATCTAATATGCTTTAGGAATGATGTAATACAATGAAAATAACTAAAAGCATAAAGTGAAGAAAACATCCTTCAAAAGCATGCCTAGCTGGTTTGAACACCTCCTGATAGACTTTTCTATAACTGAGTGTATAGAACATTCTGAAGCATATGGAGAAAGCAGAGATGTATGAACAATTATATCTTCAAAATAAAATTAGTCTTATTTCTTAGCAGACTAATACAGTTCTTTAAGAACAGTTGAATAAATTTTTAAATCCCTCGTGTAACTTTGAAGTGATTTCTGGTTTTCAGTACAAGTTCACCTACAATTTCACACCTACGATTGTGAAACATCCTTTGGTACCGTAGGTCTGTACGTTTTTCTGAAGCATGCTTTTGTGCCCGTTTCTTAGGCATTCTGTGAAATTTATGTGCAATTAAAAAGAAAACTAATGCATATATATGTATATATACTTATGTATATACATACTCTAATACACATATGCTGTGACTGAACTAATATAACTTTACAGCTTCAAGTGGTTGATCATGTATGGTCCTAGAAAAATGTGATTTAAACCAGTATGTGAATGGATTGTGACATAGCTGAGTTCTTAAAAAGTTTACATTTTGGTGCCCCAAAATGATGGATGTTAAATTATGAATTGTTGACCAACACTCTCCTCTAAATACCGTTTATCACTTTGTTGGGAGATTTTAGAAGTTGCCATCTTAAATTACATCAAAATAGTGTTTGTATACTACCTGCTTGAACTCAGTACTCTTCTGTAGTGAATTTTAACATAGACAGTGCCTTCAAACAAAATAAATACGATGCAGAACTAAGAGTTGTGCACATTCCTTTTGATAATTTCATGGTTCTTGTAAAATGTAGAGAGAAGCCGATCACATTGGCTTTTGCATTGCTGACGAGGCAAATATAGGACATCTTCAAGGAGTGAACATGGAGGGAGAAGAAGGGAGTATTTTACAAGATTCTGAAGATCTTGCAAGTTAGCAAGTAAAAACATTACAGAAATATTAAGAGTAGAATCTGGTTACTATGCTAAGATACTCTCAAGCCCATTTTCTATGTTTCAAATTTAAGTAGGAGAATATAAATTATAAAGTCCATTTTGCAAATAGGCAGTGTATGGGAAAGCAAGTGCAAAATGTCCTTTTTCTTGGATCTTGCCACTCTATTTTTCTATCATTATGTTTACTAATTGTTGTAGTGGGTTACTAATGAGCCAGCTGTTTAAAAAAATTAAAAGGATCCATTGCATATCAGCAAGCGGAAGTGTACTTAAGATTATTTTATTTGTAGAGGTATGTAAGATAGGCTTAATGAAAAATGCACTGAAACAAATGCTGGGAATTTCCTGTGTACTATCATACTTTTGGGTTTTTTTGTTGTTCATGAAAATGTTTGTACTTTTTTATCATTGTCTTTTATGAAATATAATGTTCTAAAGATTGTGTTGGTTTGTTTATTCTGAGATTCTGTGGAAAAGATATCATCTTTGTGTTTTGTTTCTAGACAAAATGCTCGTTTTTCTAGTGCTCAGTACCCTAAAATAACAGCAAAAGGAAAGGACATACCTCTCCAAATACATCAGGTTAGGCTGTGATGGGATCAAGCCTTAGGCTAGCAGGGCTTTTTCCCTTTCTCTGTATTAATAGGCTTTCAGGTTTTGTTGGGCTAAGTGACTCAACCTTCTTGCATACTTTTCCAAGACAGGGCTGCTATTCTGTTGAATCTCCTAATGGTTCTTCCCCATATAGTGGTCACTGGAATGGGAATAGAAGGATTCATCCATATTTCTCCCAGCCTTAAATATCTTCTAAGGATTCATCAGTTATCCTTATTTTTATTTGTGTTTTACAGCTATTACGAAAGTGTCTGATGGTTTGAGGTATGCAAGTAATTCTGGGGAGTACTTTAAGTGGGGACAAAATCATTTGCAGAATTTTCTGAAAATACCTGAATAAGCTTCTTCAGGTATGTTTGAGAGATATACTTGTCTGAAACAAAGGCTTCTGGTCTGTCCTTGAAAGTGTCATCAGTTATGATATATTGGAAAACAGGAAAGAAGGTATTTCAAGTATGTGTAGCCTGCTTAGCATCTTTAAATGCTGTTCTACCATGCTGTCACCTTTACCTGCTTTCACTTCTATGTCTCCAAAATCAGAATTGAGAGATGAGTTTGTCTGATAATTATGTGGGGCCCTGAGTAAATAATCCCATGTGACTTCATCTGTTGTGGGCTTCATTAATAAAACATAGGAGATAGTAGTGGTGGATTGTATTTTCTTTGTGCTTACTTTTCATGAGACACCTTTCACAGATGTGTTTTGTTCAATTCCTTTGCAAGAAGAAATTTAGTTTATCAATTTCATGGAAGACTTTGGTTTATTCTCAGAGCATCCATAATGGAATTTCAATACATTTTTTCCTAAGACTAATGTGGTTTTTTTCAAATCCTAAGCTTTTACTTGGAAGGGCAATACTGACAATACAGAAATGCAGAACATTTTTATTCAGAAGAGTATTGGAAAACAACGTCAATACACTTTCTTCCTAAAGTTAACAAAATGAATAAAAAACTTAATGATTTACAATGAAATCTAAAGCTGTTGATAGTCAGATACTAAGTTCTTATCATTTATGGAAATTTTAATTTACACAACTGACTTTTCATGCTTAATTTCAGCTTCTATTCCACTGGCTCGCTAACTACTGCTGTAGTTGAGTAAGAGAAGGGACTAAGGACAACAACAATCTTGTAATGCCGATTACCAGCATCATTAGCCGTGAACACCACCTGGAAAACAAAAAACCGAGACAAATGAGAAGTGATCTCTAGATAAAAGCCTAGAGGGAACCATTGTGATCATTTTATGTAACTTCACATGAAACATTAGAAATATTCTCACTCTGAACTGTGACTGCCTGTAACATGCAGTGTTTCCACTGGTAAAATATCCTTTGTTAAAAGTATGAATATCACATTATTTAAGATTTTATACAATTTATTTATTATCCAAATTGGCGTTTCCTTGTTGGTACTCAAATGGCAACAAGACTTCTTTTCTTGTTTCCTTATTGCTTCCTTATGAAGGTCTATGAACCCCATTGATTTTCTTTATTTAAGAAAAAAAAAAAAGCTAGCCCATTTGCCCATTCTTTCAAGCGTTGGAATGTTTTTGTTGCTCTTACCATGTTCTGTACTTCAAGGAACAGAATTAAACAGTGCTATACTAACTATCAGTAGGCCAGACTATAAAACAATGATTTGCTTTAGTTCTGCTTCAAAATCTAGTAGTTAGAGAAGGACTGCATTAGTCATCTGGCCACAGCATGACGATAACCCTACATATGAACGATTTACCACAGCTCTATTAATGTTTCCCTGAGCAGCGTGTCCTGTCCTTTGGTCTCTCACTACACGTAGTACATTATTTTGTGCTGTGAGATGAGAGGTGTCAACTTCTAAATTGACAGTTTGATAGCATTCTGTGATGCACAGCTTGTGCTCCTTTCAACATTAATAAAAAAGATGCATATGAAACAACCAGTGAACTGAGCAAAATGTGTTCCCTACTGAGGCTCATTTTTAAGAAAGAAGGCTCATGCTCTGTAGATTAAATTAATTTCCAGTCAAACATTATCTTGATATACAATCAATTTACTTGCATGCTGTAAATCTTTCATCTTTCCTTTTTTATTTCAGTTCTCACAGAAGGCAAGGCTATCCAGCATTAACCTTCATTATTGTCTAGTATAAGAATGTCATCTTTCATTTGTTGCGGGAAGGCAGAGAGAAAATTTAATCCAAGTGTTTGCCACCTTTTCTCCAAGGAGATAAGGAACAGCTGAGCAGATATGTCACAGTCCAAGAAACAACTAATATAGAACTGCTGCTACTGAAAGGTCATAGGAAAGCACTGGTACTGTGGAGGGGAAGGAGACAGTCCCCAGGGAATCCCAGACCCTTCAGCAGGCCTCACTGGGTACCTGCTTTGGAACATCTTCCTCTAACCAGTTTATTTGTCCCATGCAAATTAAAGAGGCAGGTTGTACTTTTTTTTTCTGTTGTAAACTGGGGCTCCAAGCATCCAGAACACAGTACATACTTTTGTTGTCCTTAAAAATCTAAATTATGAACTTCATCTGTAGCCATACAAATACTGTCTCCAAAAGGCAGATAAATGCTTTTCCCAGGAGACTTCACAGAGTACTCCACTTGTCCCTCAAACACTTAGAATAATCACTAAAACAATCACGTGCTCAAGTAGAGGTAGAAGGATGGAAAACTTCTCCATAAATAGGAAAACCTCTCCTCCTCATCTAGGAGCTTTGAGACTTACGGGGGAGCTAGTAACTACGTTCAGTCACGACTATGTTGCTACAAAGCTTTGAGACTGTGGATTTAAAGTGTTAATGTGAAAATATTTTAAAGTGAAAAGAAAGTTCGACATATGCAGTTAGTAACTGAAGTCTACACATATTAAGTATCTTTATTCTTTGCAACTGAAGTAGAGGAAAAAAGGAATACTCACATCAGCATGGTGGTGGAAGGGATTCAAGCCCAGACTCTTCCAGTAAGAGGCTGTATCAAGCTCAAGCTTGTACAACCCTGCTACAAATTGTTCTTTAGTTGTAAGCTCCAGGAGGCCTCCTTTGTCATTGGTTTGTCTGTGTAGTGGTAGAAGAACACACTTTTATAGTTTGGTTAAAAGCCTGAGAAAGACGCAGTTTTTTAGCAATTGAACATGAGTAATGTGTGGCTTAAGTAATAGGATGAATACCTCTATTGATCTGGAATAGCTTACTTCCATCTGTATTATGGATGCTTCAGAGCTTATCTTGGCACTTGCTACTTCCACAGTGACCACAGCAGATGGCTGCCTGCCGTCTCGCTAACTCTGCGTGGTTTGGGGGTGAGCCAAAAACTGGCATTATTGTTCATTGACTCTTGGCAGAATCTTGGAGTTAATTAAATGAACCCACTTAGAGGGAAAGCTTCACCACTGCTGTAAGAAATGTGGAAGCTCTGTGATGCACTTACTGTGCAACTAAGTAGGGTCAACTGTCCTGATTTTTCCATGGTTTTCTTTCTTATTTAAATGTATTGAGTTGCTTTCTCAGTGTAAACATTTTTTTTTACAGTTGGCTATTAGAAATTTGAGATCTGCTATTTGAAATGACCACAGGTCAGCTAGCAGTGTAGCCTTATGGAATTTCTTGTGGTTTGTCCTGGCCTTAGCAAACAGGTGGTCTTGTTTGATTTGGAGATACTATATAGTGTTGTCTAAAGCCCTAGTACTGGTTTGAAACCATATATCTTTGAACATCAACCTAATTAGGGCTCCGGAAGCAATATTGGATGCTGTCTCTCAAACATGTCCCTTTTTTGAAACATCTTTCTGTGAAATAAGTTTTATAATACTAGGGGTTTTTTATTAGGTAGGTTATCCACAAATAACAGAGCAGCTAGTGCCTGATTTTGGTATCTAAAAACCACTGTCTTGTGTTCCACTTGCCAAATTTTTTCTGAACAGATTTTAATCAAATTGCATGCAGAGAAAAATAATGTCACTGTCCAGTGTGTTACTTAGGATTTGTTTTTTCATATAGCTTAGAAAATAAAGTATAGAACACCATTTATATCTTACAAGATGCTGTGTAGTCAGTTATCAGAAGTTTTATATCTATTGAATTGTCTCTATTTTTCTGTCATAGATTGATCACTGCTAGATAACTGGTCACTTCTCTAATAAGCTTTTTCAGATAATACCAAATGCATCTTTGATTGAGAACATTTATTACAGGATCTCTTGCTAACATTCAATTTTTTACAGATTATCAAGGCGGGAGAGGTTGATTTAATATTAGCATGACTTTTGCTTACCTTATGTTGAGGTTGCTTTACTCCTTGTTTCAAATATTAAAAGTGTTTTTAAAGCTTCAGTCAACATCCAGCTGTTTAGATGAGTATCTTTATACAGAGTCTCTAAGCTCAGAAATGAATACAAGTGAACTGAACACTCTAACTGGAAAATTTCACACATTTCCAGCCACAGAATACGTGTGAAATTGTCTTCTCACTTGAGGGTGTGAGGCAATTTAAGTAGGACAAAACGAATAGATTGTTTTCCCCACGCTGTACAATTATGTGTGTCCTTCACTGTAGCTATATTTTTCAAGGACGCATACGAGAGCAGTGTTGCTTGTGCCAGCCCACTGCTCCACGACACCAAAGAGCTGTATCAACAGTTTCCTCTGGAATTTCTAGAAATGCATCTGAGTCCGGGATTCCACTGCTGAAGATCACGGGCTATGCCAGCTTTAGCCCTTGAGAGCCCTTTCTCACTTTTTTTCTAGGTGGAGTGGACTGTTTACATACCTGGAAAGGTCTCAGGTGAGACTTTGCAACTATCATGAGGAGCTAAGTGTGGAAGTGGAATATCGCATGGTGAATAAAGAATGCTCATTCTGTGTATCCCCTAAGAATTTTTTCAATTTAATTTCAGACTATACTTTAAGTAAAAATTGCTTTTTATTTTTTTAAGTGTTAATATATACTAAAATAGAAGACAATTTAAAAAAAAAGTCATCTACATTTGAAATTCTACAGTTACATTTTTAAAAAATATGTCAATATTTAAATATCTGGAGATTCTTTTTGTTATTTGAGGTGTGATTGCTTCTCAGTGGGGGAGGAAGTGAGAAAGGTTTATCCCCAAATTTTCACCTTTTGGCTAAGTCCTTTATCTTGAAGTAAAGAAGGCTATCAAATATGATGTGGTATACATTCAAAACAGTTTCTTTTTAAAACCATGGTGTTGTAAGAAATTAAAATCCATTTAGAAAGACAGAAAATGGCCGATAAAGGTAGGATTCTCAACCGGAGTCTTGGTTTCAAAATGCAAGAGTCTGTCTGATTCTTGTAACAATGCAGCAGTTTATTGCTGAGTACTAAAAGGTAATATAGACCTTTGCTATGAAATTAAAGAGAAGCAATGACTGAATTAAAGAATAGCTTAAAATATTTTCTTGTGTTCATAGGAATTATAAAGCATTCTAAAACCGTTCTGGTGTTGAAACTGTAGTACATTTAAAAGACAGTCTGCAGCAAATTAATTCAATTGTGTGTTATCTTTCCTCTGAGCAAAACAGACATCTCACATTAGGGAATGTGGAACTGGGCTTTCAACTCTTTGGCCTCTTCCCATTGCCTCTCCCATCTTTCACTCATTATTTTAGTGTAACTTACTTTGAATTTAACAGTTCCCAAGATCCATCCGCAGTTTCTTTATATAACTTTACTTGAACATTGGGAGCTGGACTTCCTCGGACTGAATCCACAACTTTTATGAAAAGAGGATTCTTGGCGTCAAGAGGGCCCTTAATAGGAAGAGAGAATTTTTATGTTGCAAGAAGGGTAAGCGACGGTGCATCCTAAAACAGTAGGGAATATTATTCTTTAGATCTACAGCAGACACCATATTTTCCATGAGAAGATTGCTGTGTACTGAAGAAACATAATCTGAAGTTTTCTGGAGGCTGGATATGGTGGAGCCAGGAAGGAAGATTTCAGGGTCTGTTGGACATGTAGCCATGTGCACTAGGAAGGCACTGCAGCTGTGAGACCACATTTCTATTTTTTCTTTGGCATGGCTTAGCTACACATCCTCTCCAGCATGAAGTTGTAACTAAATTGTGGCCTCAACAGGAAATAATTACATCCTCAAAGGTAGTAGGAATGTTTAAAAATCTGCCAACTCTTCCTCTGTACTTTGGACTGGCAATTTGAGCACAGATTTCTGGATTTGAGAGCGTCTCATACCTTGTTGCCATAGAATTATCTCTGTTGCCACAGAGTTACAGTTCTGCTGTAACCATGATAAGCACCACATACAGACTCTCTACTAGCAGCACGTTGGATCAGATTTGTCAACCCTGGCAGCTACCTGAGGACAGGAGAGGAAAACCTTCCTTCAAATAGAGAATGGCTATAGTTTCGTCCCAACATGCTCATCACAAGTAGTGATTATGGCCTGATGTTTTGCCTTTTCAAAAATGGAGTTGAATCAGGGCTTTGACCTTACCTAATTCTGCAGATGAAGAGTGAGAAAGCAGAGCTTTGTAGAAGGTGCTAATCAGGGATGATCTCGAAATAGCAGTCACTGATATCCATTCAATCATTGTAAAATGAATCGTGATGTAGATGGTTAAAAACTAAGAGCCCTCTCTTTCATGCCCTCTTACAATCTGGGATGTTCCATGGGCCAGGAACCGTGTCTGGCATGGTACCAATGTATCAGCATATATCTATACTGCCTGTATGCCCAGATTCCTCATGCTCCCTTTCTGGAATGCAGGGGCTCCTCACTGGTGTTACTTGTGAGGCCTTGGCGAGAAGGGCTGCACTGCCACCGCTGATTTTTCCTGACTTTTACACCCTGGGAGCTCAATGAAAGTCGAGTTCCTCAACAAGGTTAGTCAGGTATTATTTTCCCAAAGATCAGAGTTGAGAGGAAAAATGAATAGTTGAGGAGAGAGAGACAAGGCTGTTGTAGGGGAATTTCAGGCTGAAGCATCTGAGTCTTTAGCTTGCTTTCCTGGGATAAATGAGCCCTTTGGAAGAAGTATCCTGACTTTGGTTCTGTTCTTTGCTTACATGGGGTTAAGCTGTAGCAGGCAGAGCAGTAAGGCAGAAGTCTAGAGAAGGCCTTTCTCTAGCATGGATTTTACAACAGGAAATTAAATTCCTCATGACACAGCTTGTTCATTATGTTATGAAGGCTTAAGGTGTTTTGTCTAGTGAATATGATAGTTTTTCCTTTCTCATCTCACGTTGTTTTTCATGAAGCTTCCATGTCTAATGACAAGTGCTACTTCTCTGCCCATAAAGTCCTCTCACTAATCACTAGAGGAGAAAGAAGGACCAGAACAGAGCAGCAGCAGAGAACTACAGTCAATACATACTGTAAAATCAAAATAATAAAAACCAAATAGAGTATTCTATTTTTTTTTTTTGCTTACACTAATTAGAAAATAATAAAAGAAGAAAAAGACATTGAGACTACCTTAGTAGAAGGACTGCAATCCTGAGACACTTACCGATGGTGCAGCTTCAGAGCAAAGTGCCAGGCCAGCTAAGAAAACCAGAAATACAGAATGAAAAGCCATTTTGCCTACCACTAGGAAGTCTGTGTCAGCAAGCAGAAACTGGTGGGAGCTGTGACTTTTATATCAAGGCCTCTGAAATGAAGCTACTTATCAGAAAACCCCTATGACTTTCAACACGTAGATTCATACTATTTACTTAGTAAACACAAAGAAAATAAGTAACCCATACAAACATGAACCTTGTCTGTGAAAATAAGTATTTTCTATCCTTGTCTATGGAAATATTGTGAACATTGCCTAGTTCAACTACTGTATCAATTTTCTTGGAAAAAAAAGTCTATTCTGTTATTTTGCTCTTTTATGGAGGAATAGTGCTATATTGACCTCATATAACTAAGAAAAATACAAATTTTATGTCAACTCAGCAATTTCAGTGAGAAATTCTCTGTGGGTATGGCTTGGTTTAATTGAGTCGCTCATGATAATATATTAAGAGATTTCTCTCTATGTTGATCTCCTCCCCACCTTTAATAAAAGGTACGTGGATAATCTGTGGGCTATTTACTTATCTTATGCATTCCCTAGGAAGAAAAATGTATTACTCCTGGTTTTTAGCACGACATCAAGATATGTACACACCAACTTCTGAAGCATAGTTAAACAGCATTTTAAGTTGTATCACTTGTCCCTTAGATTCAGTACAAGCTCATGACTTTCCCCGTACAACTGCAAGTCCACTCCTACCAGAAGCATCTGGTTTATTCTAGGGAAATGTTGCTTCTTGAAAAGAAACTTTGTCTTTCTGATCTTTGCTTAGACATATGTACATACACTCTTTTACTAGGTTTATCCTCTCATCAGACAGACGACTACAAGCAGAGTAGTTTTTTTTCCTGTTCGTTTTATTTTTCTGCTGAGTATATCTATATGAGCAAATTTATGTCCTATTTTGAGGGCTTAGCATAACACACTTCAAATGAAACCTACTGGTTTTCAAGCTCCAGGAACAGCGGGATCCCATGAAATCTCCATATTTTATGATGGGTGCTGTTTTGAAACTGTTGGCACTGTTTGCAAGAGTTGTGTAACTGTGGTAGCATCTAGAAATCTGTGAAAAAGTAACCAGTGAAATGTTACAGGCAAGCTTTTGTAACTTATGAATTCACTTGCTGCGTGGTCATCCCAGCAGGCTCTGGGTATAAACTCCAAGGTCAGCAGCAAATGAGAGCTGAAGGTTTCTGACTGGCATGATTTCAGTTTCTTTGTCTGTAACTTATGCAATCCGGTTAAAAACCAATTCCTCTGCTTCAGGATATTTTAAATACAATAGGCCATGGGTTTACAGAAATCACTGATAAAGCCCTCAAAGTCTTTAGTCAGTTTATCAGCAACTTTATTTGAATCACAGTCACTCTACAGCTTACTTTTTCCTATTTCTAAAAATATGAAGAGATTATTAAGAGGATGCTTCTCTTTTAGGACTTATTTTTGATGATGGCTACAGATTTGACTTATTAGAGATTTAACTGGAATGCACCTGTATAGGGTAGCCAGCTGCGTGATGTGAAATAATTACTTTACTATGAAGGATGTTAAAAAAAGTGGTAATTGAAATTACTTCAGTACTTCCTAGATTGATTGAGCAGCCAGCTTTCCTCTTGAAACCTCAAAGTGTTGAGGTTTACCTGAAGTTTAAAGTAAAGGTACACAGATTTTAACTCTTTCAGCTCTCTGGATTTCAATGGTTTCTGCACTGCTTGTTCTGCTTCTAGGTATTCAGATGTTCACCTATTCACCCTGTGACCTGGTTGATAGTGGGACCATCTTTTCTATGTGTAAACTTGGAGTAGCACAGATGACTTTCTTATTTTGAGTACATTTATTCGGTAATTTTTTTAAAGGTAACACAACTGTACGAATTTCCTGTTTTGAGCCAATGTATTTGGTGAGACTTCTTCAAGGAGGAAGATAACAAAACTAAATCAAGTGTCATCCCATGTGTGTTTTTCAGATGTCCTTTGCACTTCAATGCAAATCATAATACTTCAGAAAACAATAAAATTTCACTAATGGAGTCAAAATTGTTTTAAGGAAGTAATATTTTATTGACTTGTCTGAAGTTTGCGGGGATAAAAAATGGAAAAAAAACAACTAACGTAGCAAAAAGTTATGCATTAGCAATAGGAAAAACCTTCCTCCTAAAAGCCTATGATAGTTCTAGTGGAGGAAAGTGCTTGTGAAAAGACAGTACGTGTTTATTCCTGGGGATCAGTGACAACAGCAGTGGTTGAGTAGGAGAAAGGGCTGAGGAGAGCGGCAATGGTGTAGTGGCGGTGACCGGAATCGTTAGCAGTGAACACCACCTGGAAAAGAGAAAACTTGTGGTCATGATGGACAACATACAGTCAAAATTACCTTATTAACAACTGACAAGCACACCCCACTTCGTCTGCAGAGCACTTTGCTGGTTCTGTTCGACACTTTTACCCTTCTGATGGGTAATGCTTCCTGTTACTTTGTGATTTCCCAGGACTGAGACATTTGTAAGATTTGGACCGAGGTCCACAAAGAGCCTCAGCTGTGGTGAAGCTGGATGGAGATACCCACACCTTAGCCAGGCAAACTGCTTTATGATGTGGAATGGGAGGGCAAGGGCGAGATATCTCAGATAAGCAGTACAAAAGACAGGGGTGAAATTCCACCTAGAAAATTTAAATACAACCCCTGTGTGATGTGTCCAAACAAGTCAGGCAGTTGGAGCCCAAAAGCTGATTCCTATACTTCAGTGCCCCCTCCTGTTCTTAACACCACTGGTGATGGGGCAGTTTTTGCATTAAGAACTGAGTGGCTAATCTTGCCAGAACAAGGAGAGACCCTTGCCCTAAGACAATTCAAATCTGCTGCTCTGCAAATCAGTCCAATGGGACTCGGGACACCCAATTCCCAGGAAAGTATTGTCACCTGGGTTAAATTCCAGCTTTCTTTAGCCTACTATTTGTTCTATTTTCTAAACCATGATGAACTTTCTACAAGTGGACTAGAGAGTTCTCTCCTCTGACCAAAGTCTAATCTGCTGGGACTTGAGGACTGTAGGTTTCAGTTACCCTGTACACTGAATTCTACCCACTTCCCAGGCTGCCTTGTTGACCTGTAGGCTGTTATGTCAAGGAAATGCTTCTTCAACCTAGCTGGAACAGTCTCAGTCAGGCACTTTTAAGCACCTTCTGAGGTCTAGCCCTTACAACTTTCAGACATCCAAATGGTTAGGGAGTATTTTTGAGGTTTTTTTTTTTGACCTAAATCACCCAAACTGCACCTCAGACTTTTATGGACCTGGGACTCAGTCATTTGTTTTAGTCTTCCACAGAGCTCCATGAACTTGTGGTTTGAAATGTTCTACAACACTACTGGTATTTGTTCCAGACTACTTAAATTGGGGAAACTTAAATTTAATGACACATTAAGCCTGAAGAATTTAAACAGATTTTTGGATGTACTAAGCAAATGTAGTAAAATAGAGCACACAATAAATCAGTGTAGGACTGAAAGCAAAGGAAGAGACAGGACATTATTATATTGCTGGCCTGCTTATGAAATTTGAGTATCGATGAAATAGTCAACTTTTCCTTTCTCACTACGGTTATTTCTTTACATTTTTATACCTTCTTTTTTTTAATTGCTTATTTTGGTACTGAACATAATTTAAAAACAGGCACACCAGAAACAATTTTTTTTTTCTGTAATTACATGTCATATTAGAATTCAGATTTTCATGTGGTTGATACAGGGGAAATACCTCTGATTCATGCATAGCTTATTTCCTAAAAAATTAGGGTTTCCAAATCTCTCCATTCCTTCAGCAACAGTTAAAGCAGCCTCTTTCTCTTGGTAAGTTTTTTTCTTGTTTGTTTATGTAAACACTGTCTATTTTTGAATAACGTAGCTCTTTGTGAACAAGATTGCCTACTGGTATGAGTGAGTGAATAGGCACATCTACACTTTGGAAGAGCTGTGTCAGCATTTACAGGGAAGTTGGCTCCTTCCTTTGGCTTAGCTGGCTATTTACTGCCTTTATCTGCCCAGTGTTGTGTGGCAGTGAACCACATCACTGAGTGATGCTGCTCCTTCAGTATTAAAGGTTGTGTTTGTTCTTTCCAGCTGATGCCTCTGCACAGGCAGCATGTACAAGTTATCAAGGACATTTGCCGCTACTTACATCAGCGTATTCATGGAACGCAGAAAGTCCAAGCGCCTTCCAGTAAGAGCTGGTTTCAAACTTCACCATGTATTTTCCCTCTACAAACTGTTCTTCTGTCGTGAGCTCGTGAATCTCCCCATACTCTGTGGTTTTTCTGTAATAATTAAATATCTATGTAAATATTTTATACTGCCATTTAGATGCTAAACAGAAAATATCAGTGTGGAGTATTAAATAGCGGAGGTGCCAAATTCTACATTGAACAGTTTCTAACCATCTGAAATAATTCCTTTCCTCTATGTAGTGTATGTTTCCATACATTGCAGAGTCTGTCCTTGCTACCAACTCACCCATATACATCACAAATCAAAGCTGGCTGGTTTAAGGTCCCTCTTTTAGCACCATGTTTAACTTGTACCAAATGTCCTCTGGAACCAAAGGTTACTGTCTCAGGAGAAGGATTGTCATGATGAGAGGCAAGATGACAAATCTCAAAATAAAACTAAGGAGAGAAGAGAAATTTTACTGGAAAATTATTTTGTTCTCTGGCTATTAGCACTGAGGCTCTGGGGTTTGTTCCTATACACTGATGTGATTTTGTGTGACCCTGAGTGGTAATGTCTTGGAAAAGCAATTTAGCATCACGAGATTTTAATAATTTGAATTACAATGCCTTGGTCAAAGAGCAGGGGCCTCTTCCACTGGGTACCATATAAATGAGCAATAAGAATTCCCAGCTCACAGTTAATGTGCTCAGCTCATAACAAAAAACTGTGGATGAAGAAACTCCAGCAGTAAGAAGGAAGTATAGCTGGCACTGCACCCTATTTGTTTGAAAAGGAGGCTTTTCAAGCTTTGTATGACAGTTGTTTAAATATTGACATACTTAGCTCCTAAACCCCATTTATCTCTTTTCCCTCCTTTTATCTAATTTCTGATTTTTTAACCTTCTGTGTTTGTTTGTTTTTGTTTTGGTCTTTTTCTGCTGAAAATATTTATTTGATATTTATAGCACTTCATAACCACATGATGTAGTTGAAGGAATAATGAAGAAAGAACTAGTGGAACTGGAAGAACTAGTGGAACTTTCCTGTCTTATGGCAAGGAGTAACTGCCTAGGCAGAAAACAAATTTGAGGAGGAAGAGAGGAAGTGGAGAAAGCAGTGATATGCTGCTTATCTGAGACAGAATCAGTTGTGCTATTGGGCTTTTCTTTCCCAGTCTCTTTCTCCTCCTTCACCTTACTTGTAATCTTTGGTTAATGATGGTAAATAAAAAAGACTGAATGACAAAGCTTTTGCTTAAATTAAGAGATAACAAGATTGAAAATCCCATGCTGATTTTCATTTTTCTTTTTTGTTAAGACTGACAAAATCTCACTGGTCCAATACAAGTGTAATCAACTGTATCCAGGGCAGACCAAACCTGCAGAGAATCCAAGTCCTATTAGAAACACATAGGATAGAAACACATATCACAGTTAGTTTGTGAAGTGTATGCATCTGTTTTCTTTTAGTTTAATTAGTAATTCCTGGTTTAATCTATATTGCTTTAATAAAAGGAGAAAGAATTCATTTGTGAGTGTCCTCGAAGCTGTGAAAAAGAATTACTGAGATTCTGCAGAAGGGGTTAGCAATCCACCTACTTCTGCTTATAATCTGGATAGACTAGACAAAAAGCAATTAAAAGGAAAAATGCTGTCTGCTTCAAAATCTTTATTTAAACAAATTAGTTTTAGTTTGAGGAAAGTGTGGATACAGCTGGAATGGTGCTTTCCCTAAGGAGTGCTGCCCCAGAGTGGCAGATGTTAACCATCCAGAACAGCTGGGACACTGGAAACAAGAGCTCACTTGAAAAGGCATGCCCACTACCAGAAGTTAATGGCACTTTCTTTATTTTAATTATCATGTGGTAGCCATTCAGTGCAAGTGGTCTCACAAGGAAACCCTTCAGCATTACTGCTGCGCTGACAGCCAGCAGGACAGTGTGTGATTCAGAGCCTGGAGGGGATTAGCACAAGGCAGAGGATGCTCAGCATTCAGCTCTGGTAGTAAAATGCTGCTATTGCTTCTGAACAGCACTTGTATTTCTGTCTGAGTGGGGGACTAAATATAACATGGTTACTTATTCTTAATAGAATGGCCAGCATCTGGTGTACGATGGACAGTTAAGTTAAAAAAGCTGTGCTTTTCTGGTTAAGTTACTACAGTGCCAGCCCAGACTGCAATTCTGATTCTCTTTTTGACTATCTGGACCTTAGTTGTATATTGTGGCCAGGTTAAATCGACACTGTCAGTACAATGATGTTTATGAACTCTTAGGACACATACTGCATTGAGATAAACAGTACTCTCAGATGCAGACTGATGAGGAAATATCTCAGGACCACAAACTCTTATTTTGGAGTTATAAAAAAAAGGAGGGTTGGGGAACCACTTCAAATATGCAGAAGTCTTTTTTTTCATGACTTGCAGCCTAGGTCACATGAAAACTATGTTTGGTGACTGTAAATCTTGAACCACATGATAAGACCTAGATTTCCAAAAACTTGTGAGAAGTGAGAAGGTCAAAGCTAGTCGTGGGAGGAGCTCATATAGAATCCAAATCATACACTCAGTGCCCTAAACCCTTCCTCAGTACGTGTCTCAGCTCAAGTTATCTCTTCTTGCATATTTTTAGCTGGAGTCATTTTGAAATAAGCCTCTTAATAAAGTCATCTGCTACTATTTTAACTCCCCCACTGCCCCTTAAGTACCATTACTCAAACTCAACAGTTGCTAGGTACATTGGCTTAATTCCATAAAGTGCTTGCAAAGTAAAAACAAGAAGACTAAACAGTAAAAACATAACTACAACTGACATTTGTACAAAATGTAACTTTCTCATTTGTATCTGCTAGGTTCTGTAACTTCAAAATATTATGCACTAGACAGGAGTATTTAAATGTTGTGTTCCTAGACTATATTCATATTTTCAGCTGTTTTAACACAGGGAAATTCTGGCTTCTCCAAAAGAATAAAATTGTAATTGCATATGAAAAGTTGGTTCAAACAAGTTTCATCACCTAAAGTCAATGGAATCACTGAAAGCAGACTTGGTTAAGATGCAAGTCAAGGAAAAGGTCAAAATCTTTACCTGTAATAAAAATTGCGATTTAATGTTCCTTCACTGCCATCCCCCAGCAAAATTATTCTCTCTTATCTAGGGTTAATCTTCTCAATTTATTTTTAAGAAGAAGTGACTTGATTTTCTTGAGTGTACTAACCTAAAGTGTCAACAGAAGTTGCCTAAGAACTACAGGATTTTTCTCCTTGGGCTTGTTGAGAGCAGCATTGTGAACTAAACAAGAAAACACTGTTATGCCCCAGAAGTGAGGACATTTAATAATGACATTACATTTATGTTATTCTTCTGTAAAATGTATTTTGTATTAGATGTTCAACAGCACTTGATGAAACATTTGAAATAATTTGGTTTCCTAGCAATGAAAGAAATATTCACTAGGGATAAGACGTTATCCTTGTCTCTGTTTTCCTTTCGAAAAAAAAGTGTCATTTTTCATGGAGTTTCTCTGTTCAGGAAAGTATACAAATCCATTTTAAGAGTCATTCGTTCCTAGGTTAACACTCAGCTTTTGAGAGTGGAGCTGTTTGTTTCTCTTTTAATCTTGTAAACTTGCTACTTTTCAACGGGGAAAAGTGTTTTTTGTTTTTCATTGTATAAAAAGAAACCATTGAGATGGAGAGCAAGTTATCTCTCCTTATAGTCTTCTCCTCTGGGGTTTCTTTTTTTTTTTGTTTTCTGCAGCTTTTATGTAAACCATGCTATACAAAAATCCTAGTAAAAGACAGGTGAGTGTACAGTTGACTCCTGTCCATTCTTGTGCTTGTCATTCAGTGCTTGAATATTCTGCTGCTACTGGAGACTTGAGTTATTTAAAAATCTGATTCAACAATTTGTTGCAATGAAAGTTAAATGTTTGAATACCTCAGCTATTTGAATTTTAGTAAACTGTGTTCTTCTGTTACTCATCTGACCCTCTGTGATGTCCTAAGGATGCTAGGTATTTGTAGGTATTGGGCTGTCATTCTAGCAAAAGACATCCAGAGCTAGAGAAATAGCCTCAAACAAATGCTGAGATTTTGCTTCTGTGTTGTGTTAAAATAGGACTCTCTAAAACTTTCTGGTCCAGGAGTTTCTTCCAACCAGCACATTTGGTACACAGTAGAAGATGAATAATGCATTTATTATTTGCATGTGTGCGGACAAAGCTTACAGAGAGGATTTTGTACGTGACTGCTGCAAATAAAGCTCTATATCCATTGCATATGAAGATAGGTTAGTCTGGATTACCTACAAAATGCTGGTAAATAGTTTTTTTTTTTCTTTCTATAGAAAGGAAAGATAATACTGAAGCTAGGAGAAAAGTTAAGTATTAAAACTACTCCCTTACAAAGATAAGATGAGCATCTAAACATATTTTTCGCAATTAGCATTTCAGTCATGGATAAGTTCCACTTAAATGTAATGGATTTTAGATCAGAATTTGTGTGCTGTTAACACTGATAGTGTGGCACGTGTTGGAAAACATATTGCTGTTTGATCAGAGCTCCATTCCATTAACTCCTCAATTGTTTGCCCAAGGCACCTTGAAAATGGCTCCAGAAGACCACATAACTTACCCAACAGCAAAGTCCTGCCAGCTTCCATCTTCAGCCTGTTTAAAAACTTTAACGGCTACATTAGATGCAGGACTTCCTCTGACTGCATCCAGCACTTTCACCATAAGAGGGCATTTGGAATCAACAGAGCCATGGGAGACCTTAGGAAAAAGATGAAAACTTGTACAGGAACTGTTCACCAAGCCTGCAAAAACCTTCTTCCAAAGAAAAGATGGATTCTAATTGCAGAATTACCATTCACTTAAAAATAAATTCTTTGCCAAACGCTAGTCAAAGCTAATTTGCAGACATCTATTTCTTAAGCAGACTATCTTAGAGCTTTATACTGATAACTTTATTACACACACATAGAGATTGCTTGATCAATATTTAGAGCTGCATATGGCTCTAGGAAAATGTTATAATGTTATACCCTTATAATGAGATCACAAATAAGAAAATAGTAAATTCTCGTAAGTGCAGACAAAGTATTTTAGCTAGGGAAACCAACAAAGAAATACATATGACATCTCAAGGCTGAAAGAATATCCCCCTCTTAGGCTTCATTACACAATAAGGAATCCTCAGTCATACTTCAAAAATATCTTTCAGTGCTTTAGAGAAGCACTTGACAGGCAAAGCTGCCTCTTTATTGAGAATACGGGATGTAAGTCATGAACAGAGAGAAAGAAAAAAAAAGGTCACACCACCTAGATTCTTGACCCTTCCATAATACCTTAAAATAGCTGTGTAAATGGCAAGAAAAGAAAATGTTTTAAGAATTCTGAAGATGCTACTATAAAAAAAAATAGAAATAGCATTCTGGCAAAGCCTAATGGTTACAGAATTTCATGGCTGAGGAGGATGCTAGTCATCTAGAAAATCTAGATTATCATTCTTGTAATGATTGAGTTTGAATACAAAGAGACTCACCAGTGGTGCAGCTTCAGAGAAAAATACCAGTCCAGCTAAGAAAACAAAGAGCACAGACTGAAAGGCCATTCTGCTTGCTGTTAGTGAGCCTTGGTGCCAGCAGCCAGGAGCTGAGGGGATTTGGGATTTTATAGCCAATCCAACAACAAAACAGGCCGCTTATTGGGTGCCCATATGACTCCAAAACTGCTGATTCTGATTATTTGCTTAGTAAATAGCCCAATCCTAGAGCCAGTCCATGAATAGCACTGCCATTGAAGTCAATGGAAGGACTGCAGGATCACTAGAGCAACAAAAATAAGTAATGGACACAAACATGACCCTTGCCTGGGGAGATTACACTCATGGAAAGCCCTCCACAAAATAACAAATGACCTTTGTTTGCCCAGAAATCCAACCAGTTCTAGGAGAACTCATTTACCTTGCCCTCAGGTTGTGATTGATAGCGCCCCAATGCTTTCTCTGTGCCTGCCACACATTTCTTCTCAAAATATTCAGTGCTTTCTGAGGATCAGATCCCACATAAGGATGCAGACTCAGTATATTGGTGATGGAGTTTGTTCATTGTCTGGCTCAAGCAGTGCTGGATTCCCAATCAGTCTCCCTGATTGTTGGAAAGGAGCAATGTCTCTGTTCTGAGACACAATTTAGATGGGATCTGACACAATCTGCCACCCACCAGAAGTTTCTAAATATTCATCTTGCCCAACCTTCAGGTAGACACTGAGGTCTTCTCTTAGTCGCTGGAAAAAGACCTGCAGAGATCTGTCCACCTGGGAAGCTAAAGGTCTCAGAAAAGAGAAATGAGTCGTCTCTTGCACCATGTACCCCAGAAGGAGCCAAGGCAGCCAGCAAGGACTGGTAGCTTTTGTTAACATTTGGCCAAGGTTCTAGTTGCCAAACCCTTATTATGCTAGGAATGTTATTGTTACATGCACATTTGTACATTTCTACATTTGTAAGTGTACAAATGTACATTTCAGAGGTTTTTCACAGGTGGACTCAGCCCCAGCCTAAGTTGGGAGAAGTCATCTGGGGGAGATGACATGGTATAGCTGGTTTTCCTCAGCTGCATCATATGAATTGTCCACACTGTACCTTGTGCTAGTTGAGAGACAAAGAAACTGCCCTGTTTAGCAGTTCCTTTTCCCCACATCCTAAACAACCCTGAGTCTACACTTCTTAGGAACTGCCACTCATTTTTTACTGATTTCACAGTATTCTAACAAAAAGCAGTTTTCCCCCTTAACTTGAGTAGGATTATGGTGAAGGTCTTAGAGAAAAATCATGGATGGTATTCTCCAGAGACTTTCATGCCTTCAGGCTGCTTTATGCAGTTTTTCTGTCTAGGCAAAGTTGACTTTTTTGTGAAAAAAATCTATAATACAGTAATCTCCTGCACTGGGATCAAAGTGCCCTTTGTCCTTACAGCAAAGCAGGCTGATACGTAGCTAACATTCTACACACACTTTGCCTGCACATAAAAGTCAGTGCAAGGCGCCCAGCAGTAACAAACCATGCTGCAGTCTAGTGCTTGTGGGTTGTATTCAGATATTGGAAAGTTAAATACTGCTGCTAGATCTGTGCACCAACATACTGCATCATTATTTTGTTCTCATTCTTTGTGAATATTTCTCTGAAGCAGTGCAGCTTTGTATGTCTGGGAGAGAAATTATCTGTATTCTAGGGCAAGTAGGCTGTCCTGTGTTTTGCTGTCAGCTGTTCTGCAAGGAAATAACATCAAGGAGTTAATTATATAGGCACTTGTCTGCATGAGAAATTGCTCTCCTATGGGACAGTTACTTAAAAAATAATTATTTTCTTCTAAGATTTCCTGCAAAGTAGCAGTTTCTGAAAAATCAAGTCTACAGAGATAATGCATTTCAGCTGTCCATATTATATATTTAGCTTCCCTCTTTTGTAACATTGACCTTTCGGCAGCTGCTTTTTGGAGTGAATAATGAGCATGAAAAATTCTAACCCCAACATGATTTTTTTTCCTTGTCCTTCACTTGCTGTTTTTCTCAACTCTCAACATCCTATACATAACCCAGACAGGGATTCTTTGACTATTAGCAGGGACACCAGTCTGAGTGGAAATTCGACTTCGTGTGTTTGTGAATCTCCATTCACACATTTTACACACAACTAGATCATTTCTATAAATTCTAAGATAGAGGTGGACTCAGTGAGAAGGTAAAAAAAAGTACCTACTGCATCTCTGATCATGAAGCATCTAGAATTTATACAGAATTCTATTATAATCCATGTGAACCTAATTAAAAATTACTATAGCCTAGTGAAAGCAATGCTAGGTAGATCTTCCTCCTTCCATTGTCAGCCTCCACTTAGTACCATAATATGGTAACAATTTCCATAAAATGTATGTGAAGGCTCAGGGATTCAGAACAGCTGGCTGAGAAGGATGATTCTCACTTGGTAGAGAATCAAAACATGATTGTGGGAGGGAAAAAGAGAAAGAGGGTGGGTAGCTGCTGAGCATCCAACAGGTGCTGATTGACTGTTGTCTGTTGTTAAACATTTTCTGTGCAGTGGGATTCTGAGGCTTGTATACTGAATAACTTACCCCAGATAAAAAATAAGAGAAGGTGAAATGAAAAGGGGCTGCGTTCTGAGGTGTAAGTGGGGAACTGGGAAACTCTAGGCCTTCTGAAGGAGCAGAGAACCTGCCATGAAGAGCAGGAAAGAGGGCAGCTCCCAGAGACTTCTAGTAGGATACATGCCACAAGAAAGGGGGTGCAACACAGAGCCTTAGCCCAGACCTATAGCATAAATGCCCTTTTGTATGAAAAGGGTAAACAGAGTTACTGAAAACTCAACAGAAACAGATATTTAGGAATCCTGGTGTAGAAGAAGCTGTAGGGTCACATAGCTAAAACAGAGATAATATGAGGCTATATAGTGCAAGCATCTGGGATCTAGGGGACACATGAAACCCAGAAGAAGGAGTGGTCACGCAGCATACAGGGGGATTAGGGTGCTGGAGAAGAGAATGGCCGCGAGTCCCTGGTGTGCCCAGTAACCTCAACTTTATGGAAGCCAAAAAGTGTGAGACTCTCAGTTATGGAAAAATTCAGATAATCTTCAAATATGTGAATGCTTTAAGGCTTATCTGAATTCCAAATCAATTGAAGTTCATCTCTGAAGAATTAGGATTAATGCCTATTTCTAATGAAAGCATGTTGCCTGCTTGGAAGCATTACAGTGTTCAGGTCAAGAGCAAACATGTCCCGCTAATACTCTTGTTTATGACAAGGATTTTTGCCACTGTGCTACGGTATTTTTCTCTCTCTTCTATGTGGTCTCACACACTTAGGCTTGTTTTACATAGATAAGCTCCTTATTCTCTGCTGCATTCCCTTCTATTTGACTGCATTTAGAAAGCCAACTGCTTCCACATAACAAAATGCTCAGACAGGCTGGAATACCCGACTTCGACCACAAAAACCTGTAAGCTTCTCCTGTGACATTGGAATGAAAGGGCCTGATAGATAGCAAGCCATTCGGTAATCTGGATAGAATTCACTAGTACTGTTTGAAGAATTAATGAATTCCTGGGCTCTGAAAAAATTCTTTCTATAATGTAGAGACCTGAATGTGACACCTTTCTTCACTTCTTTGGAGTAACATTCCATAGGGACTTACAGGAAAAGACCTGAGACTTACCTCTCAGAGGAGTTTGCCTGAATTTTCTGAACTAGAGTCAAGAACTCTATGAGTTTTACTTCAGGTGTCTGCCAGCTGAGTTGCTGTGGTAGAGCTCTGGCACATAAGGAGAGTGCTCAATGCAGTAACTGCTTGAAGCCAGTGAGAAATTTTCTGTTGCTTTCACTATTTGCTAATTATATAATATTTCCCCTCTCTGCAAAGCCAGGGATAATGCTTTTCTAATTAATGAATGTGCTCAGGGAGGTTCATGTTTGAGCTTGAACTTCAGTTTGTAAAGAATGGCATTAAAAATGGTGGAATTTCAGGTATGCATGGTGTTTGCGTGTTTATCAGCCTTTTTCATTTTCGTTTCCACTGAGGAGTATGTCTGTATTTTGAGTTTTAATGATCATTCTCAGATTTCTTTGTTCATAGAACTAAACTGCCTATTTATTTGGAAGTAAGGAAACACTACTGATCTTATGCAGAAAAATAAGAAAAACATTCTTATTTGGTAGCTTAAAACAAATCCATTTACTTCAAAAGTGAGGAAGTGGATACTGTCAGCAAACAGTTTTGAAGGCAGATGGGTTGGGCTGGTCTTGAGGTATAAAATCACAGGGTTTTTTATAATTTCCAAGGCTGTGTCCAAGGAGCATCATGGGACATAGCTCAAAGTCCAAAAAAATAAACATATAAATGATTCTTGCTTTAGGGCATTTGTAATGTATGAATTCACCCGGCACCTGCTCATCTCCGCAGGCTTTTGCTCTGAAGCATTTAAACTCCAAGGTCACTGGGCACTGATCATTACTACTTCATTAGCTACCCCTATAGGTCTCGTGATCTCTTAAAAACAAACTTCTGTTATTCAACTTTAATATGTATGCATGTCTACATACTAATCTATCAGTCTAGACAAGTGATTTAAAAAAAAAAACCCTAATTCAGTTTATGCGCAAATCTAACTGAATATCCTTGTGCCAGCCTTAATATTTCTCGTGTCTGAAAGGTGCTGGAACTTGCCATGAGATCAATGTTTTTAAAGGTCAATCTATTTATTAGTAAAATGATTACGTGGATTATATTTTAAAATTTTTTTTTGTGCCATTCTTACAGTAAGACATACATCATAAATCTACAACATGACGCAAATGTTTCTATGGCAAAAAATATGCTAACAGAGGTCACTATTTTCCTAGGGTCTTGGCTAGGCTCTTTTGGGAGTGTACTATATTTTTAAGTGAGTTTCTATCAATTATCAATTTGTTCTCAGTAGACTGCAGATGTCAAATGATTAATTAGAGCAGACATGACAATGAAAATCTTCCTCTAGCAATAATGACCAAAAGAGGTTCGGTAGGGTTAAATTGTAATCTTTTCTTAGGTTATATATATTTGCTAAGTTATTGCAGCTATGTACTTTTTTCATCATCTTGCTGTTTAAGATTGTAAAATGCTGAGTCTAGGGCACTTCATTCTGGTACCTGAATACAAATAGGTGTGAGGAAACACCTGTTTTTCCATCATGCAGGGCCACCTGAGTAGGCTCTTGAAAAGCTTCTGCAAATTTGCACAGGGCCAAATTAGCCATTGGTTAATGTATTTTGAATTACTCAAGTCTCTGTTTAGTGAAGATCATTGTAGATGCAGGTAGATCACCACACGGACCCACATAGATGCATCTTCCATATGAACTGTGGCTGGTGTGCCCATGAGTGCCTTTGCACTCTGGCATGTGTCCTGGGCCACCCAGACCACATCTCCCTCCTGTCCATCTGCCCCACCTCTTGTAATAAGATCCCCATCTGCCCTGCAATAAAATCCCCTAGGCATGTTGTTGAGTGGGAAGTTACCTAGTGACAGTGACAGTCACACATTTATGCCTTTCTTTTTATTAGTTGAACTGGTGCCTGCTTCCTGCCAAAAGCTCTGAGGAAATGCTATACTAATCGTTTTATCTCATAAACAGAGTTCCTGTATCCACCATGGGCTTCACTGAACTTTGTCGTCAGCTTCCAAGCGCATTTACCAGTGCCACTGGTCTGACAAAACCAAATGAGTCCCTCATGAAAATGGATCTGAGAGGAAACAGCCTTGTATATTTTAAGGGATAGAAAGAAAAAGGTATTTCAAAAGGGAAAAGACAGAACAGATCATGATCCTATGTACAATACATTAATAACATCTGTATTTCCTTTTTTCTTTTTTTTTTTTCTTTTTTGCTCTTCCTCAAATTTTAAAGACAAGAATAAAGTATACTACAACATTTCAGGGAGAAAAGCTTAAGGGCTAGACACTTTTGTGATGTGGAACCATCAAAAGTAAAGTGTTAATAGCTATTGTAGACAAGCCACTGGTCACAGATTTTTTAGCTTCTCTGAGCCAAAAGCTCTTGCTAGTTTTTCCTGTAGCAGATTTGAAAGCTAGCTCTGTGGTCCAGGTAGGGAAATACTCAGTGAAGGCATACTGAAAAAAATAGGAGTAGCTTTGAGGTAGTGCTTCTCAGCATGTTACCCATACACTGAGCTAGTATTGCACGGACAGAAATGATTTTTACACTTTGAAATGCAGCAGCTGATTAGGTCTCTGCCAGAGTTAAGGAAAATGGTTATTGCCCCTACTCAGGTCAAAGGGGAAGTTTGAGTTCCTGACTCCCAACAGCTTGCTTGACAAACCTGGAGCCCATGTAGTGATTTTAAGCATTTTATTAAAAAAAACCCACTCTGCAAGTGGAGTGATCCACAGTGCTGGATGAGCACGGCGCTATTGGGGAATTATTCCCACTGCTCACTCTCATGAGGTGTGGAGGTCAAGTATGAACTGCGATTGCTGTACTGCCCTTCCAACAGCAGTTCCTAGACCAGACCACTCCTGCTCCTCATCACCCCAGCCTTCATGCAGAGCTGATCTGAGGGCCACATGAGGCCTGCTTCCCTAAGGAGGTCAGGTAGTGCCCTCTCTGTTCGTAGGGTAGCACTGTGGTCCCTTCACTACTACATGATGCAGTGCACAGCATCCCATGTCTTCCTGAAAGTGCATCACAGCCCATAATATTGGAGCCACTGCAAACCAGCTTAGGGAAATATGCACTGGTAAACTAAATTCATTTAATCCCCTTCATGTCTCTGATTTTCTCCTCTAGGCGTGATTCAAGAATTTTAATCCCTCTCATGTAGGCCAGAGAAGGCACCGAGCCCAGCAGCTTGTCCACACCTAGCAGAACAGTTGCCACACTTTATGTTCGCATTCTGCCTCAACAAACTCTCAGGTATGGCCAAATAGACAAGTCCTTAGAATTGCTTGGATGCTTCAAGAGGCTTTAAAATGTCAGATCAAAATCCTTACCCACTCTTGCTAACTAGCATTCTCCCTCAATAGAGGACAAAAAACTCATGCACTCTGAATGACTTTCTTTATTCTGCTTTCCTTCTTGCAATTTAAAAGATTACCTCTGTTCTCAGTATTGGACTTCACTACACTCTTGGCTACTGCTTTGTACTGATGGTTTCCAATGAGCTTGACATCATTAGCTATAGGGCTCCTGGTGGCAAGGAAAAAGTGATTTTTAGCATTTTCTTTAAAGATGATACTCAGCAAGTAGGTGCTTTAGTCTTTGAAAAATGATGAAAGAAGCATAGCCCGAGGTGGGAAAAACCAGCAAATAAGTTCAGCCCACGACTATTATCTGGGGAATATTTGACTATAGACAGAACTGCAGATCTTTTATTAGTATCAGCTTGATGAATCTATTGAAGTTCCTCCACAAAGTACAAAAAGTCACACAAAAAGAGGAACACATACTAATTTAGCTCTTTCTTTGTGCCATTATGTGAGGAAGGCTGTAAATAGCAGAAGTGTGTAATTGCTAGTCACACTCCTTTCCGTTGAGCAATTTGTTGCCATGCGGAAGTTGGGGAGATCTCAGTGCAGGAAAGCACTGAGTTATACATGGCTTATGAGACTTTTTACCCCCTCTGCCTGAACTGCAAGCACAACTGTGTGCTGCGTACATCCAGCTGGCTTGTGGGTGGTGGATTTATTTCCTGAACAAGTCCATAAGTGCTCTCATAACATCTTCCAGCACAGGTGTAATTGCTTTGAGAAACCACTCCCTGGGCTCTTCTGAAAGCCAGAACTCCTCTGGCTGTTCCTTGCACACAGCTGCCCGAAACAGTAGAGTAGAGGTAACAGAGTGCCCTATTCTGCCCTTCCTCTTTGCCTGCATATCAACTCCTTCCTGAGGGGACACAGTCCTGTGGCCCATGGCACCCAGAAGCCATGGAGCTCTGCAGCCCCCTTGGACAGACCCCTGCCACCGTGTTTCGTTTGGCCAGGAATGAAGAACTCCAGCAATGTTGAGCAGAGCCACGTTGTGCTACAAAGAGCCTCTCTTAAACAGAGTGCATGGGTCTGCATAGGCAGGTCGTGGCTGCTTAGTTTCAGAGCAAAACATTACTGTAAAAACAAAACAAACAAAAAAAAGCCATGTCCTTGGCTGAAGATAAACCCAGCAAAGCAAATTCAACCCTTTTAAAATGTAAATATTAATTTAAACTTTCATTTTAACAGAACCCTTGGGTCTGTTGCCCTTTGGCTGGAATACCTCCCCTCTCCCCTCTGCTGCTGGGCAGCACCACTGGGATGGGAGCCCATCCTTTCCACAGTATGTGGAACAAATTGCTCAAGGTGGGAGGAAGCTGTCATCGTAGGAATCTTGTCTCTGGGGACCATGACACGTGCAAAGAAAAAGGCATCCAAATTGGACTGTGGGAAGAATCTGCTGAATGCCAAGCAGGCCATGCAGGCTCACCAGGCACTCAAAGCTGTGTCTGAGCCTGGTTGTTAAGCAGCTTTGAGCATGTCTTTGAGCTGCCTCTCTGCCCCGGACTCACAGCAGCTCTGCAAAAGATGATTGCTCAACTCTGTAGTCAAGAAGCACAAGAAAAGAAAAAAGGTAAGAAAAAGAAGGAAAAAAAAAGGTAAGAAGGACGTGGAAAGAAGAGGCTGAGATATAAGGAGCATGGTGGCAGGCACCTAAATCTACCTCTTTTGTGATGTTTATGAAACTAGTCGAACCTAAGAGAGGCCTCAGGTATGCTGGCACTGTGTTGGGTGCAGAGTGTCTCTCAAAGACAGGACAACGAAGGCCAGTGGCTCTGCTAGGGATCACTGCTGAAGGATAACACTCTCCTGCACCTCTCCTGAGACTCTTTGTGACATTGTGGATCTCCCAAAAATATGATGGCTCCCGTTTGTCCCACCAGTGAAGAAAAATTTCCAGTGCAGCAGTTTTGTTCCAACGATCCCTTCTTCCACATTCCCCCTTCTGATGATGTATGATTTTAATGGAGTTTGTGGACATGTGTGTCTGGATTAATCTTGTGTTTCTGTGGGTAAAATTTACTAATTCTTATAAACAATGCTTTTTGCCCAAATGAGCTGTACTTCGGGCAGCTTGAAATTCAGGTGTCTGTACTTACATTGTGCTGAAAGGCACAGTTCCCAGTACCTGAGAAACCTGTTGTGCCTGCTCAGAGAGGGACTTTTTTTCATCTCTGACCAGCAAAGAGAGGAATTTTAAGTCAACCTAGCTTTCCATCCTCAGTTTGTAATTCTGTTGCTAAGTGGCAATGAAAGAAGATTATCGGATCACAAATTAACAGAAAACTCTATTCAGTGCTCTTGTGTAATTATACATTTCAGTTAATTATTTGAGAACTGAGCTTTAGCTTCTGTGCTCCTACCTCAGCCTCACCCCTCCAGAGACTTTTATCCTCAGGGTCTGATCAGGATCCTGATAAACTGTCCTTTCCTTTCTACACTTAGCCTCTGCACCCTGGGGTGGCTCTGCCTACAAGAGTGCCCTGAGGACCTCTGCTCTCAGGGGGTCTCAGAAACTGAAGTCCTATCCTAGTTTTTTGGAATGATTTATTTTGAGAGAAAGCAGGAAGAGTATATAAAATGGTTTGAAGAGTATATAAAATGGTTTAAAGAGTTTGGACCCTTCAGAGGTTACCCATTTGCTTCCTCCACTAATAAATTCCCTATTTTTTTCTCTCTTTTCCAAGATAATATATTCCACTCTCTCAGGCAAAAGTGGTCAAACACCATCAAAAAGTGGAGGAAGACAGAAGGCCGAGTGGCCTAGGTAATTATTAAATGTTAAGGGTGAACCACTGGCAGAAATTGCTTAGAGTGGGGTTTGAGAGAAACAGAGTGGAAAGGGCACAGAAAAATCAGGAAACAGCATATCTGGCTAATGATGGGAATGCAGAGAGAATGAGAAGGAGAAGTCTGGGAAGGAGATGTAGTTTGTCAGCTGGGAGGAGAAAGTGGTAGTACACAGCACGTACATTCATAGAAGTGTGAGGGGGAAAGGCCTCCTTATGTAGGAAAAAATTTTGATTATTTTAAGTAGAAAAGCTGCATCAGGGAGAACCATGCAACGAAAAGGAGACAGAAGAAAGGTGGAGCTGTGTGGGGACTCATCTCTGTGACCAAGCAGGAGAAAAGAACATGAACTAAGCATTTAACAGGAGCAGGGAAGGGGGATGGTTGAAGGAATCCCCTGGCATAAGTGTAAGTAAAAGGAAGAAATGGCATGGAGGGATGGTGAGAAACAAGGGCTGCAAAAATAACAGAAGGGAAGGCTGTGTGCAGGGATAGAGGATACACTTCCAGGAGGTGATGGACACAGACTGTCGTGCAAACAAAACACAGAAACAGAATGCAGCAATGCATAGAAAAGCAAATCTTTTGGGAGTTCAATATACTTGCTTTACAGGGGACTGGTATTTTCAATGTCTTATGCTTAAGTCTCCAAGGGAAGCAGTAACTCAAGAACAAACAAGGCTGGAATAATATTTTCTCAGTCAGTCTCTGTGTTTTGAACTGTAGCTGACATTAAACATGTGCTGCCGCTGTGCCTACTCAAGACTGTGTTTGCTGGACATCCTGTTTTACAGAGCTTTTTGCAAAGGATACACCGGGGTTTTTTTAGTTTCAAATTTGAGAAGGAATGAATACATACTGTCCTTTTTTTCTAAAGAGATTGTGTAATTCTCCTGTCAACCCACTCTGCTGTAACTTTGTATGTAATTTCTCTTCGGAGGTAACTGTGCTGTTTCCAAACAGGACACAGTGCTTGCTAAAATGGGTTTTAGCTCGGTGGCTGCAGCAGGGTAGCTACTGCCTAGGGTAGTGCATCCAAAAATGGAACTCCTCTTGCTGGGATGAATCAGATGTTCAAACACAAGGTAAACATTCACTTTGTGGCTCCTACACCAGAACAGATTTTTCCCATGTATTCCCATGTATTATGGGTCTCCTTCAGACTTGAAGAAGAGAATTGGCAAACTGCAGGAAGTGTTCGCTGCCCTTGAGGTTTGGGCACAGCATCCCGGATGATGACAGACTGTTTCTCCCTTTCTTTCCTCACCATCCAAATCGATTAGGATCCGAGACACAGTTTTTTTGAATTTCAGTCTGAGAGCTGAACTGACTTAATCGTGACAGCACCCAGGGATCACTCCAGAAGTAAGGGCCTGGGAGACCTTGCCATGTGGACATGGTGGAAACCAGAGAAGTGAGCAGGCAGATGAACCAGCTTGTACTTCTGAGCAGTGATATACAGCTTTTGATTACTGACCCCATGAGCAGTCTGCTTTTGGGAAAAAAAAAAAGTGTTGCCTGAAATCAGGTAGGGCCCTTTCTTCTGAAGTCATTCTGGAAGGAAGAAAAATACTTTTCAAAAATAGAGAACATTCTCTTTTCATTCCTACGGATATCCTGCCATTTTTGTCGTTTGTCATCTGCAGTCTAAACTCCACCTTTGACCAGAATTATCAAAAACTAAATTCCTTGTACCCATGAAAAATAAATTACTAGGACAATGGCAGCCTTGCTCTTTGCTAGAGTATTCAGTTATGAGAGGATGACTAATTTATCCCTCACCTTGCGATTACATATATTCCCCTATATGACTGATGTGATTTACAGAAACTCCCATTAGAATGACACTTGCCTCTCATCCCAGGCTGAGCTCCGCTTACAAGGAAAAGAAATTTCTGGACTCTCTCATGGTGTCCTTGCCTAGATGTTGAGGAAACTACCAAGAGAACCCTGATGAAGCAAACACAACAGTGTCTTCACGGCAAATAGGGTCTAGTTTTGACACTAGGTCACGTTTAGTTTCCTCTTATAAATCTTCCAGGGTATTGAGGTGGAGAAACAAAGAAGCACTGATAAAAGAAAAACTGCTTTCTGTGGAAAAACTATAAAGCATGGACAGAAAAAAGGGGTGGAAACGTACTGTATTGCAAAGCACATAACAAGATTTTTCTTTTTCTGAGGTGACATCCTGTGCTGTGTTGTGCAATTTTTTTTTCTCAATCTCGTCTTAATTTTTGCTGTTAAAAAATCAACATCGTTACGAGACCCCTTTCTAGAGATGTCATTGATAGACTGTTCCTTTTGACTCAGGGTGACAGCCATATAGAAACCACCACACAGTGAACTGCCGTGCTGGGATGCCTTTTTGTCTCCTCCTGTAGCTTGACTTGTCACCTGTAAAAGCCCAGCGTGTGGGTAGAGTTATCTCAGGTTTGGGATGTGCAAAGATGAGAAGAAAAAGAGTGATGGAAGTAGGGATGGAGATGCTGGTCTGGCATTAATTGATGATGAGAGTGCTGATCCCTCAGGGCACTGTTTGTTAGCTGCAGTTCTATTAATCAGGTTGTGTATTGTTTCTCCTTTCATTACAGCATGCGTCAAAACTTCCGAAAGAAAAATGCTGTAAGAGAGTCCTAAGGGATTCATCTTTTGAGAGCAGGAATGTGTTGGTATGCTGCCAGAGAACATCTTATTTAAGAGATCAATGACAAAGCTGGAAAAATCATTATTATTTGGAAGGGATTTGTTACCTACATGAAAGGAAGCACTAAAAGAGAGAGGCTGTATTGCAGTCCAGCACCTTGTCCTTTGTTCCCATGGGCTTTGCTGAGCCCAACTGGTTACATTTTAATGCCGCTAACGATGTGTTTGTAACCGAACCAAAAACCTTTCAGATGCAACGAGGCTGGAATGGTCTCCCCGACGGTCGCGCTGTTCTGCAGCCGCTCCGCTGCCCGTCCCTTGCAGAGGCGCCCGTGGCACCGCGTTCCGCGTGTCGCCGTGTGACCCTCCCGCAGCCCGGCTCGGCCGCGCCTCCCGCATCCCCCGGCAGGCGGGGGACACGCGGTCACGGGCTGCCACCTGGTGGCCTCAGGCGCCGCTCGCCTCCTCCTCACACCCCTGGGCGTTTTCCTCCCATTCCAGGAAAAGTACTTGTTGTTGTTGCTGTTTTGTTGGTTTGGTTTTGGTTCCGAGGCAGTGGGGCAGGAGCTTGCCTGCACGGAAGGAGGGCCAGCGGTATCCTGGGGTGCACGGGGAAGAGCGTGGCCAGCAGGCTGAGAGAGGTGATCTTCCCCTCTAGTCGGCCCTAGTGAGGTCGCATCTGGAGTGCTGTGCCCAGTTCTGAGCTTCTCAGTACAAGACAGACAAGGAGATATCGGAGAGGGTTCAGCGAGGGCCACAAAGATGATTTGGGGTCTGGAGCATCTCTCTTGCGAGAAGAGACTGCAGGAGCTGAGCATGTTTAGTCTAGAGAAGACCTAGAGGGAATCACATTAATGCATATAAATATTGTAAAGACAGGTGTCGAAAGGATGGTGCCAGACCCTTTTCAATGCCCAGATATAGGACAAGGATTAATGGCCATAAACTAACACTCGAGATGTTTCACTTCAACATGAGGAGGAACCTCTTTCCAGGGAGATCATGGAGTCTCCCTCTCTGGAGATGTTCAAAACCCACCCGGACACATTCTTGTGTAACCTACTCTAGGTGACCCCGCCTTTGCAGGGGGGGAGTGGAGTAGATGATATCCAGAGATCCTTTACAACCCTAAAAATTCTGTAATTCTGTGAAGGAAAGATTTAATGGTTCTGCTTTGTGAAATGCGTTATGCCTTTGGTGCCTCCTGGGAAGCAGCTGGTCATCTGTTGGTAATAAAGATAACAAACCAATTCTCTTATTTTCTTTTCACTGACACCAGGAAAAATGTCAGCCATTCCTCTGTCACTGTGATTCACAAGCTTATCTGTGTTGGCAGACAGAGCCAGACATAAAAAAAAAATTCCCCCAAAAAATCATTCTGTTACCATAAAAAACACAAAAATAGATGCTGAAGGCAGAATTCCCTTCCCCTTGAAAGCCTGGATTTCTTTTCTAAAGCTCTGCATACAAACTTAATGCACTTAGATAGATATTGTCAAACTCCAACTCCTCTAAACAAAAAACCACCCAGTCTGCTGGATGAGTAGGCGGCACTGTGGAGTATTTCAATTCCTGTTGATCCTTTAATCTGGCTGTAGAGCACAGCAGGAAAAGGTAGACGTGGGAGAGAAACAAAGACAGGTTATCTGAGGGGCAGGGCCTTCCAAAGGAGGCTGTCTCTGAAATGAACCCTGGTGGTACTAACTGCTCATTTATTTGTGGTACAAATTCCTTCCAGTGCAGCAAACATTCCTCACAGAGTATTTCTCCCTAACACACAGCAGATAATTTTGTAAACTCAGACTGAGCAGTATGTTCAGCACATTCTCTTCCAGAAACAATTTAAGAAATAACAGCTTTTCTCCTTCTTCCACATGATATTGTGACACTTATTGTGTCACATTGTCCTTTTCTGCTAATCTCAAACTTCAGCTGATGCAGTAAGAGAGCCTCAAATTGTGTTTACAGCAGAACCTCACTACTTGGAGGCTTTCTACCTCAAATTATGTTATTGCTCCTCAAACCACATCACATCAAGAATGTTTTTGTTCCATTCATGTCCTTGAAAAGTATTCTTCTTCTTCTTTTGTCATAGGTCAGAATACTCCTTCTCAGTGAATCACCTGAATAAGATATCTGAGAAATAAGTGAAGACACTCTGGGTCAGCATTGCGTTCTGCCCTTCCCTTTGGATTTTGCATTGTGGATGTAGTGTCCCAGCCCAGACCTTTCCTTGCCTGCCCCCAGCCTACTTGCTGACAGGAAAATGCGAGCAGCAGAAAAGGCCTCGACACTTTGCAAGTGCTGTTCAGCAATAACTAACACATCCCTGTGTTAGCAACACTGTTCTGGTCATAAATGAAAAGCAGCACTACAGGAGCTCTATGAAGAAAATGAATCCTATCCCAGCCAAAACCATTAGAGTGGGATGCCAGACTGCACTACAATTTGTCAGTGTGATTTGTAGAAAGGGGATCACAATAAGGGGATGAGATCTTTGGTAAACGATACATTGAAATACCTCTTATAAGTGAGTTAGTGGGTGTCTTGAAAGTTTATGATTTTTTAGCAGAATGTTTTTTAAAATATCTCCTTCAAAAGACTTCCTTAATCCTTAAACAGCCAACTATACTTCTATACTGACCTGGATTAATTTACAAGTCAAATTTTACCGTGGCTGCTTTCCCAGCTCCTGTTACTGTGTTATTGTACTTGTATCTTCTTTTAATTTGACACGGGTTTGCAGGAATTTTCTTGAATTTGAAAGGAGAAGAACACAATGGAAAAGGGTGAGGATTTAAAGGCAGCTAAGTTTTTCTTTTATTTTAACCCTATCTTTCAAAAAAAAAATTATCCTGCATGTCTCACAAGTATTTCAAACTAATCTTTTGAAGTAACACAAGCAGAGTGAGCCAGGAAATTTATCAGAGTTTATAATGATGGTTGACACTATTCAAGTGGTAAGGGGAATTTTCATATGAGAGAGGACCTTGTTCAGTTCCATTCTATCTTCCCTTTCTTTGATAAGGGCATCCTGACTAACATCAAGGTTGCTGTAAGGTCACTCTGTTTGGACTTGCTCCACACGGTATCAAATATTTTAATACTCATTAATTCAAAGAACAGCAGTGTGAGAATGACCCTGTGCTCCTTTTTCAGGACACGTCCTTGAGATCTGTTCCAGCTTGTTTACCTGCTGTAGTAGGGACTTCATCTGCCCCACGTTGACAGCCATTTATCCAAAATGCAGGAAGCTCAACTACTAACCAATTCCACTAGGACCACTTGGAAAAGGGTATTTGAAGCATTTTTTTACCCATCTGACACTAAGTCTAATTTGCTTGCTTGCTTAAAGAGATGCCTGAAAAACCTCACACAGAACCCTGATTGATATGGTTTGGTTTGTTTGAGTTAGGGAAAAATATTTTATTCCGGTAAGGCAGAGTATAGGGAGTTCCAAGTTACCAGGACTATGAAAAATGAAATATTTCTATGGATCTGTATTTCATCTTTCCCACCTCTTTCCCACAAAACCAAGGTAGGATGGATGACAAGGAAACTTTTCATTAACAGAGCTACTATTTTGAAAGTACCTCTCCTGGGCTTCTGCTTCAAAAAGGGTGTGAGAGGCTTTCTGTCTTTGCTGCTGTTGCAAAAATCAAGCTTGCTGGTTACAGAAGTGTAACACAGGATGATAAATAACAAAACAGGGCACACACAGCAAATCTGCCCATCAGTACTATCTGTGCCACTATTAGGTGTGTGATAGTGAGATGCATCACCTGGGAGATGCAATTTGGCTCCATTTAAAAGCTGATACTGTAAGTACATAATTCCTTCTAGTTGGAAGCTCTGCTTTTAGTCTTATTTTCAAAAAAGAAGTAATTAGTAATACTTAGATGATGATAATAATAATAATTAATAATAATAATAAAGTAAATCTGCCTTACATTAGAGAGGGAGCAGGGAATTTTTATGAGGGAAGGAAGTCTAGGGAACCAAGGAAGGCACCAGCTTGACCAGAGTGAGTGGCAAGAGAAGGTGGTGAAGGCATCCAGGTAGGATAGAGATTGCCCTGGGCTATCACACCTCTGCCCCTGGTACCCAGCCCAGGGTTTGTGCCCTCCTGTTGCACAGTGCCATGTCACTGCTACTCAGCTACTCCCAGTAGCTCAGTGTCTGCTGCCACCATCCCACATCCCACAGCTGCTTCAGGAGGCTGGATTCAAGGCCAGAGGGAGACCCATCAGCTGGTACCAGCACTGTCTGCTCAAACTCCTGCTCTCCCCCAGGGTTTAAACTTTAGCCATGCTCCAAAGATCTTGGATAATCATTAGCCAGGGAATCAATGCTGGTTTTTGCGTAATCACTGTGAGGTGATATCTCTGAGTTCTATTTGCTCTAGCAAATAACAGATAACACATCTAAGAGAAATAGTCTGATGAAACATTTGAAACGTAGGTCAGAAACCAGCTTGGAGCTGAGGTGGGAAGGCTATAAACCGTCCTGCTTCCCCAGCACCCAGTAGAACAAACTTTGCCATATGGTTTTCCCCCAGCATGTCCACAGCACCTTCTGGATGCACTCCTACCATATGGCTGAAGACACTTTCTGTTATATATTTCAAGGAAATGAGTCTCAGGGCAATTTTAAAACCAGTGCTACCACTCCCTATACATCACTGTCCAACAGAAAATAATGAAGTAAGTAGAGTGAACATCTGCACAGTGTGAATCCCTCTCTCCCTGGGCTTCCCTAACTAATACAAGGTAATGTTGGAAGTTTCACCATTTAGCATGTAAAAAAAATGGTTTAGAATTACATAAAAATACAATTTTCAGCTGTGGGCCCCACCGACATGCCCCCTTTCATTATAGCCTCCATGGCTCCATGAATGGGTAGCTGTAAAAATGAGGATAATTTCCCCACATACCACCTCCATGCAATAGGGAACGAGTATCCAGCTCTGCATTTGATTTCTGGCTGCCAGGGTGCTGAGCAATATGATGAGCTGGGGAGACCTGAGCACCTGCAGTGCTGGCTCCTGGGGCGAGGCCACAAGGAGAAACTGGGAGCTGGCGACTGCAACCGCTTTGTGTGGTTCAAGAGGCACATTGGCTACATTTGTGCAGTTGTTTCCTGGCAGTGACTCTCACTAGTCACATCAGAGGGTTGGGGCACTCGGCCCGGCTTACTGGGCAATCAGGGCCCTGTGCCACATCATTTTTTTTATTCAGTGGTTGCTGTCTATGCAGGGAAAGCAGAACACCATTTCTCCTCCTCCAGTCATCTTAATCCATCGTTTTGCCTCAGGTGAGGGCTGTTACAACTTGACATCAAGCCTCTCCCAGATCATCCCAAAAGTCCTTGTCCTCATGTATCCCATCTTTGTAGCAGCAGCCATGCAAAGATGCCTGTGGAAGAAGGTCTTTATACCAGGGCTGTCAGCTTTTCCCATGTCTGGGAGCCATTTCTGTGTGTTCAGTAATGCCTTGCTTCTCCATGCACCTGGGCCTTGAAAAGCTACCTTGAAACTGTGCAAACTCTACGTGTTTGAAAGCCTGCACTGGCAGCAGGCAGAAGCCAACCTTCCTGCTCATAAGGTAAGAACAGATGGCTGTCAATGCACTCCGAGCTCACTGGAAGCTCAAAGGCCACCAGGAAGGAGAAAGGGCCAGCAGAGGAGACAGCCAGCACCACCGGCTCCACCACCGCGGTGCACACTGAAGGAGTGACGCATTTTTGGGATGCCTCAAGGCCATAAACACTTACCATCACTCTCCTAGGGATAGCAGCTGATTTACTGAACATTTTAAAAACTGATTTACTGCTGATAATCCTGACAAGCTTTAAACCTTTGATGGTGGACTACGGTCAAATTCCCACAAAAGAATGGAACCTGGAAAAGATTGTACTGTCTTGCAAAGTCTAACCTAGCTCCAAGTATACACTGAGGGATGACACAGAAATACTTGCTTGTGGGTATGCAGGACACAGGCTGCATCCTTGTTGTGGCAGGCTGGTTCATACTCATGGAGTCCAACATACTTAGCAAGGATTTACAGGTACTCATAAATCACAGAAGAGCAGCATGGAAATGATCGCTGTCATGCTGGCATGTCATTCAGCATCACTGTGCTCTGTTATTCTTAGATAAGAAAATTACAGACTTTGCTTTTCCTTTTGAAGTCACAACAAGGCATCTCTCACAAAGATAAGTGTCTGGGGCTAATCCCCCTCTCAGGGTTATCTAGTAGTCAGATGCTAACCAGGAACTTCCATTAACTGGCTCTGTATATTCCTCCCACCAGCCACTACCGTTTACAAAACACAGCTCCATTAGAAGTGACTGACTTAATCTGATGGATGTTCTGCCAGCATTAGAACACACTGATATGCTGATAGCAGCTGAAAGCTTGGTACAAGACTAAGTCAAATAATGGAGACTCGCTCTTAATGAATCTATTCAAATAGACTCTTTACAGCACAAGCTGTAAAAGAAAGAAGTGAAAGAAGTTAACTTCTGTGAAAGAAGTTTATATACAAACATTACACAGGGAAGTCAGGATTTCTGTGACACTATCCTGACTCTTACATCTTCTTCTGGATTTTAACAACTGCATGTTTTAACACGTTATAAAACCGAGACTATTTTATGCCATGTTGTCTGAAAGCATAAACTGATTAGAAGGGTTTGACTCAAAGCCCAATAAATCAATGGAGGGGATGCTGTTCTCTTGCATCAAGTTACTACAGAATTTAGTGCACTTAACCACAAGGCAGAATGCACATTTTTGTCAGAATCTTTAAGTTATAGCAGGACACCAAGTTTTTTACATCTGCATCTTTCAGATATTCATTGAGGCAGTTTGGGAAATCCCAGTCCTCATTCTATCTTTAAACTCTTTATTTGCAGTAGGAAAGTCAATGTTTTCACTGGGGTAGCTGTTTGAATGAAGAATTAAAAAATACAGTAGAGCTCTTTATTTTAAGATTACATAAAACCACAAAGATACTGTATTAGAAAGTCAGAAAAGTGGTGACCACTTAGAACTGCAGGTTTGCTTAGAAATAAATACATGTATTTTAAAAATGTAGTGTAAGAGATAAATAACCAATAGGTCCAAGCAAGCAGGTAGTCGGATATGTTTGGAAATACTACTCCAATTGATGTAATGGCCCATCTGTCATGCTTGAGCATAGCCATGGTTGCTAGTTTATGTATTTATGTTTTTGAAGTGACTTTTACTATCAGTAAAACTAAACACTGAGAGCATTTCTAGTTAAAGGCAGAACACATCAGTTTAAAACATAACACTGCAGCTGCAGGAAAACTCCAGATGGAGACAACCTTAAAGTTCTGCAGGTCCACGGGTTTTGCAGTACTTTATGACCAACTTGCTGATTTCACAGCTATGAGATAAACACGGCACCAGTACCTCATCTAAAATACTTCTTCTCTGAGAAAACATAAGGAGTGTATGACATTTTGTCCTGTATAAAATTAACTTCAGAATGTTCCAAATGGCATACAAATATTTACATGTGCATATATACATACTGCCAAACAGTGCAGTACTGTCTCCTGCTTTTACCACATAAAACTTCAAGGAAACCGAAGTAAACTCAAATGTTGCAGAGCTAAAGAGAGCTTCCTCTTGTCTTGTCACAGCCAAGGAAAGCTGCCATTACACAGCACTATACCAGCCACTCGAGCTCTCGTACTGAAACTAGTGGAGCCTCGTGCACACCAGGCTGATTTCTGTGTCTGTGAACTCACAGACACGATTGCAAATACTTAATTGTAACCTGTAAATCTGACCTTGTACCAATTATAACCTGTAAATCAGATCCTACAGATGTCTAAGGGCCATAAACTTTGCTGGCAAAGCCACTGACTGAATCTCTGGCTCTAAAAGTAAGGTAAGCCTTGGCTGTTTCTCATAAGTTAAATAAAGTGGAAAATGTGCACGATGCAAATGCTTGCTTGTCCATGTCAGTGTAGACCCACACCAAGTAATGGAATTTTTACACTGAAGTGATGAAAAAATTGCAGTTCTCAGCTTTCCTGCTACTTGCTCTCTTTAACTGCTGTGGTAATGTGCAAGTATCGATTACTTAAGTTACAAATTCTGATAACCTGAAGTTGTGACATCCCTTCAGGAGATCAACACACCATTACCCTGAAGACATACTAGCTTTGGTGGCCTGGGCTTCTCAGGAAGATTTCTTAGCAAGGCTCAGGAGGAGCTACCCTGGCCCACAACACAATGGCAAACACACAATGAGAAACTGATTCCCCCCACAGGAGGACTTCAGATACACTCAACAGCAGTTCAAAAACCTAACTTGTGCTTTGCAGGCTACTATCCATCACTAGATTTGGGACTTTTTTCCTGTTTTCCCATAATTATGCAGGTCCGGTTATGTGGCATTGTTACACTATCTGTATAATAAAAAGCAATAACAAAAACAGCAAACCAGGAAAAAAAAATGTATTTCCCACATCTTTCCACTTCAAAATCATCCCTGCCTATGTAACATAACACCAGATTTCCTTATATGCTTCCTGGTCATATAATCCATATTTATACAAACTAGTCCAAATGAGTACATGTCATTCTGGAAGCTCCAGCAAATTTGGATCTCACGGAAAAAGCCCGAGGCAGGGCACATGCAGACAGAAGTGTGCTGGACAGTGCCACCCCTGCGAAGAGCCAGGCTATGAGCGAGTGTACTGCACTGTGCTGTATTTGGTGACCCTGGAAGACTTGCTCAGTGTGGCACCGGCAGGAGGTGGCCCTTGTAAGTCGGAGCCGATCAGGTTAAGGGTGGAGTCTGTGATCAGAGCATGCTCTTGCCTTCCTGAGCTGGCACCCGTTGCCTGTTCAGCTCTGCTCTGCAGCCCCGAGGCTGTCACCACCCTTTCATTCAGCACCGTGCTGCGTTCCTCTGTCGAGGTGGGGAAGCTGAGTGAGCCTCGCTCTGCGGCGGGCACGAGCACCCTCTCTCGCTCCCTCACCACGACGTACTGGGAGTCAGGAAGATCCTGAACTGTCAGGGCTCCTGGCCCTGCACCTGCCGGCTTCACCATCCTCTCTGTAACAACTACGTTACTTCCGTGTGGCAAATCAGGGATTTTCACCATACCCTGAATGCTCGATGCTGGTGCCAGCACTCTCTCTGTCACCACTACGTTCTCCTTAAACTGAGGATCTAAAAAGACAGCGGCCGAGCGGGCAGGAGCCCCCACAGAATAGGATGTTTCTGTCATGGTGACATTGCTCTCAGCGTGGCCTGTGGGAAGGTGCCGGGCATCGTGCTGCCCAGAATGGGATGTTTCAAAGGTTGTTTCTGTGACCACCTCCTTGGACAAGGTGCTTTCTCCTGTGCCACTGCCTGCGTGCACGGGTGGGATGGACTGGAAATGACTGCCTGAGGCAAAAGCTTGTGCAGAGCTGGAAGCATTTTGCTGATCTAAGAACTGCGACTTTGCTTCACTAAGACCAAAACCTGATTCATTCTTGGAGCCACTGTCTTTCATGTTGATCTGTCTGCCTATACATATTTCTGCTAGAGTCTTAAACTTGTCTCCTAAATCATCAAGAAAATGGTCATCAAGATCCCCCTCAATAAAGCTGCAGCAGCCAACGGAGCCGTGAGGGGAGCCTGATTCTCCCTGAGAATAAACCAGGAGACAGTCTTTTGCAGCTTGCTCTTCATCTTCATCCGCAAAAGAGACGGCTTTCTGCAGACAGAAAACAAAAGCAAAAGTTCGTTAAAGCCAGCTCCAGACTTAGCAACTTTGAAAAATCAGAAATGCTTGGACAAAAAGGTTGAAATAAAAAATTTAACTGAACCCACAGAAACTGTCAACCAAGCCAGGGCTCTACCTAACGTGTTCTTTTTCTTTTTTGAAATTAGTCTGAACTTAACAGTACACTTGATGAGAAGAAAAATCTGAGATTAAATTTAAAACCTTGGATACCATCACCACTTGCTGCTGTTCCTTCCAGTAAATGTGCCATTTGTGATACTCCTCCATATTAATGAAGAAATTGTTTCAGTTTTAGTTCAGTGAATGAACTTCAACTCTAACTAGGTTTTCGTGGGAGAACACCCAGACCATTTCTGAGAGTATCCTAACATTTAAACAAACATTTACTGAGTACATGCTGACATGTTATCACCTACCACAGCCCTTTTCACTAGCGCAGCCTACAGGATCACACCCAAGATGCCCAACAGGAAACAAATCAAAAAGTTAAATGGATTGGTAAAGTATGGATGCATGGTCCATCATGTAAATTCTTAGGCTCTATGCAGGCCACCTGACAACAAGGAGGGCTCACGAGTTCTGGCTACAGTGCTTACAGGGTCAGCTCAATCTGAAAGCAGTGTCTGCCATGGAGCTGCTGCGGTGCTGGCACAAATATCTGTGTATGTGCTTGCATCAGCTCCAGTTCCAAAAGTGAAGACGGACAAATCCTCTGGGCCTGCTGAACTAGCTTTACCTATTATGGCTCCTGTCTTGTGCTCAGAACCACCTTTCTGCCACATTTGAAGTTCTGGACTGCAAATTAGCTCAGGCATCTGTGTAACGTGCTGTATATCCAGACCCAATTTGACTCTGTATGTTTATCTGCATTTGATCCTGGAAGTAGGCACACAACCCAAGATTCTGCCACAAAAATCAGCATCTGAAACTACGTGGTTTGGTTACTTGTCTGTTTCCTCACCCCTATAATCTGAGATATTTTATCCTCCTAGAAGTTGTATGGATACCGAGTATGATTTCCCTCCTGCAGACTTCATCAGGCAGTTATGCTTAAAGTATGTCACAAAGAGTGGAAGAAAAGTTGATTACTACTGTTGCATCTGTTCACCCAGAAGACCAGTAGCTAGAGCACTCAGAGACATACAAGTACCTAAAGCTCAAATCCTTCCCTGGCCTGAGGTGGTGATTCAAATCTGCACAGCTACTCCCCTGCAAAACCACATCAGCTGCCAGCTGTAGGGTGTGAAGGCATTCTGTTTGTACAGGTGATGCCGCATGGAAGTCAAACTTTCACTACAAGGAGCTCACCAGGCAAAGGGATAATGATGTGCATAACGCAAAGAGAAATAGCTACAAGTAGGAACAACCTACCGGCCAGTGGTTAGGTCAGTAAAGAACAAGGAAGGGGATTGCAACATCTGCCTCATACACTTTTGATGAACAGCCCTTTACCCACAATGCTGGGCAAACAGACAAGTCAGCACCACTTACTGCATCAGCTACTTTGAAAATGCAGCCCCACCCACTGGCGTATGACATCTTCATCTTATCTTTCAAAAACCTGCTCCGTGGTACAGTTTGTAGCTGTGACTCATAATGAGTCACAGGTGCCTCCCTAGAAACTAGTTTAATGTGCTTAAGTCCCTGAGATTTAGATCACACAGTCTTTCTCAGTGCTTTTTCCTGGGCAAGGCGTTCCTTTGCTATTGCTGAATATTCTGGATCCCATCCTCAAATACCTTCCTTGAGAGAAAGGTCTATTTGTGTGACACCTTGCAAGCACTCAGTGCTACAAGACTGAGCACTGTCACACTCCAAGTCTCGCATGTGTAGCTAATCCAAAAATCCTTAATGCCCCCAACTCCACATGCATAATATCAGGACTGTTTATATCTATGTATCTACTCCTCTCTGTCTTTTATAACATGAACGATACTTCACAATGCTAAGTGTAAGCACCAAAATACTGTTATTTTTGGGTCATTTGCTTACGTCGTTGAAGTAGTCTCTTAAGAATTCTTCATTCATGGCTCCTGCCGCTCCCACAGCAACTCCTCCTCCAGACACGACTGTCTTGCCATCTACACCTGCCATGGCTCCAGCTGCTCCAGCTGCCATGGCTCCATAGTCGGCACCAGAAAGAAGACGCCTTTGCTCTTCCCATCTTTCCCTGGTAATGGTGTTGTGATGCTCTCCTACGTGAGAGGCAGAGCTGCCTGCTCCTATTAGAGCTTCTTCTCCACTCATTCCTGCTGCTGCTCCTGCTGCTGCTGCTCCCACTGCTGCTGCTGTTGTTGCTCCTTTCAAGTTCCCAAGTGCAGTGGGTGGAATGAAGCTTAGCACCGGCTACATAAATAAGACAAATTAAGATGTGACATGAAAGCTTTGCTCTCTAGCACATGGAACTCACCAAACCAGCAGTGGGGCTGGGTGGGAACAGGGAGGGTGCTGTCTTACAACTTGTTTGAATTTGCACTTATACATGTTGCTGCAAAGAGTAAAAGGCTTCCTAAAACAGGGTGCAGCTTCCACAAATGTATTGCCAAGAAGGTTCACGGAAATGTTTCTATAGATCATTGTTTTCTTGAAATCCAGAGGATTGAAAATGAAAAAAAAAAACAACAACAAAAAAACCCACCAAAAAAAGGCTTGCAAAACTCTAGGGAGCTCAGCTGTTCCAAGAAAAACTGCCCAGTTTTCCCTAGACACAAAGTGGGGAAGTATGCACTGCCTGCCACCTCTGTGGTGGTGCCCGGCCCTTTTTTTCTAGAAGTTTGGCTTCCCTGTTAATTATCTTTTAACAAGAATTTGGTGTAAGCATTGGCCCTAAATCAAAGTCTTTTACGTTCTGTTATGGTGCAAAAGCATGTCAGTGTCATGCCCTTTTTTTGAAAACCTTGTTTTGTAGCATAACAACAAAAGGCAAACTTCTGTTGGCATTTACTCTTCCCTCTGCAGATTTGCACCTTTTTCTGCCTTTTTCTTTTTTACTAAGGAATTTCCTCTGTTCAAAAAAGAAAATACACAGGGCAGTAATTTAAAACAGTCTGAAACTTTAAACCAGTGAAGGGAAGCTCAGCATTATAACCCATTATTTTGCTGCTTTATCATGCTCCCAAAGGGGTGCAGCGCATTCCAGGTTTGTAAATGCAAATGTTTCACTCTCTGTTGGTTCAATACTTTTCCCACAGTCCTATCTTCTGCTCAGATATGATCAACATTTGCTTGATTGCTTTCCCTATGCTTTGGGATTTAAGTGCTATGCTTGCTTTTCCTACAGCTGCTGGTGCAAGTCAAATCCCACACATCCTTTGCTGAGCCTCACAGGGTTAATTTTAAATAATGTTCATGTGTTGTTAAAATCTGTTGTAGAGCTTTGAAATATCCACCTGTAGCGTGGAAGAGGCCCCACATGCCAAACTGAACACTGGGATAGAAATCAAAGAGAAGGGGTATTAGGGATACATGCCTTCTCCTCTGGAGCCGCTCCTTCGCTGTTCCACTGACGCAACATCGCTTCACTGTGGTCTGGTATGTCAGCAAAAGTCTTTGCTCCACCAAATCCCTTTGCTCCCAAGCCACCAGGACACAGCAGCAGTAACAGTGGAACAACTATAGGGAAGCAAAAGGTTGACATTAACTGTGTGATTATTAGGGCCTAAGCATACTAACAGTTACTGTAAGTCTGGCCAGCTCTCATACCCAAATGTGTTTTCAATGAGCTAGTGATCAGCATGAGGGCTGGCAAGGACTGAAGACAGGTTCTCAAATATTCAAGGCATTTCCTAGAAGCATATGCCTAGAGAGCAAACTGACAACACATCCGGGCCTGAATCCTGCAGATGACCATGCATGTATGTAGCTATACTTCTATCAAAGACTTCACATACCAAATCCAAGCCCTGGCTATCACTGTACAACCTCAGCATTTCTAACTCCTCCTCTTCTTTTACTACTAGATAACAACATGGCATCATGTAAATTCCACCTCACCACTCCTTTGACATGCCTAGAGCGTTGCCCAGGGGACTCAAAATAATCCAGTTTCAGAAGCAGAGAATATTACTCCTGTGGCATGAACTTTGTTTTATCACAGTTAGACCGCTGCCAGCACAAGCAATAAGCTATTGCAAGTTTAAATGCAGCACTGCTACACCTGGCCATACCATAACTACTAATATTCCTCTCTTATTTCTCTTCTATTTTATCGCACCAAAGAACAACATCACATGCTGCTCTGAGCAAGGCAGTGAATCTGCAGTGACAAAAAAAGAGTGGAGAATGTGCTGTGGTTTGAGTAGGAAGAGTAAGGGTTCACCTGGGGACATATGAGAATAGCAGAAGTATTTCTCACTACTTCCCCACCTGTTATTTACTACACCATAAACAAATATTAAAAGTTGTTCGTATTAATTTTAAAATGCACAGCTTGAAATCCTTTGAGGATGAAATGCTGATATTGCCAAAATTAGCTGGGGATCTTCCACGACGTCACACAAGACTAGGAGTTTACACAGAATGTATCAAGATGATAAAATCTGGGAGCTGGACTGTTTCTTTCCTGATGCTTTGCAGACACATTTACAGTGCTTCTGAGATAATATGAAACAATCACTTACGCAGCAAAAGTAAAAATGCCAAGATGATTAGTGCAACCGCCGCTGGTCCCAGACCCACCGACTTCCCTCCAACAAACTTCTCCTGGCACACGCCGTCATCTGTACATTCACAAACAGTCAGCTGCAGAGACTGTGGCAGAGCACAGCTGACCCCTTGGAAATCCTTTATTAGCATGGGAACTTCAGTTCTGCCTGGCTTCAGGTTTTGTGGTACCAGCTGTACACTGGTGTCTGAGGCAGAAGTGGGGAGAGGGTAAAGAAAAAAAAAAGACAAGAAGTGAGCAGAGAGAAAACTGACTCCTGTAAACTAAATAAAATACAACTATTACATTCTTCCAACAAACTCCTTCCAGTTAAGCCCAGCCAATGCAATGGAATTAAGTTTAATTAGCTGCTGCTACAGTAGATGTGTTTTCATTTATATGAAGTAATTCATGCTGATAAGTGAGCAGCCATGCTCACCTACAGACTCAGATAATTGTGAAATTTCACACGACCAGACACTTAGCATGGAAGACAGCCCAATCATCTGTATAGCATCAACCATGTCATCTGTATAGATAAAGGCTGAACTCACAAAAAACCAGCTTCAGTCTTGAGGAGATTAATCTGTTGTAGGCCACAGACAAAGATCAGGATCCAACAAAACACCTGCTCCTGTGGCTGTGTCATGTCAAGTACTAACTAGGCAGAAGATTACAGAATGATTAAGGTTGAGAGGGACCACAGTGGGGCATCTGGTCCAACCTCCGTGCTCAAGCAGGGTCATCCTACAGCACAGATTGTGTCCAGACAGTTCTTGAGTATCTCCAGTGAGGGAGACGTCACAAGCTCTCTGGGCAATCTGTCCCTGTGCACAGTCACTGCACAGTAAAGAAGTTCCTCCTCGTATTCAGGTGGAACTTCCTGAGCACCAGTTTCTGCCCATTGCCTCTTGTCCTATTGCTTGGCACCACCAAGAAGAGCTTGGTCCATCCTCTTGACACTCTCCTTTCATCAGACATTTATAGACATTGATGAGGTCTCCTCTCAGTTGTCTCTTCTCAAGGCTAAACAGGCTCAGCTCCCTCAGCCTTTCCTCATAAGAGACACGCTCCAGCTCCTTAATTATCTCTGTTGCCTTCTGCTGGATGCTCCAGGAGCTCTGTGTCTCTCTTGTACCAAGGAGCCAGAACTGCACACGGCATTCCAGATGTGGCCTCACTAGGGCTGAGTAGAGGGGCAGGATCACTGCCCTTGACCTGCTGGTAATGCTCTTCCTAATGCACCCCAGCACACCATTGACATTTTGGCCACAAGGACACATTGCTGGCTCATGGACAGCTTGTTGTCTATGCCCAGATAACGCATCACTGCATGTTTTCCGTGAGAAGATGGGGATAGCTTGATCCCAGCATTATTAATGAAATCCTGGTCACCACACAGGGGGTATCAAGCCAGGCAAATATGGTCCAACTGAGGGAAGGCAACACACCCCAGAGGACATGACTGGGCTTTTACAACCTTTAGAGAGAAGGGAGCAGAATGCAAATGATGGTCTTAATGCCTGACTCCATATATAGGGTCATTTTTTCAGTCTGACTCAGCCAAACTATCAGTTTGACAGGAATTAATAAATTACAACTTCAGGACTTCAAAGAACTGAAAGTAATAAAAAATACATTTTCTTACCATTTCCAGATGCAATTATCCATTTTTCTGCTGTCCCTTCTGGCTCATCAATGACAGTAAAGCTGAAGGGATAACTATATGGGTAGCCATCCAAATCACGAGCTGTAACATCAACTAATTTTGCATCTGAACACACAGTCTGCACAGGGTTCACAATAACTGGGCAATTATCATTCTCATCTTTAACTTGAATGACAACTGTGCCAGTGATTGTTTTCCTTGGGGAATCTAAAATTGAAAAATTAAATTGATTTGTGCACAAAAGTTTATCTTAAAATAAAATAAACTTAGTATTTTCCAAAACACCAACATTGCTGAAGTAAGTTGAAAGAGATCTCCCTGGAGCTTATGAGAGCAGTGCTTCATTCCCAATGTTAATAAACATATTAACAATGTTCTTCTGAAGGCAAGCTGTTTTATTACTTTAACTTGAAAAAAAAAAAATCTTGTATGGTTACACAATAACAAGCAGATTAAAACATGAAGAATTATACTTAGATACAAAAGAAGTTCAGGTAGACTTTCTTGCTTAGAATTCAAGAAAACTTAGGACTATGAAGTCTGATGATTGGCATATTGAGATACTGGCAATTCCCACCTTGACAATAGATTTTCCTATCAGCCCTATCTTCAAAAACTTCTATAAAAAGTTCACCTCCATCTAGTCAAAGGGCAGAAACAGACCCCTTGGGAACCCATTCCAAGAAATGAGTTGCCTCTGTCTCTCCTTTGAATACTGAGACTGCACTTGTTGCCTAACTTTAGAGATAGGTAGGTTAAACCAATTACCTTTGTAGATAGGCAAACAAACCAATTTGTGTGAAAACAAAACACTCTTAACTTACCAGTAGTTACACCCAACATGGTGATAGTGTAGGTACCATTTACTACATGAGGTGATTCATAATCAAGATTTTTAGCAAGTCGGATTTCACCTGTGACTGAGTCTACAGTGATCCAGTTTGCCGCATCTTTTCCTTTCATGTATCTGATGAAAATAACACAAAGATGGACACGTTTATAACGAGGAAAAGAACTATCAGTAGAAAAAGCAGGTTCACAGTACGTTTACTTGTCATTTAAAACGGAGTTCAAATCCCTAAGTCTGAGGTCTGATGCTTCTGCCACTGTAATTGGTTACAACTATAAACCCACCCTGAATGTTGAGAGCTGCTTTTCTCCCTAACTCAAAGATTTAAATATGGGTGCATTATAGAAAGTATAATCGGGGAGCGAGACTGGAACAGGAGACAGAGCTGCACTGCTGGTCATCGTCCTCGTCCCCTCCATCTGTCCTCCCAGCAAAAGTTGAGCATTAGACACCCAGGAAAAATTGTATTACAGGCATGAGGGAAAGGGGTCCATCCCTGGGTGTGCAACTCTGCTGTGCACCGTTTCTAAAGACCATGATGGTGGTTAAATAACATTCTAGCTGAAAAGCTATGATTCAAAACCCAAACACACACACTCAGACATATCTGTGTTACAGCCTTTCTGTCTGACTGATAAATGTTTCTGCATATTCCTTCCTAATTTTACTGGAGACAATGAAATCAGATTTGTAAATCTACTCTCAGAAGTAGACAGGTATGACAAATACATCATGCAAACACAGACAACTTGAGCCCAAACGCTTGTGTCTCGTCATATACAACAAAAGAAGGAGGATTTTCATACCAGTTGTTTTCTGCATAATAGAATATTGAAGATGATGCAGATGTTTAAGGTGTGAATTATCCTTAGTAGAAAATTATTGCCTTTGAAATTATTTCGGTTCAACATACAAATTTTTACAATAATATATGACTTCTGACATACTCGGTTATGAAGGTTATAAAAAATTCTTACGTAATGTGCTCTGCTATTTTTCCAGTGTCTTCATCATAGGCTTGATACTGTCCAATAACCTGTTTTATCTGCAGTATCTCACTTGCTTCAATAATTTTTGTGCCACCAGGGAACACAGGGCCTTCCTGCACATTGATCACCTTAATTTTGATTGGAATTGTTTCTGCTTTGTAACTGGCTTTAATTGACTTGTGGAACTCTGCTTTGTTTGTAACAACAATGCCCAAGTTTAGGCTTTGCATTTTTTCATAATCCAGCTCCTAGAGCAGTAAAAAAAAGAATAAAAAAACACTCAGAATTTGTCAGAATATGATATCTAGACAACATGCATACATTTAATATTTAAATAATACTACAGCATCCTTATTTAAGTAATAAGGATGCAAATATTTAAGTAATATTTAAGCAATAAGGATGTTACAGTGTGAGGAAATTTGTTAACCTGTTACTCTTATTTATTTTTAATTGATAACACCATAGGTATGGCTTTACATTATTGAATTAAACTAATAAGGTACCTGAAAGGAGTCCTACCCATATATGCTGCCCATGCTTTCAGTGCATCAGTGCTCAATTACTTGGCTCTTCCAAATTTATGCGTGTTTTTTTTTTTTTTTTTAAACCAAATCATTTAGTTAATAGTGCTCGAAGTTTTTTTTCAATAATTAGCAGTTTTCAGACAAGGAAACCAGAGCAGGAAAAAAAAGAAATCTACTTAGGGCACTGTGCGTCTTCAGTTCTTGTGGACTAAAGAGAAGTGAAAATTATAAAATAGACAATTCCATTAATGGAAAATATTTTCATCATCATTTCAACTTACAAAAATTCATGAAATAGTCTGTAGCCCATGGCTAATGGAAAAGGTGTTGCCTGCAACATTATCAGTGGCCAGGGGAAATAAAGAAATTTATACTGAGATCATCAAGGACAGCAAAAACATGAAAGTTTACATATTAGCACTGTTGCCCAAAGGGCAAGGGAAGTTTGGCAACTTCTGCCCTAGTAGCTTTATTTGAGATCACACAGAATGCAAATGGAAAAGCTTGAAAAAATTATTATTTTGCATGGAATTACTCGACATATTAAAAATATGGCAAAGGAGGAGTATCCACATACTTTACATATTGACAGAATTTTACATATTGACTGAATAAACGCAATTTGTCAACATGGATGGATAAATTATTCAAATATTTTAAAGAAGAATCTCTAAAATCTATACTAACCTTCACAACAGTCAAAATTCCTTCATTTGTTTGGGTATCTGTTACAATTTGGAAAAAACCACCTTCGTTGCCAGAAACAAATGCAAAGTTCGCCAGCCAGTTATCAGAAAACTCTTCATCTTTGTCAAATACTTTTATTCGCATAATTTCCACATTTGCTCTGTTTTCTTCAATGCTTCCTTCAAGCTGCAATCAAATAAGAAATCCACTTTTTAAAAAGATGTCACAGTTTACCTCATTTCACCAGTGCAAGGAATTTTTGCACAATGTCTTATTATGGGATACAGGCAGATGTAGGAACATGCTAAAAATTGTGATAAATGTACTTACTGTATGACTTTCAACAACAGGCAGATTGTCATTGACATCCAAAATCTTGATTTCTAAAGAACACGTTGCAGCATTCCCACCTGCTTCACCACCACGGTCCTTTGCTTCCACCACCAAAGAATAGCTACTTTGTGTCTGTCATGGTAAGAAAAAGGTGCTAAATCCAGGCTAAAAATTCTTCCTTTGCTATATTATCTCTATGACATTTTTGTAACGTCTCTTATGCTCAGTTATAACTCCTCTCTACCTAGAAGTAAATCTTGCACACCTTGACAGATTCTGCTGGAGTAGAACTGAGGCTGTGAAAAGGATATGGGACTTTTGCATCTTCCCCACAAAGAGTCAGACTGTACTTACATAGCAAAGGAAAAAATTCCAGTGGCCATGAACAGGGACAGGACCAGTGACACCTGCACGTCAGGACACGGCCAGAGGCAGAGCCACGTCTCTCAGCCACAGAACTAACATTCCCATCACCATCTGCTGGCCAGGGAAAACTCTGCAAGCCCAGGTCAGGTCACTGGTAATATGTGGCTTTCCATGCAGTTTCACAGTAGCGCCTGTCCTAACTCTTTGCACCGCAATTTGCATAGCAGGCTACAAAAATTCAGATGCAACCAGCAGCTTTGCAGATGGTGATCTAGGTTGTCTTTGCCATACACTCCCCAGCAGAAAGAAATGACCCCTTGTTTTGTGTAACTGCTGCCCTGGCTGCGCGGGAGGGACAGAAAGCAGCAGCCATCGGGCTGGTGCTGTGCCAGGGAGGTGATGGGGGCATACAGCCTTGATCCCATCACCTCTTCCCTCAATCCCTGAGAAGCATGCATCAGTCAGACAAGGCTTTAATCCCAAGGGAAGTTAAGAAAGGTAAGAGGGCCAGCTCTTCACCCTGCAGGCAGGGCTGAGGATGACACAACAGGCACCAGAAAACCACTACTAACAAACATCAGAACGGGAGGGTTTTTTTACCTCTCTGTCAAGGTTTATTTTTGCTACTCGAACCTCGCCAGTATTCTTATCCATGCTGAATGCAGTGCTAGGGCTTTGGGAAACAATCCTGAAAGCAATTTTGGAATTTAGATTATTTGGTTCATCTGCATCTGTTGCATTTATCCTCATTACAATTGTACCTGGAAAATGCAAACAAAATACGGCACTTGTTTATACCACCATGCACTGGTAAATATCTTTATTGCAATGTCAAAGAAAAGAGCATTTTGTTAGATGCATTGCACAATTTTCTGATGCTCTTGGATTTATTTATTTAATGCATAAAGTTGAGGAAGTGTTCCTAAACCCAAAAAGTACACGTTAAAAGTATATACTCTAGCCAGCAAAAAGATTGCATCCACACATCTGTAACTCATAAAATTCAATGCAAAAATTAAACAACAGGTTAAATTCTCTCAGTAATTCTGACAGAAAAATGTGGATACCACACAAGGCAGAAAGTACAAGCTTTTGAACAATCAGGTACATTTCCCTCACACATTATTCTAAAGAGAGTACTAACTATTACTCTGTCTGAACATTATTAAAACCACTGATCTGTATTGATGCCCTCCAACAGCTTAACTCAAAATACACGGTGGTACCCATGGTGCAATCCCCTTATAACTCATAGCAGGGGGTTTTGTCCTTTGGGGGGGGGTGTACCTCAGCATCCAAAGCCCAAGTTTTAACATTAGCTGGAATTCATGCCAAGAGCCATTACATACGGCTGCTATTGACTTGAAAGATTGCTGAGGTTACTCAAAACCTCACCCAAGTGGATGGGAAAGAATTTGTTTCTTCAGATTATAGTGACATTGAAACGGACACATTGCCAGGTATTTATTAGGTTGTTTTATTCCAGCTTTTCCAATCTTCTTGAAAATAATCTGTTGCTCTTATGTTTACTGATGTCAATAGGAAACTGGCCATTAACTTGCCCTTCAATGGTTATAGCACACCCATATGTGCTTGCCAGCAAAGTTCCTCTCCAGCCCACAGATAAAGCAGGGCTTTGGATGAGGATGGCAGCGTGAAGTACCTCCCAAACAGGCTGTGACTGCTAGGCCAGAAGACAGATTGCATTTCCTGCTGAAGAACTCTGGTTCCTGGATTTGTGGTAGCTCTGACAACAAACCAAAGGTGCCACAAGAGGAAATATTGTTCTCTCTTGCCCCTAGGGGGATGCGCTCCCTCAATCACACAACACAGCTTAGCCTTGAATAAAAACTTTCATTCACACACGGATAACCTGGCTTATGTCAGCAAGAGAATGTGTCCTTGTTACTGCAGAGATACTGCTGCGAAGTGCATATTCACTTGTCCCCTTGCATATCTTGGGAAAAACTAAAAGAAAAAAAAAAAGTTACCGGTTTCGCTTAATTCTTCAATTGAACCAACAAAAACTTCATGTGAAAACACCGGGAAATTGTCATTTATGTCCACAACTTTAATCGGGAGGTCTATTGGCTCTTCCAGTTTTGCCCCATTCTTGTCTAGTGCATGGCCTCGGACCTGATAATACAGACAGAAACAATAAATGAATCCAATGAGTGACTGTCATAGATACAAACATATGCAAAACAGAAACACATCCATTATATATAACAAAATCTAAATATTATAAAAGCTAATTATAGATGCTTATAAATACAAGCAGATATACACGAATAGCCAGAAATACATTATATATATATTATTTCAAGCAAACACATTTAAAGAAAATAAATAAAAAATGGACAGGGAAGTATAAAGAAAAAAGTTAATTTTCAACTTACAAGAAGAATTGGAGTCTTTTCTCTGTCCACCCTTCCTGTTATGTTCAGGTCACCAGTCTTTCCATTGATAACAAATAATCCATAAGGGGGTTCTGTCACTCCTTGACCAGATATAGTGTAAGTTACTACTATCCCTGTATCTTCAAGATCTGAATGTATCTAGTAGGAATATAACAAATTAAATTGCACTCAGTAAATAAAATCACATTTAAAAGGGCAATGAAATATTTCTGCTATCTTGTAATGAACAAAAAAAAAAAAAAATATTTAACACATTTCCCTGCACTCCTTTGACTGTGGAGACGTAGAGATGAATGCAGGAAGGGCTGCATGTTCTGTCTGAGAATCTGGTGCAGGGAGATGAGTAACATCTGGAGCAGAGAGTTTACCGGGGAGGTCAGACCTCAGCTAGCAAATATACCAGGACTGGAGAAGGGATAGGGTGGAGGAAAAAAGGTCAGACCTGAGACGAACACATAGAAGAGGCTGCAGAGTCTAGAGATCACACCCTTTCTCTGCTGTCAGCAGAGATTCAAAACATCTGGAAAAGTGAGCATTGTGCCAGCATCACCATCGAGGGGCAGCCCAAGCAGAGGGCAACAGCTTGCTACCACCTGCAGTCACTTTATACACTGAAGTGGAAGGAGTGGTGAATTTAGGTTTCAACACCGGTGCTGAACCAGATGCATACCAACCTTTCACAAAGGATAACACCTTGGTTATTTTTAGCTCTGTTTCCTAAAAGAATAGGAATACATAATCATGCTCTATGTACGCCCTTCTGCCCAATCACCACCAGCAGACCTGAGACCCACTTGCCAAGTTCAACCCCAGCTGAGTAGGGGTGGTGGGGTGAAAAAACTCAAAAGATACTGCATTCCCAAAAGCTTAATGAAAAATGAGGCTATGAAAAGATGAGAGATTGAACCAAACCAGGCTTTAAAAGTAAAAGAAAGAAATGTGTCAATCTTCAACTGGCATTCAGTAGTCCTTTAAAATTACAGAAATATTTGTGCATCTGTTTAGGGCAGCCACAAACTCATTCTACATTTTCATCTCTATTTTTATGTGTATTGCATATTTAACTCTTTTCTGGGCTTACTCTGGCAATTGGATTCTTATAGGAATTGTCCTCCTCCTCTCGTATGAAAGCTGGAGGGACTGTCCATTCTCGCTTCTGTCTGACTAGGCTGTTGGGATGAGACAACAGGCCACTCCTGTCATTTCGATTATAAACCTGTGAAAAGACAAGATGGAATGTCAGCATTATGTTTAGTCATTTCAGATAAATGCTTTATTGCTGCTGTACCCAAGACTTTTGAATAACTTTTGCTCTTTCAATAGCTAGTAGCTTCAAAATCATGGAGCAGCATCAGCCTTCTGAGTCACAGTCTAAGAGCTATACAGTCCTCAAGCTGGTTGAAGAGGAAAACTACACTGGTCTTTTAATCAAGACAGAATTAGGTAAGACAGGCTCTAAATATAGGTACAAGTTTCCTTGGTGAAAATACACCTGCTCTGGAAGATTTAAATGCTTGTCACCAGGTGTGGGAAGAAGTTTGGCACTAAGGCTGTTTTGAACCACCATTTCTGCCTTACCACTGTGTTTATCTTCCCACCAATACTGCCTTGCATATTCAACCTTCTCTCTGAAACAGACTACACAGAAGAGCAGGCCTCTACTCGACCCACCCAATGTCTCTGCTATCCTTGTTTAACTACATTTCATTCTCACTTTGCATGACACCCCTCATCCTTTTGTCCACTTTAGTCTCTACTGTCTTGGTTGGCTCCCAGGTTAACATATTCAATAAAATAATGGTTATTTTCATTTACCAAGTTCAAAAAAGCTATCTACAAATTTAGTGGTTTAGGGGAAGTTTTTCGAAGTTCAATCCCACTCAGTGTGATGGATGTAGGAATCTATTCACTTACTTTTCAGCTTCTGTTTCTCTATTCATTATGCAGCTTCCACATTTCAGAAAATGATAAAATTCAAGACATTTATCAGCTGAAATAAGGCATGACTTTGACACTTTGCTCAGAGAACCCTTCTATAGCCACCGATAAAGAAAAAGTTTTCCATTATATCCTACCTTCACGTGGAGCCCATTTCCATAATTCAAACAGATCTGCAATGGAAATTACGATAATCATTATTAATTCTATGTCAATTTAGCAGTACTAAAACTCAGCTTTTGTGACCTCCTTTGTAAGAGCAGCAACGCCATAAAGAAGAAGGCTTCTGACCTCTATAGATTAATATTTATTATTTACCCATAATAGCATCTGAAAAATTCACCCATAACCATTGACATTAAAAACATACACTCTAACTATATAATAATTAAGTTTGGCACCTTTTTCCTAGCAGGAAACAGATTATAAGCAATTCATATTTTTTTTTCTAGTAAATTCAGACTTTATAGTAATTTTTAAACAACCATTTTTTTAGTGCTGAATAATGCTTCACTATTCCGAAATGATGAGGGCGTGCAGTTGATGGAAGCAACTGTTGGTTGTCGGCAGCATTTTGGAGAAGCTCCCTCTTCTGGGCAAACCTTGGATTTGTAGCTGTGGTGGGTTACCAATCACATCAGAGAAGAAAATCGGAAAAATGGTGTTTAAGGGCAAGGACTAACCCAAACGTCTGCTAAAGTGTACACGACAGAAGCAGCTCTCTGACTCAGCACCTTGCTGGGAGGATAAATGGCCTCACTTACTCAAACAAGGCAGAGGTGCTTGCTCTGACAAAACCTCGCAGGCCAATGTTCTGTATTGGGACTGCCCACCTCCTCACGCACCAAGATAGGCCGGGACAGCTATGCACACCCTTGAATGACTCAGTTAGGTGACAAATCCTGGCTGGAAGAAGCCATCTTATCAGAGACCCCATGTTTATGTCCACTCTCCAGGCACCAAAGACTCTGCAAGCAACAACACCCCTCAAACTGCAAAAAATGTAGGTATTGGGAAACAGCAAAAATAAAAAGTAGGCTATTACAACATGGGAAACCTACAAATCAAGCTTTTGAGCTTTGGACATGTAGCAAATACTGTTACCACTCTGAAAACTATTGCTACTTATATTTTGCAACTTAGGTGATTATTTTTTTAGGTATACAACTGCCTAAGGCAAAGCAGGCTCAGAAAAGGTGGTTTTCTACTCAAATAAGTCAGTCTTTTACTGGTTCCTAGTCTGTTGACTGGGCTCTCCCTATTCCTCCTTCTGACTCAGCCTTGATTACTGAATTGATGACAGCTTCTCCCTGTTTTAAAAAGATGTTATCTCTTCCCCACACAATCCAGCAGATTGTATTGAGCAATACAGCAGATTTCTGTTTCAACTTGTTAAAAAAACCTGTTTTTCAAACGGTATTTTTCCCAATGTATATTTTCTGAAGTCAAAAATTATCAAGCAGTAAGTTTCCTAACGAATATGCATTGTGAAAGGTACAGGATCTTACACCAAGCTGTTTTCATGGATGTTCTTAGTCTTATTTGATTTTATTAACTGTATGGATTTTCAAAATTTATTTTCATGACTAATGAGATTATACCAGCAAGACCGACAGCAGAGTTTTGCTTTATAGTCAAGGTTTTCCAACAGAAGCTGCAACTCTTTTGGAAGGTGAATAATCATCAAGATGCCATCAGAAACATCCTTGGTTGTTCTAACTGGTAAACTGGAGGCAAAAGTGTTTCTGTTTCAATACAGAATGAAGACAAGAGGCACATGGTGGGAAGTTTCCTTGTATTAGAAACCTGAGAACCCAGTATAAACAAAAGTGTCTGAAGACCAAGAATAAGCAGATCTTCCACTGAAATGCGTATCAAAAATAAGTAAAAAATTCCATTAGTCATTATAGACAGAAAAATCTTGCACTAAGATAAGTAAAAGTAAAAATCAATTTGTTTGCATAGTAGTAAATGTACATCAAAACATTCTAGGTTAATGCTAAGACAGTAAAAAATACTTTTGCTCTTGTATTATTCAATCTACAGTCCACAGGTAACCTCATAAGGGACTTAAAAGATATCTACAAAAAATGTTTAAGAAAGACAATTTTATTCACAATGTGCATAAATACAAGGGGAACAAACATATGAAGGAATCCTGCCTTTTTATTGAAAATTTTGAAAGGTTCCAAAAATTTTAAATAGGGGGAAAAGCACTTTCCAGTGACATTTTCTTCAAGGACAGGTGAAATGTCAGAATTTAGTGCCGGTTGAACATGTGAATTTCCCCCCCTATTTTTAAAAATATCTTACAGTTGCCTCCTGTTAAATGGCTCAGAGTAGGAAAGCTCTGCCATCTGCTGTGGATCATAGCCTTGACTCAAAAACCAGACACGTACTGATGACACCTGTTGATGACAGAGCTGAGAACACATTGTCAGAAGAAACTGGATAGTCACAAAAAAAAGGTCTGAGGCCTGAAGTAATGAAATTGGAATGAAATACTACAGGAAAAGGCAAGAGGGCATGGGAAAGAAGGGAGTGACTGCCATATATAGTGACTGCAAGGCTGCTCTTGCCCAAATCCCTGTTCATCTATAGTCAGGAAGTGACTCAAGGACAGATTCTCAACACAAAGCTCAGATTTAAGCTGTAAAGCTGTAACAACTAAGCCAACCAAGAAGGTCCGTGTCTGTATTTACTACACCATAAAACAGCAATGCCTAGAAACGTGGTCTTATCTGTGTGCTGTGTGTTAGGAGATCTGGAGCTTGCACCTCCTGTGAGTCAGTTTGGTGTTGAAGACAACATGTGAAGACCTTAGAGAAGCAAGCAAGGGGGACCATCCAAGGTCATCTACTAATACATCTCCTGGCCCTGGGGAATGACAAACTACACCTAAGTGCTTCCTTACAACTGTTTATCCTGTTCTTAAAAATGAGGGATGGAGGTCCCTCAGCCTCACTAACCTAAGGTGGCGCATAGATAGTCTTACAGATGGAAAGTCTTTGTTTATTTTTATCTTCATTTCATTATCCTAATTTTTAGCTCCTTGCAAGCTGACCATATTGCTGCTTGCATGAGATTCTGAGTAAGGCACACAGATCTACGTATCTAAATGAAAACTAAGTGTCTAAACCTTCATTATGATCAGCAGAAATACAGCCAACACCAAGACAGGTCGGAGCGCTGTTCGACTTGTCCCCTAACCAGTCCATATTTATTTCTCTCTGGGCTCTACTGATTGTAAATTTGAATTGTAAGTGAATGCAAGTATATTTTCAGTTTGAAAACCCAACACAGGAGGATTTGTAGAGCAAAGTATTTGATGCAGAGAACCCAACACCACATAACTTATGTTTTGATGGATTCCTCAGACTAGAACTAGCTTGGTCCCACAGATCAAACATCTACAAGCAGATGGATGCATCTCCCAACGTGGTTTCACCCAGCAGGGATGCGATTCACACACTCTTGAGATTTGCTTCAAAAGCACAATTCGATCCAACCAAACAGGTGCACTCAGCATCCACTGCATCTCCATTTACCATAACAGAAACTTAAATACCTGTATTGAGATGTCTTAACCTCAAACCAAATCTCCTTCATCATGTTGACAATGCTCCCATTGTATGGTGCAACTCCCTTTTCTTCACAATTCCCTTTTCTTCCACCCTTCGTCTATCTGCAAACTCATCAAACATCTTACTCACTGTCTTTTCTCACATATCAGTTCTTTAATTTTCCTTAAAAAAAAATAAAACAGGATTTTGTGACTTTAGATTGCATTTTTTTTTTTCTGCTGTTCTGTAGTCTCTCCTGGACAGATTTCCTTTTTTCTGAAAATCAAAAATAGCATACCACTTCAGTTCAATAGGATGGATAAAATACTAGACCTTACATATTTCTCAGCTGCTTTCAGACCTCACCACAGCTGGATTTTCCCTCATTTTTGGAACAATATTAAAATGTTGAATCAATCCACAGATGCTCGTAAATACTTTTACCACGTTTCAACATGCTACTGGCAACAGAAGCTAGGTTGCTTTGAATTAGCTCACCTCTGCACTTGGTAAAACTAAGCACCATTTTGTGATGGTTTTTCTTTAACTTGTTTCCAGGACTTCTGAAACTTAACTGCTACTGGCTCTGACATTACAGTAGCAATCTAATATATTCAGGCCTGAATTTCATCAGCCTAAATGTAATATCCCAAACATCAATGAAGAACAGTCTGAGGAAGATGTTCATAGAAAAAGTAAATTTTGCTACTCCCATAGTAAGATTCATACATCTCTGTCAACTATTATTTCACTGAAATGCAGAAGTGTTCTAAGACTTCTTCTCTTGAAGACATGATGTCCATCCCCTTTAGAAATGACTGAGAAACCTCCCAGTCTAATAATCCTCGATAGCCGTGCCCGCCTGGCAGGCCCACGGCTCTGGGTGTGTGCCCTGGACACGCTCCAAGTCAAGCCCAACCCTTTGGGCGCACCACCATTCAGCACAGCCGAACATTCCTGGAAAAGGGTCGGAGGCACGGGTCTGGGGAAATCTGCCGTGACTTCTGCGAGGTACCAAGGGATGATGATACAGGGATGCAGCCTGCAGGCAGGGAGGGAGCACTGAGAGATACTTCCAGGAAAAACTGGGAGAGGAAGAACCTACCATTCCCGGTGCTTCTAAAGTAGAAGACTCTTTGAGAAGACACTACTTTTAGATTAATTTTGTTTTTCAGTAGTCTCTTAAGATTCATTAGAAATAAATGACCCTAATCCAATACTCTCAAATAAGAAAGTTGACTTTTTGCCACATGGATGCCTAGATTAGGAAAAAAACCACAGAATTTCAAAACCCAGCAGTGCCTCTCTTTCTCTTCTGACATCAGCCACCTAAGGCAGCTTTATTCACTCTAATATTCTATCCAACAATGAGGCTCTTAGGCCAAACTGAGTTGACTCTCAGTACATCATATCCTGACCCAACCTTAGCTGAAACTGACAATGATGAGGATTGAGAAAAATAATGTTCTTCGGGCAAAACTAACAGCTTCCTGAGCCAGTGCAAGCCCACCAAAATGGATGATTGAGTGCGACTCCAGGTATTGCAGGGAGAATACATAAAAACTTTTGTACAGGTGGCACTCCATGTTTTCCATTGTTCTTTTGGACAAAATGAGGATAAAACATTTTCCAACCAAACCCCAACTACGAGCTTGCTGTAGAAAACAGGTTTAACTGTTGCTGGCCAACTTATGCTCAACCATATGTTTGTATTAAAGTTATCAGGCAACAGGTCTCCAGATAACAAACGTGATTATGCAGGATCCCGAGCTCAGGGAACAAGGTCCCGATCCCCAGCACCTTCCATTCTGTCCATGCAGCAAGCCATTACAGATCCCTGCCCAGCTGCTCAGCAGTTCCCGGCACAGCCCAGGGCCTGGCCTCCACCCTCACCTTTGTCTGAGTGGCGGCAGCACAACTTCCGCAGGCATTCTGCCAGCCTGGAAAGCAAAAGAAAATGCCGCAGGTACGACGAAGAGTTTGCCGTAAACCAGCTAGAAAGAATCAGTCTAAATCCAACAAACCAAGCGTTTCGTTCTCAGTTTGTTATGAGACAGTCGTTGCTTTTAGCCTGAGAAAGTATTTCATAGGACGGAAGGTCTAAAGGCTGATGGCTGAAAAATAGTGAGGGCAGAGGAGGAGAAAGCCTGAAGTGTCCTAGATTGTGAAGAATTTGTTGTAATTTTTCTAAGGCGATAAAGACTTCCAAACTTTTTGATTCATCTTCCCTCCTGGCACTGTTCCCTCAAAAGGGAAATGCAATTTACTAGTGTAGAGAGCATGTTGAACATGAAGATGGCAACAATGTGAACTCCTCACTGCGTTCCTGTTCCTCCCGGCGCCTCAGCAACCCCACCCATCCCAGATACCGTTCCTGTTGGGATTTCCTTCCTCCACCTGCTTTCAGGGAGCAAACAGGGATGGCTTTTATCTAATTCTCAAAGAAAGAGAGAAAACCCGTTCCCAGCCGCATGCAGCCGGCGCTGGGAGGGCTTCCAAGCCCCAGCGGGACCACGTCTCCTCGGCGGCCGCAACTCGGGACCCCCACAGCGGTACCACCGCGGCTCCATCCCGCGCTCTCTCTTCCCGCAAAGCAAAGCAGCGCCCCGGCACCGAGGGACCCCCGCGGCAAAGCAGCGCTCCGCACTCACCAGCAGCGCCAGCAGCCGCGCCGCCGCCGCGGGGCCCCGCCACATGACCGCCGTGCCGNCGAGTCCCGTCCGCGCCCCGCGGAGCTCCGCCCGCGGAGGCTGCACAGGGCAACCCTCGGAGCGCCAGGCCCCAGCTTCCCTAGGGCTCTCAAAGTTTAGGGCTTGTTTCCCCTGTTTCCGCCGAGGAAGGCGAGCCGGAGCGTGCGGGAGACGCGCAGAGCAGCTGCGATAACAACTTCATACATTAACGAGTAATTGATAGAGGGGAGCGCAGTCTCACGGGAAAATAAAATTGTGGGCGTTTTTAGGACAACCTTTCCTGTAATCCTCATTTTTATACGCTCCGAGCCATATCCTTTCTACTCTTATCTGACAGAGATCTTTCCTGGATACACCTGATTAACTGATGCTTACGAAGGCACAAGTGATTCTACACGATGGCGAAATAATTAAACGTGCTTTCTGCACATCCTCTTTTCTTTGAGGCAGGTACCTAGTTAATCTTTCCAGGATCACACTCAGTTGTGGTAAGTAACTTCAGAACCCGCTGGTTATGGTACTATTTGTGATACTTTTGGGGCTGGAAGAGGGGAACCAGACTTATGGGATGCATGGTAAATAATTCAATGGCAGTTACAACAATTATAATTTCCATGGCCATCAGGAGGGGAAGAGCTTTATATCACAAGTTTTTCTGAAGTGACATATATCTGTTTGTGTTATTTACTTAGAATATCCCAATTTACGGAGTTTGCTGATACCCCTGCATAAAAATAGTTGTCTTAATTTAGAGGAAACAAAAGGCATAAACAAGCCAATATATGTGAAATGCACAGTCTTAAGTATGTTTTCTTTGTTCTGTCACTGAGTCACTGTGCTGGACTGATCACTTGATAACCAAACAGAACTATGCACGTTCACACAGCAGTACACACTGAAATCCTGTGAGGATCTTCTTCGGGGTCTCAAGGACAGGGGTGTATTCTGGCCCAGGTTTGACGGCCATTGTAGCTACTGCAGCTAATGGTAGTAGAAGTACTGTGAAGTTTTCTGTTAGTTATTCCTGTTTGAGATAAATGAGGCAGAGCATGTCTTGGAGAGCATTCATATTTACAACCCTTTTAATTTGGTGATTTAGAAGCAGATTGTGCTTTCAGATGTATATTACGTTTCCTAGACTGATGGTTAAGTACTTCTTTACATCAAAAGGCTGTAAGAGAAGAACCTTGATTTGCAGCTTTCTTCTCAGTCTGCAGGTTGCTTTGTGGAATTCTGAAACACTTCATGGTTGCCGATCCTGCGCACTGTTAATTAGGTGATAGTGTGTGTATATATATATACAACTATTTGCTAACTTTAAATGCTGATATGATGGAGTAAAAAGCTAAATGAATTTCTTTTGAAAAATCCTTAGCATTGATTTCCCTTTGAAGTTGCATGTGCTTACAGGAGAAATGAATAGAATAATCTTTTCCCAGAGCTCAATAGCACAGGAAACAGAAGCTCTTCTGCAAATTATCTTGCCAGAGCTTAGATGTCTGTTCTTAAGTTGCTTATAGCTTAAGTGTGGGCCAGCTGCGTGTCTTGGACATCCTACAAGAACCTCAGCTATCATAAAAAAGTTGTTTGTTGTTGTTGGTTTTTTTTTTCTTTAACTTGGCTGCCTTGTATGAAAAATTTCCGTTATCCATATTTTACAAAAATAATTTGCCTGCTGTTATGAAAAGAACGTCAAACAGTATCAATTTTGTTTTAAGACAGCTAGTAAGTGTGCCAGCAACCACTGAAGCTGAATTTCTTTCTGCCTTTCCCTCATTTTAACCTGGCAGCAGCTAAACACTCCTCCTCCCACAACCAGGCCACAGTTCTGTCCCTACAATCAGTTTACACGGGAGGATCCGTTGAGCATTGGATCTTTGTTTTCCCGCTGGGGACAGCAGCAGTTTGGAGTTTGCCGACACTGCAGAACAAAGAGAAAGTTAATCTTTGCTTTTCAAACCATAAAAGCAGCTGAGCCCTTCTTGGTGCCTGGTGAGGAGAGGGGCTTTCAAGGTATGAGGCATGTGCCAGGTTGCTGTTGTCTCAAAGTACAAACATCTGTCTAAATTCTCGTGATAAACTTTTAACAGCGAATTAGTTATCATCTAAAACAACCTAACTTTTGTCAGGAGGAAGAGTGTTTGCTTTCAGGAATAATAGTTGTCAGCACAAGTGTTCTAGCAAGTTACTATGACACCCTTGCCATAGTGGCTCGATCTTGGTGACTCCCCCGAAACCTTGCCTTGCTCCCAGCTCTGCCTGCCACTCCCTGTTCATGCTGACTAATCTTCCTTACAGAAATGCCAGGAAACTTCTGGCTTCCCTGGGGTGGAGGACAAGGACGTGCTTGATCAGACCAGCAGAGTCCATCTCTGCTTCTTACAAAAGCAAGGTTAACTTTAAAACAATTGTGGTTTTTGGTTTTTTGTTGTTGCTTTTTCTAGAACTGTACAGTTTCTTCTTTTAGACAAGTGGTGCAACCAAATGAAACAAGTGCAGTACCTAGAAAATGGTGTTAAGGTGGAAAACTCAGTGTATATTCTTAGTAATGAAATGTTGAAATTCATTTATATTCACATGAAGCTATTATACAAATATTTCGCATTGTTTGAGATAATGTCATTAATCTTTTCTGCATTGTTTAAAGATTCCTTACTGCACTGTGGTCGCAGATGTCAGTGATTTTTTGGGAAAAGATCCCAGTAGAAAGCAGTGTATCAGGGCATTGCACAAATGTATCAAAATAACATTTAGTTATTTAAAATAGGTGATGGATAATGCATAATCTGTAAAAAATTACACACATCAGAGAGGGTTTCTAAGCCCCAGACAGCTCTTGAGACTGGAACAATTGCAATAGGTACAGGCACCAGCTTCGAAGTGCTCGCATAACCAAGCACCTGCATTTTTTTTGCAGACAAAAATGTTCTAACTGAGAAGTATCAGGATCTGATACTTTAAGCAAACACTTGGCATTCTAAAAATGGAGTCATTGTTGTTCCTGTGTGCGTTAACTGTGTTTTTGATTCTCCATGCCTCCTGTCATACACCTTAAACAAATTCAAGCAGGAGTAATCCCCCCCTTTCTTTTGCTTTACCTCCTTTCTGTCACTCAACTGCTTTCTCCTTATCTTTCTCTGTTCAGCTCTTTCCCTTATATGCATTCTCCTGTTTCCTACTTGCCTGTTTGTTTTTTTTTTTTTTTTCTGGTGTGACGAGGTTGTTTAACTTTTCGGGTGCCAGGTGCAGCTGTGGAAATGAGTAAACCTACTGAGCTGCGAGCCGTGGGATTGGCAGAGCTGTAAAATAGCCAGGCCAGATCCTTGCCCTGAACACAGGCGTTTTGTTAGTGACAGCGTGATATACTGTCTTTTATGTGTGTGTGAAACAAGGCGTGGCAGAGTAACCCTTTTGTTGCTTTCCTCTGCATAGCACTGGCACTGCTCTGAAATGCCGGTAGACTTTTTTCAAGGTGGTGCGGCTCTCTTTCTGGGAAAACTCACATGACAGACAGCATTTAAGTAGATAGAAATAAATGATTGTTCTGCTCTGCAGCTAGTAGAACAGAATAAAATAAATAGAGTAGAATAAAATAAATAGCATAGAATAGAATAGAATAGTTCAGCTGGAAGAGACCTACAACAATCAGGCAGTGCAACTGCCTGACCACTTCAGGGCTGACCAAAAGCTACAGCATGTCGTTAAGGGCACAGTTGAAAAGCCTCTTAACCACTGATAGCTTAGAGCGTCAACCGTCTCTCTTGGAAGCCTGGTCTAGTGTTTGAACAGCCTCTCATTAAAGAAATGCTTCCTGATGTCCAGTTTGAAACTTACCTGGTGGAGCTTTGAGCCATTCCCACGTGTCCTGTCACTGGATACCAGGGAGAATAGATCAACACCTCTCTCTCCACTTCTCTTCAGGATGCTGTAGGGAGCAAAGAGGTCGCCCCTTAGCCTCCTTCTCTCCAAACCAGACAAACCCAAAGTCCTCAGGCACTTCTCATAGAACATTCCTTCCAGCCCTTTCGCCAGCTTTGTTGTTCTCCTCTGGACACATTAAAGGACCTTCACATCCTTCTTGACTTGTGTAGGGCCAGAACTGCACACAGTGCTCCAGATGAGGCCACACCAACACTGAACACAACAGGATAATTTCCTTTCAGTACTGACTGGATGTGCTGTGATGCACCCCAGGCTGGGGGTTGCCCTCCGGGCTGTCAGGGCAATGCTGACTCCCACTGAGCCTCCTGCTAGCCAATACCCCCAGATCCCCCTCTGCAGGGCTGCTCTGCAACCACTCCTTTCCCATGTTATCCTTGTGTTTGGCATAAGTAGAAATATTAGCCTCTTTTTGGTCTGTAAGTTTTCATCAGTGCTGGACAACTGAACTGTGTTCAACAGAAAGATAATTTTGAAAAGTTGCACCTTGGAAAAAAAAAATCTCTGCTGATCTTACTCTAATCTGTCAAGTCCAGTATCAGCTGCAATGGTACAGTGTAAATTTTCAGAGACTGTAGATACAGGAATGTGGCATTCCCAGTTTCAGAAGAAAAAGAGGATTATTCTGTTATTTTTTTCTGTCACAGCTGAGGTACATGAGCTAAAAAACATAAAGCTATTATGTGTGCCTCTGTGCTATGTGAGGAGGTAACCTTAGAAGGGGTTGATTAGAAAAAAACAGAGGGCTCCATTTTAAAACTGAAGAACAACGCAGGCACAAAACCAGATATCAACTGACCTGAAGTTTAGGCTGGAAATTGGAGTAATGTTGAACTCTGATTGGTGGAGTCTGGAGTGTCTTGGTTGGAAATTCAGGGATGAGAACTCAGTGGGTTTTTGTGGCAGATTTCAGTCAACTCATAAGAGATTCTATAATGTGTTTGCCAGTTATCAATGGACTGGTGGTGATAACAGAAAGTCACTTCCCATATTTATAGAGTCATAGAATGGTTTGGGTTGAAAGGGACATTTAAAGGTCATTTAGCCCAATGCAATGAACAGGAACATCTTCAAGTAGTTGGGGTTATAATAATGCAATAATATAATATATTAATAAGATAATTCCAAATTAACTACAAAGGCCCTCAAGGTGCAATATATATACATATTCTGAAATTTTCTAAGTCTTTGATATATAAAGTGCGAAGTGCACTCAGGAGGAGTCACATGATTTACCAAAGTGGGCAGTCTGAAGATAAAAGGGAATCTTGGTTCCCATGTCCTTACAGAGTCCAAGAAACTTCAGTAAGGCAGTAATCACACGCCCAGGAGACTGGACTAGATAATCTTTTAAGAGGCCTTCCAAACCAATCCATTCTATGATTCCATGTTTTTAAAAGGGACATTAGAAAGAACTTATGTGCTCTCTGCATTTTACAGAGGATGACAAATTGCAAAAAAGGAAGATTTAAGTAAGCTACCAGTTGAACTTTGTAGAAGGAATTAAAGAACAACTGGGAGCCTGTTGAATCCTCATTACTAGAAACTCATAGGGTTAGGACGGCTATTTGTCAGGAAAGATAGGGGTAGTATTGATCTTCTGTTGAGTCCCTCTGTTCCCATCAGGCAAGTTTGCATCAGGCAAGTTTGACTGAATGAAACACAAACACATTAGATGGGACAGTGAACTCCAGGCCTTTAAAGTACTGGGCTTTCCTATTCAGTCTCCTGGTGATATGAGAGGGCCTGCTGATGTAGCCAGGTGCTGTTTATTAGTGACTGGGGATGTAGAATCACAGAATCTTATGACCTTAAAGATCATCTAGTTTCAACCTCCCTGGGTGGGATGACTTGCAGAAAGATCTAGATAGATTGGAGCATTGGGCAGTGATTAATGGGATGAAATTTAACAAGTCAAAATGCTGGATTCTGCACCTAGCACAGAGTAAAACTGGGCACAAGTATAAACTGGAAGAGGAGTGACTGGAGAGCAGCCCTGCAAAAACAGGCAGGGACACCTTCCACTAGATCAAGTTACTCAAAGCCCCATCCGGCCTGGCCTTGAACACTTCCAGGGATAGGGCATACTGTCTCAGCACTCTCACAGTAAAGATTTTCTTCCTAATATGTAGTCTAAACCTGCCCTCTTTCAGTTTAAAGCCATTCTCCATTGTCTATCACTACATGCCCTTGTAAAAAGTCCTTCTCCAGCTCTCTTCTAGGCCCTCTTCATGTACTGGAAGCCTGCTATAAACTCTGACCTTGTAACTTTGTGTGCACTTGATTTTTTTTGTAATGACTTGAATAGATAATGCTGTGGTCTAAAGCACTTCCCAGAACTAGACTTTTTTCCCCTCTCTTTTCACCTTTTGTCCTGTGACACCCCACTCCCCAGGGAAAAGGTCGAGATGCTCTTTCACCTTCTCTTTCTCTTTTCACCTACAAATCAAAACAAGAATATATATTTCTAAGAATTTGCTGTGTTGTCTAGTTTTATGTGAACTTTGTGCCTCAGCCCCATTACCTTGAATATCGCAGGCTTTACTGTGAATCTTACATTCACTCTTTGCTTATTTACATTCATACTATAGGGGTTTCCTGTGACGGATTTTAAAAGTGTTTAAAAGTCTCACTGATGACAAAAGTGGAAAGAAGCAATGCTGTGAAGAAGACTCATGCCTGTCACCAAATATTACTGTCAAAGGCCTGTCACAAGTGAACATACTTTAATCTTAGGTAAATTAAATAACAGAAGATTTTCAGGATAAGTGAAAAAGTAATAAGCACTAGTTTCAGGAGCTTAAAATATCCAGTGAGTTACTCTGTGGATCACAAATGGTGATAGAACAAAGTAAGAGCTGGCTCTGGTAAGACTTCCGTCAGACAGAGCCGTGGCCATGCACACTTCTATGTGGGATGGTTACAGGATATGTATCCCAGCACTTCAAGACCACTGATATTCTGTTGAATCAAAATATGTTCTGATTTAAATGGCAAAAAGGAAAAATCCCAGATAACCCAAGGGCTGCATTCTCTTTTTTTCCCCCAATGGTTACCCATCTATGAATGTGCAAACCCTATTGGTTAACATCAGTGTTGACTGACAACTTTCCATTAAAACCTGCCTGTTTCAGATGCTTTCAGATGATTTCTCTTTAAAAAGTGCAATCTCAGGCAATCTCCTAGAACTGAGACTAGACAGCTTTTCAAATGTGATAAAGAAAGCTATATGCAGTCACTGGCAATCCTGCTGAATTTTTAGTTTAAACTCTGAACTTAGGTGTAATAAAATTTAAAGCAACCCCCACATGGCAGTGGAGCAGAACTGGTAAGACTTAGAATAAAAATAGGTGTATTTCTTTTCATTCTGTCTCTGAGAATGTCAATAGGAGATGCCATTTAGGAAGAGTGTACAAGTCTGGACACTGTGTGCAGTCCATCCCCTAGTACTCACCCAGATGGGGTTATTTAGTTTGTACTTATTGAGCTGTTACACATGAATTTCTCCAGTCCCTTTCTAAGGCTCTTGGTGCACCTACAGCTTACCATGGTCACTTTTATTCAGTAATATATTAACTAAGAAGGTCACAAAGATAAAAGTCAGCTGTACATACCCAGAAACAACACAAGTAAAGCGTTACTTTCCTACTAGTATTTATAAATTTTTCATGTCCAATAGCTGTTATTTCGCTATTTGTACTCAAACATTTGATCTAGAGTGGATTTTACAGTCAAATAGCATTCATTATAATAGACATTCAGCATCAAAGACTCGAGAAGTGTCATCTGCATATGTGCTACAGGCACATTGCTGGCAATGTATTTGTGGGGGTTACCAAAACACCTTAACACCTGAGCATCTTACAGTCATTGATGAATTTGTAATCGTATTCCTAAGGGGAAGAGATTAAGTTGAAATTCCCGCTTTCAAAGACAATTTATTGAAAATTCAGAAAAATTAAACTACTTACCGGGATCCTATAGGGAATCCTGGGGAGCCCTTGTCTCTTGAGTCCTGTTCCGGTGTCAAGATTCACCTCCTTGACAACCTGAGCCTGCAGTGACTGACATAGGAACAGACCTTCACCTACATCTTTGGTCACTGGATCACTGTAAAATCAAAGCCTGCAGGTACAAAATTACTATTTATTTTACCTAGATTTTGACTGGCTTGAAACAAATCTTTAATGAGGGAGCTGGAAGAAAGCCTGTAAGTGATATATGTATGGATTTTTTGTTTGTTTTTTAGAGCTTTCCCAAAAAGTAGGAAAAATAAAAGCGTTAAACAGGTAAATATCTAAATTTGCAGGTAGGCCCAACAGTGCATGATGAACATCAGAAGTCGGGGTACATGATGGATGTCAACTAAGTAGCTTTTGTTTCCTAAATTGTCATTTTTTGACTGTTTCATTTCATAACTTTTTGCACTGTATCCTGTAATACAAGATGCTGTTTAACAACTGGTCACAATAAGAAAATATGACAGATTTACACAAATCTGCGTATTATACAAATGTGTATCCAAAATTGTCACCGGTTGTAATTTTGTCATTATCCTGCTTTTTGTAAAATTTAAGTGCACTTGGAATATGAAAGAACTTTGTCTATTGACCTGTTTTTTGACTTGTACCTGTGCTCCCATAGACTTCAGCCAAAGTTGCTTGAGCATAAAAACTGGTGTTGTGTAACATAATTTTGGTTCATTTCCATTTAGGCAGGTTCCAAATACACAGAAGATAAATGATAAATTATCTTTGTTGCACTGGAATTGGCAGTATCATCAGACTGATAGCAAAGTTGCTATAAATTTGAAGATGGACAATGTTTTCTTCTAACTTAGCTTCCTGAAAAGACTATTAAATCATTATTTGAAATATGTGTGAATGCCAATAATCATTCTGTATGAAACACTGAAATAAAGATGTCAAAATGTTAAGGCAAAATAAAATGATAAATTAGATGACATTTGCTTAATACATGAGACTTTTTTTTAAAATCAGTAATTTACTGAGTTCAGATAAAACTTTTTGAAAAAATCTCTGTACAAAAAAATAATTATTACATGAACACCGATCTGGAACATTAGAAAGAAATTTGATTTTAGAATCAAAGTGCTTTTGCTTGGTTCAAATAATTTTGACCAGTATGCAGTGAATGTACCTGTGGTGCCTATGCTGCCCAAATACTGTGTTTCTAGAGACTTCTGCTCTCCTTCTTCTCTGTGGCTTGCAGTCCAGCATTAATTTATAGCTCCTCTGAAGCACTGTTTCAGAGTTGCAGGACAGAAGGGTATCATAGGAAAGGCTGTCTAAAGAGAGAGAACAATGCAGAGAATGATGGGTCGAGCAAATTGTACTGTAATTCTTGTGAGACCTGGCACACATTTGTGCTTGACAACCCGAAACAAAGTATTGTAGTCAATTTGACACATGTAATAATTTTGTCTTGGGAACACCTGACTTTCTGAATCAACAGCTTTTGTTTTTTGGTTTTTTTTGTTTGTTTTTGTTTTTTGTTTGAAAGAATGAGATTTTTTCTGGAAAAAAACCCATCAGTATAAAGGAAACTGTTCTTCCCACTGATAAATGGAAAAAAAATATCCCGAGCCACTCTATGTAAAACATGATGTTCCAAATGATCGTTTATTGTATCTCTTCAGTGCTATTCGGAAATTATTACAAACAAATCTCTAATATTTTTATTTATGAAAACACAAGCCCACAGTAATATTACTCATATTTTAAATAAAATTAAAATGATGCATTTGGTGACTCAATAGTGAGGAGCATTTGAATTATGCAGTTATGGTAATTCAAGCAAAATGGCAGAGTTTTTTTTAATTGTTGCTTAAATTGTGTGGCCTTTTCATATTGCGCATAGTAAGTGCTGCTCACAACAGTTTAAAAGTCTTATTTATTACCACAGAATTAGGTCAGAGTAAAAAGTATTGAAACTTGCATTTCAAATTGAGACACTGTTCCTAAGATAGAACTCTAACGAGGCCCTCAGCTTGTGGCTCGGTTTTCTTCCACGTCAGTATACTTCTCATCATGCCGAGATCTCGAAGAGCCTGTTTAAAACTGTAGGATCCTACTCCCAAATAAACCCATGTTTAAAAAAAAACCAGAAAGCCATACACTTGGTGTTGCATGCTGCTGACTCTTTAGTAAGAGTGTTTTGCTTGAATGGTTTAGAGCAGAATCACTACTGTCTTTCTTCCCTGAAAACCATTCCTTCTTCTTTATTAAACAATACGATTAAAGGTAAGACCCCAAACAGGCTTCTAAACTGCAGCTAGAAGAAAAGAAACAAAACTAATGTCTGCTGGCCGGAATTAAACGACATGCTATTTTTTTTGACAATGAAGCTAGAAAAAGAATTTGAACAGAATTTTTAATGAACCAAGTATTTGTTCACATCTTCACATGCATTTTTTTCTTCCACGATTTGTAGTAACCTAAAAAATCCCCAGTTCACTAAGAAAACAATTTTTAGGAAGTTTGTAAAAATTACACAGCAATAGGAATTAATATTCAGAAGTGCACTGGATAATGCAATTGCTGTTTGTTGTGAGAAACCAGAACTAAAAGATGCTAGAAGTATTTCAAGAAATTGTATTACATAATAATTGATAATTAAAAAGTTGGTAAAAGATAGTTCTAGAAGTAGACAACCACCACATAACCAAAATCTGTCCTTTGAAACAACATTTTTTCTCTATTTTTCTATTAGTTTTCTATTTCTCTATTTTTTTCTGTTCATTCTTCCCCTGTTTCTAGACACGCAAGAGACCATAGTTCAGACACTCATACTTCACACAGCATTCCTGTTCAAGGAATTCAGCATGTACTCCTGAAGACTAGTTTCATTACTTTGAACACAATTCAGAAAAATATTTTGATTTGCTTAAGATGATTTTTGAAATATTTACACAAGGCTTAATTTTTTTCTTTTTACATTAAAGTATTTTCTAGTGGGCTTTGGCTATATTGCATAGGCTTTCTATATATCCAGATAGTCATATATCTTTCAAATATTTGTTTTTTTAGTGTAAACAGGTGGTTAGCAAAATGAAATGGAGTTTCTCAGCATTTTAGTGAATTTCTGCACAAATTCTCCAGATAAAAAAGGATACAGCTTTATATATTTGTACCTATTTTCCTTCTTTAAAGAATGGTTCCAGGAACCGTAATTACAGTTGGTGCATAACTTATAGGAAAGACTAATCCCTTTGAAGTCAATGCAATTTTAGTGGTAGTTAACATAATCAAGGCTACAGAAGATAGTAAAACCAGCAATATGTTAGATTTTATGGGGAGAGCATCTAGCAGGCTCAGGTGCTGTAGAAAAGAACCTGAAGCTGTGGAAAGGACCTTTTCCGGAGGTAGCCTTGGATTTGGTCATGGCTCCTGAGGATTACTGATGTTAATGGCAGTGGCATTGACTCAGGGGGCACTGCAGGCTGTTGTTGACAGCAGATCTAGTTGCATTTCAGAAAACATCTTCTAAAAAACATTTTCTTGGTATCAGACTCAGAAACCTGTCATCCATTTCTTCTGAGGTAAGTTAGCCTGGATACACAATTGAAAGTTTCTTTTCCATTTTATAGAGTGGGAGGTTCACAGGCAACTCTTAAACTTTTCACTAACCTATCTGTCAAAGCCAAAGAAGCAAAATTTGCGGGGAAACTACTGATTTGCTGGTCTAGCAAAAAATGCTAGTCCCTCCCTATAACTCTATTTTATTTACACTGAAGCGATGTTGGGTACACTATGGTTACTATACATATGATACAGAAGTAAAATGAGATAGAAGCTATATTTCCATATTTTGTTCCTTCAGATCGTATTCTAAGACACATTAAGGTATTATTAGAATAACAGAGTCCAGTAGAGCTGTTTTTGTGGGAAAATAAAAGCCAGATTTAATTAAGTTTATAGACTCATAAAGACTTTTTCAATTTACACATTCAAATAAACTTTCAAAATATCAATGCAAAATACATTGACATATGAAATAAAAATTCTCCACATTGCTTGTTAGCAAGTTTATATTGCTTCCAAGTGTTTTTTTCTTTTCAGGAAGACTTCAGCTACCAGTGTCAGTAATACAATACTTGCTGTTGCCTCCTCACATCACAAAGCTTCTAAGATTTTATTTTCTTATCAGTATTTGAAATGAGAATTTGCACAGTGTATTATAGCCCTCTTAATATAACCTGACACTGCTGATTTAGATGGTAGTCATAGTTTGGCACAAAAATCTGACTAAGAGTTCCTGGTTGTCACTGAAGTCCTTTTAGGTTTAAGCAAAGCTGTAATGGCAGTGGAGAAAAGATGAAGCCAACATCTTCCTGGGTGACAGTGTCAACGTGACAGTGCCAGCTGCGACGAATCGCTGGTCATGCTCCTCACCATGGCAGTAACAGCATGGCAGGCTGTGGCAGGGTATTTGTTTACTGAGAACTTCAGAAAGCAATGGAAGTGTATTACGTTTATATAATTATTATTTATAACTATTGCTGGTGATGGGAGAAATGGTTGAAAGTGCCGTTTTGTAGCGCTTCTTGAATTACATGCAAAGTAAAATGATGCGTTTGAAAGTGCTTATTTAGTCTTGACTATTTAGTCTCATTTAGTGCTTATTTAGTCTTTGACTAATTATTAAATACGTTCTTTTCCTCTCTTGTCAGTGAGGGGCTATTAACCCAATCTGCTTATTGTGAGAGATCACTCAGCTGCACAGTATTTTAACATGCTTTTGTACGACATTAATTCATGCTGGTACTGTGTGTACACAAGGATGACCGCTCACTGCTCTCCTTGGTCATAAGATATCTCTCCAAAAATACTAGAGTCTGTTTATACACTTGCAGTGCTAGGTGGAGAGAAAGAAATACATTTAAAGCTAACTTCTATTTTCCCTTCACTGACAAAGTCTTGCATTTGACCTCAAAATGGGGCACCCTTCAGAGATCCTCACACAAGTAGGAATCCCTGAAATTTTAGCGCTATTTCTTAGTTATAAATAATAAAAATATTCTTGATGGGTGGCAGCTAATGAGTGTCGGTGCAAATGGTGATTTCAGCAGGAAGGGGTGCCGGCAGAGGCCTTACTGACTGGAGTACTGCACGGTGCTGTACTTTGTCACTCGTCTCCGGGAGGTGCCTGGAGACGCCATACCCATTCCCTGGCCAAGGTGACAGTCGGCACTGAGCATCTGACCTGTGCTGCTCAGGCCTCCCAGGTTTGCTCCCCCCAGGCTTGTTCCTCCCAGGCTGCTCATCCCAGACCCTGACACTACTCTCTCCGTGACCACCACGTTGTGGGCGTTGGATAACTCTGAGGGAATATTTATTAGGCTGCCCGGCATGCCGGAGGCAGGCCTGAACACCCTTTCTGTCACTACCACATTTGACCCATCTACCAAATCAGGAATGCTCAGAGATGCTGGGAGTCGGGAGTTAGGCGCAATTACTCTTTCCGTGACGATAACGTTGGAGCCCTCTGTGAGATCGGGGATATCTAGCATGCCACGCAGATCAGAGGCAGACGCAGGCCCGACAACCCTCTCTGTCACAACGACATTGGATGCATGCAGGGGGTCAACGCAAAGAGAGGGGGAGCTGGAGGTGTAGGTCTCGGTCACCATCATGTTGCCATGGAGCAAGGGATCCGGCATCGGCCTCGGGGGCTGTATGGTTGTCCCAGACGTGTAGGTGTTTTCAGTAACAACCGTTGTGGTGCCTGCTGGGGGAGGCATAGGTGCACTTCCATTGACAACGATGGTGGTACCAGGTGGCGGGAGATTTAGATCACTTTCAGGGCTGGGGAAGCCAATGTTGACTCCTGGCCAGGGTGGGTTGACATCAGGGAAAGGTTCAATTTCTCTGCCCAGACAGATCTCTGCTAGGGTCTTAAATTTTGGTCCTAATGTATCCAAATATGTTTCATCTGTATCTTCTCCAATAAAGCTGCAGCAACCCACGGAGCCAACAGGAGTACCGACTCCTTCATGATCATAGATTAATAGGCAGTCATTTGCTGGCCGACCTTCATCTTCATCTGCATACACAAATGCTTTCTGTAGTTTGCAAAAACAAAAAAATGAAAAAAAAAAGAACAGAAGAACAGAGTGAATTTTGTTGGGTTTTTAACCATGAATACTCAAACCACAGTAAAGTTTACCTAACCACAGTAAGGCCCAGCTGACTTGAAAAATAGGACATCAACAGGACAGACTATACTATCAACATTTTTTAACCTTGAAATAAGTATATTTAAATATTACTGTGTTTTGTTCTTGTTTCTGCCAACGCGTAGCATCTCAAATTTGGTCTGTCGTCAGTGGGTCTGTCTGTGGGGCAAAAGGGACAGGCAAACAGATGCCCTCTTTGGGCAGCAGTATCTGAACAAAGTGGTAGGAAAAGGAGTGAAGCAGAGTGGCGAGGGGAGCGGTGGAGAGACTAGGATAGAGGAGATGGGATGGAGGATTGTCCACAGTGGGGGAGACTTGGTGAGTCCAGAGAGGAGTCCATTTTGAGCAAGAAGGAAATCACCAACTGGGGATGACGTTGGAGATCCTGGAGTGGTTGTTGCAGAGAGACCAGGCAGGAAAGAGGAGAATTTAAAGTGAGTGCAGAGTGAGGTTGGAGGAAGCAGGAAAGGATGGAAGGGGAGGCCTGGGATGGAAAGTCAGTTTGGGGATTGAGATGGTCCAGGAGGATAGCAGGAGTAATATGTGGAGGCCTATGGCCAGCAGACAATTAATATGTAGTGCTCCAGGCTGACGCAGGAAGACTGCACTCTGGGAGAAATCCATGCTCAGGATGTCAGAATTGCTCTGTTCTCTGCTCCACTGAACCTTGTTTAGATTTTGAAATATAGCAATCCATATATCTTAATTGATATTTTGGTGACATGCAATTATAACGTTTATGCCTCACAGTTCATGCATGTGAATGAAAATATAGCCCATGAAACCATTAATCATGTAAATTCCATACCATTTTTTTAATCCCATATGTAAAGGCTAATTAAGGTGTTGCCAATTGAAAAACTGCATGTCGATGTCACTGTCAGTTCAAAAGTCTTTTAGGGAGCAGAAATGGCAATAAAAATAAGGAAGAACTGATGTTTAAAGTTCTTTAAGGACTAAAATGACTTCATCAAACAAACTGTACAGGACGTAGGATTGAACAATTTCACAAAGTTATTATATATTTATACACTGAAAAAGGTGGAATATACATGAATTTGGTGGGTACTTATGAAGCTGTAATCATTTAATTTCTTCCTACTCATACCTGCAGTGTGTCCATCAGTTTTACAAAAAGACCGTTGAACAATCCATCTACCGTGGCAGCAGCTCAAAGACAGTACTACTACTAGTGTTGTAACTTTTCCTACCAGTGTGGTCAGCTTTGTTCTCACAGAGATCTCATATCATGGAAGTTTCAATTTGAGCGGAATTAATTTGTAATCTGGGATCGAGAATCTGACAGAAAGTATGAAAGCTCACAGATGTAACTCAAAGAATAGCAACTAATTACCTCAGAGAAATAGTTGTCTAGGAAGGCCATGTTCACTCCTCCTTCTCGATACTCTTTTATTGTACCTCCAATTGACCCTTTTGCTTCCCCTGCTCCAGAAATTCCTCCGGCTGTTCCGTAGCCAGTACCGGTGCCGTAGCCAACCCCTGTAGTTTCTTCAACACCAGAAGATACTACTCCTCCTCCTCCATATGTGTTATTATATATGTCTGAAAACAGAAAAAGTTATCCTTCCTGTGCTCTGTGAAACTTTACACACAATTTGTCAGTTGTCTTCACAAGTGCTCTAATGACACTACTGAGTTTCTAAAGGTGTTTTAAACCAATTTGAATCACAGGTACATGCACAGGTACCAAACATTGAAACTGCAGTAGTAATTAAAAACATATTATCAGACATCTAAGCCCTTGATTTTATTCCTGGCTAGGCAGCGTGTGCACATGTGTTTTGGAAAATCAGTGATTTACTTCCATTATTGGCTGGAAAGATTATTCTGTCTAGTGTATATATATCCATATGCTGTCATGGGATTTGTGTTAGAAAATCAGATAATGTTTATGGGTATTTGTGCAAATACATAAATGTATATTTATGATCACATCGGCATTAAAATGTTTTCCCTTACACACTTAGAAAATAAAGAGTTTTGTAAATCCTAGAAAATAAAGAGTTTTGTAACTCCTTTCACATTTTCTAGTAGTGAGATTTTTTTAGGGGAGAACAACAATGGATCACAATAACAACGAGTTTATAGTCTAGAATGAAAATGGTCTTTACAATAAGTTATAAAGTAATACTTACAGGATTTTATCTTCTCCAGATTTTTTTAAATACATGATAACAAGGAAAGAGTTTTCTTAGTGATCAGCACGTATTATAATAAAAGAATTGCATACAGCAGTCTTGACTGCGGTTACTGGGAAACATAGGCTAAATTATATATTTTTTCATTTTTATGAAATGAGAACATATAAGAACATTTTTGTATAATAAATAGTCAGCAGAGAAGTTGTCTTGCAGAGTAATATTCCTTCCTGTCAGAAGTTAGTGAAAGTGGATCTGTGCGAGCGTCCTTATTTTCTCTTCTGAAGTAAGGAATGGGAGAGAAATAGAAAGTGGCACTGCACAGCTTGATGCATTCTCAATGATCATTGAATTTCTGGAGGAAACTTATCTCGGAAGCATAAATTCATTCTCCTGTGTACCAGCTTCTCTAGGTTAATACACAAATTTTCAGCAATTAACTAGCTACTTGACATGCTCCCTTGTGGGAAGCAGAGCCTGGAAGAATTGAACCTTTTACCTGAGTTATGAAAGCAAATATCCTTATTCTGGCTCAAGACTGATTTCTGCTAAAGCTGGTGTCGCGAAAAGGCCCTCCATTTAGTAGCTGTACTGATAAAGAAAAATTGCTTGGGATTTGAAAGCCTTGGCAGATATTTCAAAATAACTGTCGTTTGCAGAAATTAATCTACTCAAAATCTCAAACCCCATACTTTTTATTCTTACAAGAGGTCCTACCAGCATTAGTTTGACTGTCTGCAGATGTGAGATTGGAAGGGTTGGGTTATAGCTGGGAAACCAAAGGAATCCATGAATCTGAAGGCATGAAGTTCTGAAAGATAGCTTTATGACAGCGTAACATAGAAGATTTAAGGATCTGCTTACCAGAAGGTTCACCAAAATCACCTCCTGCAGCTGTTGTTGGGGCAAGAATGTGCGAAACATCCTGGAAAACAACATTTTGTTTCCTTGAATGATTACCTTGAAATTCCCATATGAAGACCAAGACTTTGTGAATTATGTTAAGGAATTAGCAGTCTAAACTGTTAATGATAGTTATTCATTATCACTATCTCCATTAACAAACAAAACAAAACAAAACAAAAATGGAGGCTACAAAATTTTTTCCTTGTCAACACAAACAAGTGAAGATGATTTGTGTTCCCTTCTCCTAAACTTGCATTGAAGAAGCTTGCTAGTTTTTCAGTTTCATCTGAAGAAACAATGACACCAAATTTTTGTGCCAAACTAACTGACCACAGCTTAAAACGCATAAACTCCATCAGCGAATGTTAATTAAGAATCACCTTTCGTATCTGCCTGGCAATTGTTGACGATGCCAGACTGGTTTTAGATGACGCAGTGCTACTATCACTTTCTATAGTCAAATGCAGCCTTTTCTCTAGATATGAATTACTTCTTGTTTTAGAAACATGAGATGTACTGACCCTGTCTTCAGGCTGTGCACCTTCTATTCCCCATGGATGAATTGCCCCTTCTGTGCATTCAGGTACAGGTTCAAATCCAGTTCCAACTCCACCTGCAGCACCAGGTCCACAGCCACAACAGTCGCTCATTGACATCAAAATTGGAATCACTTAACAGGAAAGGAACAGGAAACAAGGATTTAGGACATCTCTTCCTTCTTCCTCACAGGAATAGCCGCTTTACCCACAGGGCAGGGGCTCATGAACTTTTGAAAATATGCCTTTAAAATGTTTCTAACCAAGCAGCCTGTAAGTCTGGCTTTCAGAATCATTAGCTGCTTATGGAGATGCATGTATTTAGAAATTCAGGATAATTTGTACCTTTAGTTATAGCACAGCAACACAGGGATGGGGCTGTTACTCCAAATTTATGCTTATACACCTGGGAACAGGCTTTGATCTATCTCAGCTAAACCAATATAAGTTGCATACATATGAAAATTAAACAAACAGAACCAGTCTTGCTATGTATAGCACTCAGTGCTGTTCTTTCCTGATATATAAGCATACATTTTTCTCTTCAAGTATTGTAATTGAAAGAAATGCATGTTAGTAATAACAGACATATGAGAATCGGTGGAGAATCCACCTGACTACAGTGATCTTTGGCTAAGGCTCCAATTGCAATTTTTACATTACATATACATAATGCTTGATTTGAAAAAGCAGTGGGGGCAAACCCCAAGGCTTGGTTTCACCAAATGTTTGCGTAGAGTGAGTCAGGTTTCCCAGAGCGCTGGATTATGCTTAGTTGTTTAAAGAACTCAGTGCTGGAAATTGCAGACTGTTGTAATGGCCAGCATCAAAAACACTGCTTATTTTAGAAAGGCAATGCAATATTAATTCATAGAATCATAGAATGGCTTGGGTTGGAAGGGATCTTAAATACCATTTAGTTCCAACCTCTCTGCCATGGGCAGGGACAGTTTCCACTTACCAGGTTGCTCAAAGACCCATCCAGCCTGGCCTTGAACACTTCCAGGGATGGGGCATCCACAGCTTCTCTGGGCAACATGTGCCTCTGTCTCATCACCCTCACAGTAAAGAATTTCATCCTAAACCTACTGTCTTTCAGTTTAAATCCATTGCTCCTTGTCCTGTCACTACATGCCCTTGTAAAAAGTCCCTCTCTAGCTCTTCTGCAGGCCCGATTTAGGTACTGGAAGGCTGCCCTAAGGTTTCCTTTGGAGCCTTCTCTTCTCTGGGCTGAACAGTCCCAACTCTCTCAGCCAGGTTCATTGGAGAGTTGCTCCAGCCCTCTGATTACTTGAACATCAAAGTGAAATGAAAAAGATAAAGGACTATACTATGTACAAAGTACTGCCTCATACGGCACGACTAAGGACATATTTACTCCTTAGGGGAGATTTCCAAAGACAGAAAGACAGTCTGTCCTGTAAGATAAACCATCTGGGGACTACAAATTGAACAGCCTTTTGAAGCTTCAAAATTTTGTGTTTGTTGATACCTACTAAACAAAGATCAAAACCTGGACCAAACACCCCTCCTCAAAAAATCAGGGGAAAAAAATCAGTTTCCTCAGGTTTTGTATTTCTGCAATGGGAAATTTTAGATGTTGATTACTTGATGCCCAGGCCATGAAAAAAGGTTGATCACCTATGATTGTGGTGGTCTGAGAAATTATTGCTAGTATAAATTCTAACTTGAATCCACGAAGCTCATAATTCTTCATGAATTCTAGGACAAATGATATAATATTCTGTTTTGATCCTGTTATCATAAATGCTACTTGTTTTTTATTAGGTGTAATGTTTGGAAGGAGTAGCTAAAAGTTTCAAAATCTAAGATGATTTATTGTTGTACAACTGAAGTCTGGTTTTGAGTTCAAGGGAATCTTGTTCTTTAGATCCTTTCATACCCAACTTGGAGCTGATACTTGCCCATTTCTTCTAGTAGTGTAATGGAAGTACAAATTGCAAAATGTGACAGGACAGCTCTGTCTAAGAATTGGATAACAAGTCTTAGAAAGGAAATGCTTAATTTTGAATGAAAAATGTGTGTATGCATAACATAAAATTTATGGAAATTCTTTTCATTTAAAAGACAATTTTTTTCTATGTCAAATGGCCAGTAGAAACCAATGGATTAACAACCAACTGAAAAAGTAAAATTATTTTAGAAGAATTAAAAAATACACTATTTGCATTATTTAGAAAAGTAATAAAATTATTTTCTTAATTTTATACTTACAAACAAATATTAATCCACCGAGAAACATCAGGCCAATGGCAGCACCACTAAGTGTCGTATTTGATTCGAATTGTCTGCCAGCATTTTCATTTCCAGGGTAACTGTCATCAGTGGAGGCAGTATATCCATCCTCACCTCCATTATATCCATCAGTATAACCCTGCCAGTCTGTGTGGTCCTCAAAATCTCCTCCTCCGGGTCTAGTCTGATCATAATCATCACCACCTTGTTGTCCTCCGTCTTCCCGGCCTCCTCCACCAGTACCACCACCACCACCAATGACAATTATTCTCGTGGCCCCACTGGTGCAATAATTCCAACTATCGCACTGGCAAGCTTGCACAGGAATTATATGTGGTCTAGCGCAGCGGCGGCCTTGGCTATCTCTTACAACGACATAGATCCTATAAAGGTAAAAGTCTATGTTCTGGGCCACTAGTTCTGCAGAGGAATCTTGGCGGGGGAAAAAAAAAAAGAGAAGAATATTTAGATGAAGGTATTGACTGTAAGTCTTCTACAAATATATACTACTTGTGTGTTGTGTTCATAGAACAGAATGAAACAAAATGTTCCTTTTCTAAGCAGCTCAACTACTTATGCATCTACAGTACTTAAAGCTGAAACATGTAATACTCATTTATGCTTGTTTTTTTTCTTGGAAAACCTGAGCCAAATCAGTCTAGTTATCACTTTTACACTTGAGAAATACAAAAGGGGAAAATGGAATTTTTTATTCCCACTGCTGCTTTTCCTGAATTTTATTTGCACAATGGTAAACATAAAAGTTGAAAGTTTTATGCATTTCTTTTTCCTCTCTCAAGGAACTCATATAGGTTTTTCAAAAAGTTTTTCAGTAGGTTTAAACTATTTAAAATTACATATTTGGAATTATTTAGGACAGGTAGGAGACTCAAGAATACTTGCAATTGTGATATTTGCCATTTAATGTAGTCTTCTGTGTATATAGTAAGTTATGCAAATTCTGTCATTTAGTAATGCATGAGATTTGATGAACTCGTTAGCTTGTCATGTCCTATTGAAGGAAACTGGCAAAGCTTCACTGGGCACTGACTAAAACAATTTTCTTTAAAGTACAAGTAGGTATGATTGGTACAATAAATTACAAAAGTTGTAATCTTAATTTGCCATTTTCATATGCCTCTCATAAAAATAAAGCTCTGCTAACTATAAACTTTGATAAACTAATTTGAGAGTTTTTTCATATGCTTAGGACGTTTTATGTATGCATGCATATATTCAAATTTGGGGTAACTTCTTAGATTCATATTTAACTGAGATTTGAATAGATTCTAATAAGTGTTTTGTTTGTTAATAAAATAACATCCTAATCAGTTATCTTAGATAAGAACTTATTACTATGATTTATTCTGTTATAAAATGTAGTTTAATTTACCATTTATTCGTCTGATAATCCATGTAGTCTGAGGTTCACCATGTATGCTGAATGTAAACGGAGTAGCATAGAGATCACCATCCCTGTGCTTTGCTGAGATAATTACTGATGGGGAATGCATACATACTTTCCTCATTTCAGTGTTAATAGTTGGGCAATTGGCATTGATGCCATCTATTGAAAGCACAACGGTGCCAGTAGCAGTATATCGAGGAACTCCTGTAAAAAGAAGATATTTGTGGTCAAGAGGGAATATTGATACTATAAATAATGCAGTTAGAGTTGGAAAACTAGAAACAGGAAAAGCATTGAGAGAAATCTGGAACGCAAAGAGTTTAATTCAGAAAACTTAATCTCTTTTCTTACCTCTGGTGATAGCCAGAACCTCTGCTTGGTACTGCCCGTTGACTATATAGACTGAATCCCGGGTAATAACTTTGTTCAGTGTGATTTCACCAGTGTTTTGATTGATTCTGAACCAGGCAGCTGGATCACGTCCCATACTATATCTGTGATCGGTGAAGTAAAAATACTCAGTGTTATGTCATGAATATATGTATTACGTATTTATTTTAAAGATAAAATTTGGCAATTTGGAACACTTTTCTGTAGGCTGTGCTAGGTCCTATTGCACTTCACCCAGTTCAAGCAAAATCCATGTAGACTCCAAAAGATGTAGACTAGAAAAGTAATTAGGAATAAAGCAAATGCGTAGAAGCCCATTTTATTTTGAAAGTGACATCATAGTCTAAAAGTAAAATTTTTTTGGATCCTGTAAACCTTTACTGGAATCCTTGTTGATATCAATGGTCAAATCCACAGCTCTTCCTATAACATTCTACAGTTGTATTTGCTGACATATTTCTCTGTTTTATGAAATTGCTGTCAAATATTTGTAAACAGGCTGTATTTATTTCTACATACACTGAAAAGCAAATTACGGCCTCAGTTATTATAATTAATTTCAAGAGAAATAAGCATACTTTTTTTTTTTTTTTTACTATAGAATGAGCTGGCAGTGACCTCTTCTATTCTGATTGGATAATATTGACAGTTTTTGGGATTTTCTGCCTGCTTTTTTTGAGATGCTAACAAATTCCATATTTGTAGCAAACATTTCAAGAAGAAACATTCTTAGGCTGAGTAAGAACCACCCCCCCTGCCCCCCCGTTCTAATCTATTTAAGTTACAGCCTGTTAGAAAAATTATATTTTCTTTCTCTTGTGCATAAGGCAAAGGAAAGTATCCAGGAAAGAAAAGCAATTATAGCACAAAAATGGGCTATATACTATTCTATAATAATATAGAATATAATACTATATAATATATAATATTATTTAATACTATATAATAACCTTCTATTGCCTTTTTTCTGTTGCTAATCAATAAATATTGTTTTTTAAAGCGTCCTTTAAAATACCTATTCCTCATCTGATTGAAATCTCAAAAGAATTATTCCATCCAGGGAGTTAAGCAGAGCAGAGCTTACACAACATTTGATGCAATAGCTCTAGTGTCCTCATCCATGGCTGTGTACGTTCCTACAACATAATTCACTCTTGTGCCTTCTGCCAGGGAAAACACAACTGAAGATGGATGAAATCTTGGTGGTTCAATCACATTTTTTACTTCTACTGTGATAGGTGTTCCAAATATTTGGTACTCATGGGCAACAGAGTGGTGGAAGGCAGCTACATTCCTGACGCCAATCATCAGTGAGTGAGTTCGGATATGTTCAAAATCCAGTTCCTAAGACATAAACCACAGAGAACTAGACAATACATAAAAGCCCCTTTAATATTTTAAAAATATTTTTTATTTTAAATGGTTGAATGACAGTGTTTTTACTGCCTGTTTAATTCTGTTAACAATTAATTAAAATTTTAAGATGATTATTTCAAGAGCTAAATCACAATATTTATCCATACCTTAATTACTCTAACGATTCCTTGATTTGTAGCACGATCTGTAACAATTTCAAAACAGTTATCTTCATTACCGGATATAAAGAAAAACTCTGCTAACCAATTGTCTGTAAACTCTTCATCAGCATCCAGAGCTTGTATTCGTAGCAGTTCTGAACTGAGTGAATTTTCTGAAATACTTGCTGAAAACNTTTTTTTTTTTTTTTACTATAGAATGAGCTGGCAGTGACCTCTTCTATTCTGATTGGATAATATTGACAGTTTTTGGGATTTTCTGCCTGCTTTTTTTGAGATGCTAACAAATTCCATATTTGTAGCAAACATTTCAAGAAGAAACATTCTTAGGCTGAGTAAGAACCACCCCCCCTGCCCCCCCGTTCTAATCTATTTAAGTTACAGCCTGTTAGAAAAATTATATTTTCTTTCTCTTGTGCATAAGGCAAAGGAAAGTATCCAGGAAAGAAAAGCAATTATAGCACAAAAATGGGCTATATACTATTCTATAATAATATAGAATATAATACTATATAATATATAATATTATTTAATACTATATAATAACCTTCTATTGCCTTTTTTCTGTTGCTAATCAATAAATATTGTTTTTTAAAGCGTCCTTTAAAATACCTATTCCTCATCTGATTGAAATCTCAAAAGAATTATTCCATCCAGGGAGTTAAGCAGAGCAGAGCTTACACAACATTTGATGCAATAGCTCTAGTGTCCTCATCCATGGCTGTGTACGTTCCTACAACATAATTCACTCTTGTGCCTTCTGCCAGGGAAAACACAACTGAAGATGGATGAAATCTTGGTGGTTCAATCACATTTTTTACTTCTACTGTGATAGGTGTTCCAAATATTTGGTACTCATGGGCAACAGAGTGGTGGAAGGCAGCTACATTCCTGACGCCAATCATCAGTGAGTGAGTTCGGATATGTTCAAAATCCAGTTCCTAAGACATAAACCACAGAGAACTAGACAATACATAAAAGCCCCTTTAATATTTTAAAAATATTTTTTATTTTAAATGGTTGAATGACAGTGTTTTTACTGCCTGTTTAATTCTGTTAACAATTAATTAAAATTTTAAGATGATTATTTCAAGAGCTAAATCACAATATTTATCCATACCTTAATTACTCTAACGATTCCTTGATTTGTAGCACGATCTGTAACAATTTCAAAACAGTTATCTTCATTACCGGATATAAAGAAAAACTCTGCTAACCAATTGTCTGTAAACTCTTCATCAGCATCCAGAGCTTGTATTCGTAGCAGTTCTGAACTGAGTGAATTTTCTGAAATACTTGCTGAAAACTGAAATGACAGATAAATACCTATTAGGAAACATTTGTGTATATATATATATATATATACATACATATATATATATATACAATGTGAGGAAAACACAGCTGTCTGCAGAGATTCGTTTGAAGGATGTTCTGAGCACAGTCCATGCCAATTTAGTAAAAAAACCATGTGTTCTGGGCAAATTGTGATTGTGGTTACAGGTTTGAAAAGCTGTATTACCTCAGTGATTTGCAGAGGCATCTTAGAAGAAAAGGATTTGTGCTTTCTATAAGAAATGATCTTCCAAGGATTGGGTTATTCTACATAATCTGGCCATATTGCAGGGGTCTGGGGACCTGAATGACAGGATTTCTCTGAATACAAAGAAGTCAGTCCTGGCAGTGCCAGGATTGATGTCTCTGAATACAAAAATAATCTGTGTGTACGTTACCAGGATTGTTGCACAAGCGATGGATTGTATTTTGAGCACGCTTCAAGGGAACAACCCTGTTAGTCCAGCGGAGTATATAAATGTGAAAGTTCTTTATGGGTTAGTATGGGCTCTGTTATCAACAGGGCTTTTAAACAAGGTTTTAAATCGGTGTTGCTGCTTTTGTTATTGGAAACTTACAGAGCTTTGAGCAAGAGTTGGAAAGTTGTCATTAACATCAATAACTTTCACGTTACAGCTACAAAGGGATGATATTCCATCTGCAGCCCCATCCCGGTCTGATGCTTTCACAACCAGAGTGTAGCTACTATGTTGCTGTCACAAAAAAGAGAAATGAGTATGTTAGAAGACCATCTGTGCATCTTATAAATAACTCATGCTTGCTGCTATTTCCTAATGCAGGAACTTGACTTAGACATTTTATTGTAACACATCAAAAACATGAATTTCTCCACTAATTTTTGTAAAAACCACAAGCTTTCTCTCTCTTCTATTTTTTTTTCCCACTCTCATAGCACATATACACCACAACATCATGTTATTTAGCTTTGGAAGGGGAAATGTTACCTCTCTGTCAAGATAATTTGCAAGATGGAGTTCTCCTGTGTATTTATTCATAATGAACATGGGTGGACCAGAAGGTTCCTGACTCTCTATTTTGAAGGCAATTTTAGAATTCAAGTGGTTGGGTTCATCTGCATCTGTTGCAATGATTTTCATCACCAGTGTGTCTAAAAATAAAAAATATTAATAATTAAAAAAAAACCTAACACCACCACCAACAAAAAGCACAAACCCGAAAACTCCCCACAAAATCTCTTGAGTTCCTGCAAACAACTCATCAAGAAAATGCTAAAACTTGGTGTCTGAGATGATAGAAGGCTATTTATTCCTTGACATTTACAAAGAAAACCAAAACTTTAGTTTTGTAGTACTTATTCTGATGATGTTAATGACTTTAAATGAATTAAAAATCAAGGTCAGAAGTAATAATGCAGATTTTCACTGAACTTTAAATCACTATAGGGAATATGTAAATACAGTAAGTACTGAGCTTTTAGACGTTACTATAAAAAACACAGCTTTAAATGAGAATTTCTAGAAAGAAGAAAATGAGTATTAGGCACCACTGCCTCAGTGCTATTTGCATGTCTACTGTTGATTGCTGTACTTTTGTCAAAAAGAACCATTTTAATGGTTTAAGTATGGAATTATTTAGCAATATTCTGCTGCAATTGCAAATACACAGGCTACAAGCGCAAATATTTGAAAGAGAAAAGTGGGGAAAAATGTGTTTTACATACCCTCAAATGAAATCAGTGTAATGATATTTTTATTCTAATGAGAAGGAATGAAATTTTTTATTTTACATTTTCACATCTGAAAGAATTTGCATGATGGTATGGTTAGAAACTGGAACATTCAGCACTTGTGTGTGGGAGGAAAGGGAGAAGGAAGCATTGCTGTTTAATTTACAGCAAGTAGCTCAGGCCCTGGCTTAAATAGCACTTGGAGAAGCATCTGCTGCTCCCTCCTCTGCAGTGCCCTGACCAATATATGTCATTGCCTAAGAAAGCAGAAAGAGCACCCCAGGTTTATATTAACTGTGTACTGTGAGCTTCACTAGCAATACTGTAAAAGGCATAGCGTAGTTACTTACTGTCCATGCTGCTCTCTTCAATAGATCCTGTAAATACAGTTTGTGCAAATACGGGAGGGTTATCATTTATATCCAGAACTCTGACTCGAAGTTCAAGAGGTGGTTCCAAATCTATACCCGTCATTGAGTGTTTAGCAAAGCAACGTATCTAAATAAAGAGATTTACTCATTTTAAAACCAAAAGTTAAGTAAGCAGAGTAGCAATCTGAAACAAACAAATTTGTTGTCTGCCTCACCCTGGATCCATCATTATAAAGGTTAAAAAAAAAGGGGGAGTACTTACAACGAATACTGGTGTCACTTCCCTATCCACTATTGATGTTATATTAATTTCTCCTGTTCTTGGGTTAACAACAAATATTCCATAAGGTGCACGATCAATTCCAACTCCAGAAATGCTGTATGTGATTGGGTTGTCTTCTTCACAGTCTGATCGGATCTACAGTAACAGATGATAATAATTTATGCCAGTTTGCTGAGGACACCTGCAGGATTTTTTCTCCTATTCTTACTTCCTGTAATAAATTCTAGATAACTTCAGTTTCTCAACCACTTGTTACAAGGTACAGCTGTCAGAATCAATAAAAGGCTGTTCTACAAAGCGTCAACCTAGACATCCATCTCTCCTTAAGGACTGGATAGGTTTTCTATTCCTCTTAAATCTGTCGGAGAATTGGAGAGAGAAACCTCCCAGGGCATCACACTGTGGCTAGACCTCAGTAAGGGCATGGTTGTGGTGAGAGTACAGGAAGATATTTCCTTTTCTCTGTTTCCCACAGGTCATGTACTATCTTTGAACTTCTGCTCAGGGGTTTCTTGGGATGAGAGAGAGAAGAAAATTGTCATGATCTAGAACAAAGACACCGGTTGGAGCTGCCTGAGAAGTAGACTTGTGGCAGTGTTGTAGGAAGCCTCTGGTCACTCCTCAGCAGCCACATGGGTTCACCTTATGAGACTGTTTCAGCAGAGCTGGGAATATTGCATCATCTTTCTTTTATTCTACATTCCTTGCTTTGACTACTCTAAGCATATATATTTTTAAATCTCTCTGCTTTTATCAGCCTGTCTTTGGAAAAACTTGTCAGTGAATACATGTGTTTTTCTTTCTACTTACTCTGGCAATTGGATTCCTCTTGGAATTGTCTTCTCCTTCTCTACAAGCTGCAGCAAATTTTATCCATTCACGTTTTTGTCTTCTAAAGGTTTTCCATCTTGCCATTCCATTTTCATCCCATTCTTTTACCTTTGACAGAGAGTTCCAGCATCATATGACCTCAATCAATTTTAAATAAATACAGACAATTATAATTTCCAGCAATGAGAAAAGAAATTTTTGTAGACCATATGCTTTTTTACATGTCTGTGAGTCCCAAACTCTATGACTGTACACGTTTATTTTAAAATTACTCATTTGTATGAGATACTAATTTAGATTTAGGTGAATTTCTCTTGAGAGGGTGAGCAGGTTATTACCTGCAGCTGTTTAATATTTAAATATATTTTCAATCTTCAGGTTCAAAAGTGTCTTAGTTCAGTATTTTCCACGTGACTTTTTCATTTGTTACATTTCATTTAATCGGAAGAACAGTTTCTAAAGAAACATATATTACCTCTACATGAAATCCTGTGCTGAAATCCAAGAGTACCTGCAAGAACAATGAAAACATTGGCATGTAAAAATGCAAGGTAAAATGCAGCAAGCAAAACCCAACTGAAAGACATTGCTGTACTGCAGGCCTGGAGCAGTACTTTTTTTCAAGCCTATTGCAATAGCTTATCTAGACAGCAGCTACAAGATTTCCAAAAATGGCTTTGTGAAATTCATTTCCTTCTGTATCCAGCAGACAAATATTGAATTCCTTGAGAGTTAAAACCTTCAAAATCTATTCCATCTCTCAAGACAGAACTTTGAGTTTAAATGGATATGCCAGAGCAATTTTCAAGCTATGCCTTCATCAAAATAAAGCTTTCACACAGATTTTTAACATCTCAGCTGAAGAGAGAAGTGGTTGCAAGAGTTGTTACCAAACTGTCTAGGAAACTAGAGAAGTATTTATCCTAAATAATTTATTCTTTTTTCATTATTTTTTTTGTCCTATTTACAAAGTCAGCAATAAACCTGGAGTACTTAGCTGTGTAATTCAACTAAAAAGAATGAAAATGTTTTTTTTGGAACTTCCCATTAAGATTGAAGAGATTCAATGTAAGATGGAAACCCACCTGCAGTTTTCAGGCAAACTTCCCTGGAGTGCAGTAGGTTTTGATTTGAGACCCAACTATGCAACTAGTCTTGAGTAAATAAAGGTGGCAGGATCAGATACAGTATGTAATTACTTTAAAATTAAAATTTAAATGAGAGAAGCCTCAATTTCTTGATTAGCACAATTTAAAAGAAGGCACAGTTTAATTAACTTTATTCCTAAATAAGGTGTGAAAATGGAGTTCGCTTGGTGAATGTACCTTCTTCAGAGCATCTCTTTCGGGTTTAGGATCTGCTTCTGCTTTCTTCAGAAAATAAAGGGTGAAGAATGTGGGATTTGTAGGACTAGATGCTTGTTTCATCCATCATTGGAAGAAACAAAATATCCAGGTGACTCAAAAATTATTGCAGTGTTTCTCTTTTCTCAACAAATTTTAACAGCTACGGTTATGAGTATTTCACTTCCTTATCATTTCCCATAGCTTTTTGTTTTGGTTTGCTTGTTTGTTTTTTGTCTGATATGTTTTATCTGTGTGGTTTTATGTCAGTTATGCTTGGATAAAATCTGTGACAATCTTTTATCCTATCATTACGTCATGGGACTTTCCTCACTTCAAGTTTATTGCATTGTACTGGCTAGGCTGGAACATGGACACAGAATTTTTTCCACTTACTTCGTGTTAAGACAACTTCTTAGCTGCAACAGACTAATGAACAGCAGCTTCACCCTCCTTTGTCTCTCTCTCTTTTCCCCATTTACCTTTATGGTGCAAGAGTTCACTATCTGTCATTTACAAAACAATGTTTCCAATGATCTGGTTTTGCCCAAAACATTCCCTGAGACCTTGGCCTACAATGAAGTTCAGACTGTGGATTTGCCCATTTGATGTGTATATAGCTTGAATTTTTTTTTGACTATTCACAGAGTGAGGATTTTTTTCCTTGTTTGTTTGAGCAAGCTATTGACATAAATGGTTAAGAAAAGTACTCTGCAGGAAAATGACTACAATATGTTCATATTGTGCTAAAAGCATCAATATATCTTTTAATTTATGTTGAGTTTATGACTATTTAAATCTTCAGCTTCAGGATAGGGTTCAAATTCACGTGCAGCCGTTCCTCATCTCAGAGAAGGGACAATATCAGACTCCATGTGAACGGCAGGGTTTGTTCACCCCAGTGGGAGCTCAGTCCTGTTCTTTTATAATCCCCCTTGGAGCCCAGGGGAAAATGGAAGAGTCAAAGGGACAGACCACACCCTTACGAGAGAACCTGAGTGATGAGGTCCACCAGAAATAACACTAATTTAATCTCTTACCAGTCTATGCCACCTCCTTTGGTGAGCACAATGAAATCCTCTCCACCCTTAGGCTGAAATCCCTTCTGGCATGCGAACAATTGTTTTGACCCGGCAAAGTATGGGTATACACCTCCCAGAGCCATGTTAGTGAATCTTGTCTGCTGTCTGCATCCTGTGGCCTATCCTGTTACTTAGCAGTGAGACTAATGCCTCACACCCAGCCACATCACTCTCATACTCTGAAAAACTATTCTGAGTTTTTCTGAAGTAAGAATTATGCCTGTAAAGAGTTCTATTACTTAAGGACATGCATATGCATAAACCTCTTGATTCCAGCCTATAGGGAGTTCTGTTTTCAAGCAGAAAAATGCATATTTTACACTGGAGTCCTATCCTTTGTTTTTGATCACCACTAATGGGAACGTCAGGAATTTGTCCACTGGTGATGCTGGAGATTGTAAATTTAGGCCCTGTATTTCCACACTTGTCCTGTGATAGCTATGGAAACCCCCATTCTACTACTTGTTGGTAATGGAAGATCTTGAATTCAGCGCCCTTAGTACAGTTTGTGTTATTATTTGAAAAGGCTGATCCGATGAACTTGGTGGCTGTGTTTGGTACGTCTCTCAGTTATGGCTGTGGTATAGGAAGGAGGGCAGGCAGACGTCAGACAAAGATGTCTAGTTCACCAGGTAAACCTGCACAATTTTGAAATGACATTTATCCAACTTGATCCAGGGGTAGAGGCTCCTCTGCCTCCCCAGCTAATGCCTTCCGGTTCTCCACTGTCATCAGCAGTTAGAAGGCTTCCCCTAACCCAGTCGTCTATTTCTAATATTTATCTGCGATGCAAACCCTTTTTTTTTTCTAGTGCTATTTCCAGCAGATAAATTCTGTCTCCTAGCAGCTAACTCCAGCAAATTTCTAGGTAGTTAAAAAAATTCTCTTCTAAACCAGTATTCAAGTACAGTACTTTCCACAGACATGGGGATAAACAATAATTAAAGCAATAGGAGCCACTGGAATGTGTGGGATGCATCCTGAGGACCTTGCAAGCTGGTCAGAATGATGCTGAGATTTGCTGTCCTGTTAGTCTCTGAGAGACTGCGAAAAAAAGGAAGCTGCAGAGAATCTAGAGGCTGGTTGAATAAGCTGTTTCTGCTTCGGGCTGGGATATGTGCAGGCAGGAAACAAGTTTATGGTTTCTGTCATTTGCACAGTGTCTGTCTGAAAACTTGTCTTTTATTGTAATTATACCTGGACCCTGTGTCCAAAATGACACCTTGGAGTCACACTCGAGTTATTCTGGATTTATTCTGATGTAACTGGGGACAGAATTAAGCCCATATGATGTGTATGGCTCTTTGCACCTTCAAAGCAATTTACAAACAAGAATTAACTAATCATTAATTGAGTACCAAGCAATATCTTACGTAATTACGGAATCCTCCCTCCTCCACCTACTCAAATGTAAATGACTGAACACGCCTTTAACATCTTCCCAGCATTATTCACATGGGATCTGCTTCTCTCTCTTTGAAGTCAACAGTGGCATTGTTGTTGGCCTGGATGGGAGGAGTGCTGAGGACTCACACGTATTGTGTTAGTCATCTGGCTGCCGTGGTAGCTCTGGTACTGTCAGCGATTTGGGACTTTTACGTCTTTCTTACTCATCCAAAGCCCTGACTAGAAAAGGGTTGCAATAATGAACCCTTCCTTTTGTTCATTCTGCATCTCCTTAAAAAATGATACATCAGTGCATATGAAATAATGAGAAGTAAAGTTCAAATATAAGACAAACCCTCATATTTTAAAAACATGCCATTTGACCAGTTTTTAATTGAAACATGATTTTCTTTTTCTATACTTCACCTTTTCAAATGCCGCTTATGAATGTACTTTATCCAATTTAAAGGTGAAGATTTTCTGGATGATTTTTCTGGCATTTTGTTTTCTAATTCAGAGGAGGTCAGGTGTTTCCTGTGTTAGCAATACTTTGAATTGCACCCAGGATGGAGAATCCATTACTATTTCAACAACTGTGACAGTAATAATCCAGGAATTATGACAATGCTCATGTCAGGCTGAAAAATGTACTTTGAAGTTTTATTTATTTTAAAATAAGTGTATTCAAAGAACTGACCACTTTGGGAAAGCTTCCACTGAGATTGATTCTGTTCTGCTATTGTATCATCTATTGTGTGCAGATACAATACATTTCCATAGAGTAACTGAGCTTAACCATCAGAAGAATGAACAGAAAAGTAATTTCAATATAGGGTGTATGCCATTATCATTAAAATTTGAGTTTTTCCAATTAGTCATGCTAAGTGCCCTTGATAAATCTCCTAAATAAAACCTGAATTCTGATATGGCTTAGAGTGTTCTGGCTGCAAATGCATGTTTGCTTAATGGCCATTTTACTTAGGAATGTAAAACTGCAGGCTTAAGTACCTAATCTTAGGTGATAATTCCTGGATGTGGAATTGCTTTAGTCTCTATTTCTACAACAAAATTATTTGGCAGAAGAACCTGCAGGTTCCTGATTCAGTCCTGGCAGATGTTTCATATGAATATATAAGGAGAGGATTTAGCTCCTGACTATTTTTATGTGCAACCAAGCTATGAGTAGGATGTGTAACCATAGCCTAACAACTGGGGAGGGGGGGTTGGGGGGGGGGAAATAAGCATAGATAACACATGGGAAAATGTATCCAGACAAAAGTGCATAAGAGATGTGGTGAATTTAAAATTATTGGCTGTCACATGATAGCTGGCAGGTGAAGAGTCATACCTGATCAAACAGGTTATTTCCATAAAACGTGTCTGTGCTAGTATCACAAACAGAACTCCCTTACTCATGAGAATAATGTCTTTGAAGTCACATGAGCAAGGGTTGCAGAATCAGTCCCACCAATGGTGAAATCCATAGAGAAAATTATTTGTGTCAGGGAAGGTAAGTTTCCTCTTTTTTGAAAATGTAGTAGTGTACTAAAATATGTGTAACTCCATGGTAATTTTATTTGATGCAACTTATTAACAATATACTAACCAGACGCATCATTCAGACAGGTGATTTTCATGAAAGATTAGTTAAGCTGAAAGCCAAAATTCTTTCTCAGAATACACTAAAACTGGATACATAAGTTCATAATTTATTTGATCTCCTCAGTTTGTCTGCTACTTTTCTATAAGGCATTGAAAGATGCTGTTAAGCCGTACAGGCCATCATGAACATTGCTGAGCAGAAGAGCACATAACAAGAACAAGGGTTTCCTCTGCGTAACAAAAGTTCAAATATTTGATAGTCATCAAAACACAACAGCATTTTTCAGAATTGCTCTTTTTTTCTGACCCAACACCTACCCTCCATTGCTCACAATCTAAAAAATAATATACTGAAAGAATGAGAATGGCTCCAGAGTTGCTGGGAGAAATAAAGCAGTAAAATCTCTTTTGAATGGACAGGTCTTAGGCATAACACAGTCAAGCTTTTTGAACTTCGACACATTGGGAGTGTGCATCACTAGGTAACTGAGTAAAATGAATAGTCACTAGAGCTACACGAAAATCCGGAAGAGTTAGTGTGATGTGCAACAGGCCAGTCTCAAACACCTCTCTGCTGCCTTGAACAAGCAGAAACTTATCCGAACCATAACTTGCTTTTGCCAAGTTTTGCCCTCGTTTGCTTGGCAGCTGCTCTGTGTTAAATATTTCTACTTTACTGATTGCAGAGCTGTCACCTAAAATTGATGGATTATATTTTCAAAGTTGTTTTAGGATTTCTTATTCTATAATACAAACTTTTTCTCAGACTCTAACATTTCTAGAGAAGTCAGTAATAAGAAATAAATAAACATTTACGCATACTAGTACACTGTGTAAAATGTAAAATTGCATGAAAACCACAGGATGTAACTACAGTAGAAATCCTGCTCTTCTCAATCTTCAGGGCCTTAAACCTCCACTGAGTTTCAAAAGCTCAGCACGGATGAGTAAAATTTATCCACACAAAAATCATATTGCAGAAGGAGTAGGGCACCCATAACCCTTTCAAGTCCCTTCTGGGTAATTTCCGTGCCTTGATGAACACATTGAACAACTATGCCACTTGACCATAGCCACAACTTTCCTTTTACAGTGAGAAAAACAAACCCAAAGAGCAACACTTTCATCATGCATTCGCTTGCTCAGCACATGGCGGCTCAGACAATAGAGCACTACAACACAGGAATTCTTTGCAATGTGAAATAATAGGCCAAGTCTTGATCTTTACTCAACTGAGATCAGTAAACTTTGTCATTTTTTTTTCTCTTGAATATAGCTTAGCTGTTGGATTTGGTCAGCTCTGAAGCGATCCTTCTAATCAGTTCAGAAAAAAGAGATTTAAATTTTTTAGGAAAAGATATTTCTTCAACTGATAAAAAAGTGAAGACATAGAACCAAATTATATCCAACCATTAAAATTTTTATAATTATAAGCATTTTATTAATAACTGTGACTCCTAAATAGTAGCCACAGAAGACATTTGCCTGAAAAGTCACGCAGTAAATGTAGAAAGTCACATCTTGAACATCAACAGATCACCAAAAGTCTAAAAAGAAACATTTGTTAGTATTTAATAAAAAGCTAATTTAATTCTGTAGAATGTTCAGAAGCATTTTTTAAAATGAGCAGAGCTTTGATTTTTATGGTAAATTTCACAAGATATTTTTGGGGAATAGTTTACACTGTAAAATGTAATGGTCTGCTGAGGAAGACGAAACTGGCGCAGTCACAGAGTTTACAAATATTGTTTTAAAATCCGACTTACCAACAAAAGGAACAGAAAAGCAGGCATTCGGTGAGGGAGCCAATCCATGGCATCTGACTTTCCAGAAACAAGTCCAACTGAGTTATGGCTACAAGCCTGTTCCTGTTCCCCTCCCCCCCCCAGCTCTGGTGACTATTTAAAAAGACACTCTGTATATGTTCTTATACTCAGCCCTTCAAGGTGTCTCTGCCTCCCTCTGAGGGAAGAACTGAAGATGCTGTATAACAGAGTGTCTTTCCCCACCCCAAAATCCTGGGCTGGTCTCACCAGAAACGCTTGACAACATCATTATTGCTTGCAGGTAAAAGCTAAGAGACACACCTTAATTCTTATTGCACTGAAACCCTTTGTTGGATACGAAAAGGTACGTTTTAAAAACAGAAGGCAAGCTTTGCTGAGAAGATACCGAGTGATTTATAAATTACTCACGACATAAGGAATCATTAAAATGGTAACTTATCATTGCTTTGAATGCAACTTCCAGTTTTCTCTTTGCACCCTGTAAAATAGAAGAACTAAATGAATATTACCATAAAGAATATGGACTTTAAGAAATTATTCATTTAAATTAAAAGTCCATTTGTTTACTTCCAGGCACAAAGAAGTCAGTTCCACGCACATTGTTCATGGAAGTGAAGCATTCAGAGCAGAATGGGATTGTCACTAAAGACGTATCATATTAATTTTGGGGAAAAAATAGCACTTTATTCATGAGGCCGCAAGAACATCTGAAGCAAAGGAAGATTTTCTGCCTTCACCGTCTGCAAAGCCTCCTCATGCCATACCTTTCCCTTCCAATGGGCTGTGCTCTCGCTGACGCAGTGGAGAGTGCCAGAGAAACTGGGGAGCTGCTCAAAACAACAGGTAGTGGAGGAGAGGGAAGCTGTGCTGCACAGCTCTCTTCTGGCCTCATTTTGGATGGCAAGAGCACAGTTGTGTGGGGGACAAAGACAACAAAGAGGATTCCCCACTTTACTCTCTGTTCTGCAGCACAGGTGTTGTAAGCGCCTCCTTGTTTCTTTGGGACACCTGAACCACCCCTTAATGGGCAAGGAAAAGTTAGAGTGAACTTCTGCTCTGTGACTGAAGCTGGGAGGAGGGTGCACACTTCACCTCCGAAAGTGCAATACCGCTGGTGGTCTCCTGAGCCTGCTGAGCCCTCCGTGGTGCTTGGCATCTCCCAGGGCTGGACTTCAGCTGGGAAAAGAGGGCTCAGCACCTCTGGAGCAGCTCAGCCCCTGCCAGGCTGAGGTCCCATGCTGCTGCTGGGTAAGCAGTTTTGAAGCACGCCGCGTCTCCGTGCCACTTAGCACAGGTACTTTGCTGTCTTGCAACTGGCTGGGGCTGCCAAAGCCAGTCGTGCATGCCCCCATTGTCACTCGGCTCTTCGTACCGAGCTCAACCTGCCCAGCAGTGAGTCAGCGAGGCAGACTGGGACAGGCAATGTTAAATGGATCGTATCTGGATTTTCCCTTTTCCAGGAAATTTTCAACAATCTGAAATTTGCTTTCAGATTAAGTAAAAAATTAATTGTTATACATATAAAATATTCATATTCTTTTGTGAACCCAAATATCTTATTTCAGAACTTTTGTCTAATAATATATTTTAAAAATGTCAATTTAAAAACATTTTTCTATTTAGATTTTTTAATTGTTCTGTTTGGATGGATACTTTTTTTTGTTTACAGAATTTGAAACACTATTTTTGTATTTTTTATTCTTTCATACCAAACTGATAGCCAAGAAAGGCTGACAGTATGTATCACTCAAAACTGCTCCTGGCAATGCTGAAATTCTATTTTGACCACTAAATAGAAGAAGTTATTTCTTGCAACTGTAAAATAGGCATGTTCTTTTACAGACAAAAATACCCCTTGCTGAGTCAAATTTTTTTTATTATAACAGAAAATAATTTGATCTACAAAAGATGATAAAATGCCTCAAACAACAATAATAGCCCCAGAAGAAGTGAAAAAAAAAGTATCAGCTGTTACACTCTATCTTTCTGTGCCATAACTCATTAGGAAGAGTGCACACAGACTTATGAGAAAAGATAAATAAGAGCAATTCTTCAATGGTAAAATTTGCCACGGAATTTCAAATAGGATTTCCAAGTAAATGCTCAAAAAATATAATTTGCACATTTACAATGTTTAAAAATAGTTTAGTCTAAATGAAAATGACTGAAAAATGTCTAGTAGTTTGATGCATCTTAAAGAAGAAATCCTAATCTGCTGACCACTACACTTTTGGAATATGGGAGTTAATAATACAGTACTAGTGGCATCCACCTAACAGTCGTTTTGTGCTCTTGGTTTTTTTCTCACCTTTATATTCTGGATGAAGGTTTTAATGTTTTTTTTCTCTTACCGTTGTTAGCACCTTACAAAACAGTAGAGGAAAGGGCCATGGATAATTTTGGAAACAGAGCTACATAATTAAAAATCTAATTAGCATATAATGCAGTTAATTAAAGTTTTTCTTTTCATGGAAAGATTTTTCAAATATTTTTTAGGTATCTGAAAATTTGACCAGTCACCTACTGATATTACAGAGCCAGCTAAGAATCCACATCCTAGTGACCCCATTTGCAGGAATTATCTGATGTATTTGACTGCTTCTGAAAGCACCCTTTTTCTATGGCAGTGGTCTTGTTACTTTTAAGACACAGTTCTTGAGTCAGTTTCTTAAAATGGGTCTCCAAGGTTGCAAAAGCCCAAGCCTGCAGCTGATTTCAAACCTGTTTCATCCATATTTTATGCAGTCTACTTTCAGACAAATATATATATACATTTCAGTCAACTTTCTGAACATCTCACAGGAAAATATTAGGTCCTGCACCCCTCCTGGCACAGTCCACAGTATAACTCATGCCTGCCCCTGTTGTGGGGTTTGGAGAGGTGGCTTTTGATCCAGGTCAGCAATGAGCAATTTCCCCCTTGAGGGTCTTGTATCTGTGTGAGATAATGACGAACACACACCCTAATACTGCACTCTCAAATTAGCCTTCCTGTGTGGGAAGTGAAAACCCCAACAACAGAAACAATTAAACTTTTCTGCTCTACCTTTACCCTCTTGATTAAAGGAAGCGTGTTTACTCAGCAATTACCTGGAGAATCTGTCATACTTAAGTTAACAAATATCTCCATTCTGAAAGGAAGCCAGCCTAAGTCCTGAACTATCTGTTTTCTGGCAGACACCCAGGAATGTGGATTTGAATTAATTTATCAGTGTTATTTTCAGACCTATACGGAAGGCTATAAAGGACAGTTTCTGTAACACAAAGACAAGGCAAATGGGAAATGCCATGAGCTGTATCAAAGCAGTGTGTGATGATGTTGGTAAGATTTACCCGGTTTTAACATGAGGAACCTAAGGCACAGCAAGAAGCAGTGACTTGTCTGAAATATCTCAGCAAAGCAGGGGCAGGACTCTGTCTCACCTGGTGCACTTGAAGATAACTTAGCAGTGACACGTGGCAATGCACTCACTTCTGATAAACCTTATTTTACGTTCATGGAGCTGAAGCTCCTGGGACTTGTTTAACGGGTAAGGCACACAGACACACTTTGTGTTGCTTACGGTACGCAGGTTTCTGTTTCATCATATACTTATGTTTTGATATATTTTGGGAATTTCACTTAAATATCAGCAGGACCACTGTTTTTGCTGATAAAACTTTTCTGCAGTATGGGCTTCTCCTGTCAACATTATTTCAGATTGCTAAGCATTCATAGCAGTCCGAAAGAATTTCTGTCATTATATTATCAACCCATCTGTCTGGGAACGAAATTGAATGTTAAAATTTGATTTTGGCAGGATGTCAAAGGCAATTTTCAGTTTCCTCAGTATAGATTATTTTTGCAGCCTATTCATTCAGCTTACTGCTGCTAGTGACTGTTGATAATAATAATCATGATGACAAAAGTGTCATTTCTGAGTTGCTGAAAATGTGTGGGGCAAACCTAGGAATATAATCAGAAAGACAGTTTTGGAACTAAACTGGAAAATGTATATAGGAAAAAGTCTGCAGACATAAGAATGATTAGAGCAATGCAATCATGCAATTTATCACTCTGAGATTATGCCTGTCATCTCTGTCAAACCTTTGGATTCAACAGCATCAGAAAAATATTTGGATTCATAAAAGTGCTGAGTGGCAGTCACCTGCTACTTTTTTCGAGCAATTAGCATCTCTTGGCTGCCTTCTTATTCTCCCATTTTAGGGTACAATTTTCCTTTTATTTTTAATGAACAGCTAGTGAATTTTGTCATCTGCTGAAGCCAAGTTCAGTGGCTCAGGGGTTTGCAGTAGAGTCTAGGCTTACACACAGGTTAAGGATGCTTGAATGAGTTACTGCTCCAGCTCCCCCTAAATGATGAGTCCCACCACTGAAAGACTGTCTTGCCACCTCTCTAGTATTACAATCATGGAAGTACTTCCCAGCTCCTGGGCCTGACTGCACAGCCCAGGAACTCTCCAAGACCCATGTCCAAACCATGCTACTCCTTTAAGTTTTCTGTGTAAGGCAGGTCTGCAGTGACAGAGCACAGACTTCTGGTGTAAAATAGAACATTCACTGGCATGGCAGCGTCTGGGAGGTGATATCAGAGAATACACGAGGTGCTGACCTGAGAAGTTCTTCAGAGGTCTTCAAGTATCATTGTGGAAAGTCAAGAAAGTCTTTGGACAATATAGTCCTCCCCATCTCTCTCAAACCCCAAAGTTATCCTCCGTCATTCATTATTATCTCTTAAAAAGGAAGAGTTAATTGAGAAGGCAGAATTCACTTACTACTGAAATCATCCCAAGCTTCCTCACTTTCTTTGCCTCTTAGATGAAAAGAGGCTAATCAGATTTTTTTTTCTCTCATTGAGTATATTTAGCCTATCTTCAGTGCCTAGAAAGGAAGAACTGAAGGCGGGGCAATAGACATCAAATAGGCTCTAGAAAACAGCAGCAATCCAGGAGCAGTAAAGATCAAAGATTATAGTGGCCAATCTCACAGATTATTCCTTTAAAGATGGGGATGATGTTCACCTCAATTTTCTTTTCTAGATTTTACTGCTGATTGATTACTTCTGAGTTTGGTTTTCAGATGCAGCAGCTCCCACTCCCTCCAGCAAGATCTAGGATCATTTGGCCTTGGCTTTATAGCTACCTGGGTCTCCAAAGCAGTAGACACAGTTGTGTATAAAAGATTTCCGATATTTGTCCAGACTAAATTTTGATTTTGTTTCTGGTGAAAGAGTATTGGTTTGTGGGAAATGGACTCTGCCTTGATCTTCTCTCACTTTCACCAGAGAGAGCAACAGAGAGTCCCAGGATAACTGATCTGAGCAGGATGCAGAAGTGCTGGAGGTGGGTGAAGGCAATGACCTCCTGGTACAGAGAGAAATTCTGAATGCATCCAACAAGAACAAAGCTTGGCCTAACTGTTACTTCAAAGTCAAACAAAATAAAGGAGATGTTCAGAAATTTCTGCAGTTTTTACTCAGGTATCACAGAAAATCATGATCCTAGAAACTTATGGTTCATAATAATGGAAGGTGGACATGTATTCCTGGTGGGATTAGTAAAGTCATCAGGAATCCGTACCTTCACTGGCTTTGGCCTGTGATGGTGATTTTAGAGCTGCTTTTTTTGAAGATGTTTAGGTATGAAGGCAAGCATCCTTGGAGCTGGGAACTGAAACCGAATGAGAAGTGTACTCCTTGCTTACTTAAGGGAGAAAATGTCTTAGTACAAGAAATTTGGACAGGTGAGTGACAGGGCCTGCGTGCTACGTTGCTACAAGTTGCTCGTATCTGTGATGTAAGAACGAAGCTGCCTGTATGGTGGTCTGCTTTCTCCTAGTTTGCTAAATAAAGAAATAAAAATAAAACCTTCTGATAAAATTGGAGAGAGGAAACCTGTTCAATTCAGACAGTAAGCAGAGGTCATGTGAGTGCAAAATAAATGGTTTATATTACTGCTTTTTAAATATAATGTTTAAAACATCACTTGCAACATATAATTAACTTCCTGTTAATCAAATACATTGATCTAACAATTTTATATGAAGAGCAATTAATTTATAAATGTATCTCAGCTGATAATTTGCCTGACTTGCTTTGAGTATGGCTGAAATTGGTGTACTTCCCTGTGCTGTGACAATGTCTTGACAGCATTTTGAAGATATGAAAACCATCCACTGAAAATTTCTATTCGGGTGTGGGGTTGGAGACAAAGAACCACACTCACAATTCAGGAGCAAAGGGAACACTGCTATTTGTTTGACCTCAGAAGCACTGGAGAGCAATCAGTCTCTTCCCTTAAAACACATGAAAAAGTAAAAAGTAGTTTTGTAAAAAACATGTGAAGAAACTCCCATATGCTTCTGGAATTATTTCATGAAACATCTTACTTCATTAAAGCTATTGGAAAGTTGTTCTTTGCAGTACCTGTGATGTACATATTGGCAGTTAGATAAATAATGAAAGACTGTCAGAATTGAAGAGACTGTAACGTTAGTTGAAACATCCATCTGAAACCAGAAACAATCTACTATTTATATTGCAAATATTTTAACATTATTATACCTTTAATTATTTATTTCAGTTTTTTGAATCATCGGTGTTATTCGAGAGATAATTAGTGGTATCTGATTACATTTCTGGCATTTAAATAATGCCAAAAACTTACATTATTTCCACAGAAGTTAAAAAAAATGCCGAGCAACCAAAAAAACCAACCTCAAACCAAAAACCCAGTGAAGTACATATGAGGGAAGTTAAGGTTAGTTTGAGGAAGAGTAGGGTGGCTAAAGCAATGTAGATAAAACTCTGGCATAATGTTTGAAATATGTTCTATATTTTACTGTTTAGACCTAGTTTTTCAGTGCCTAACAAGTAAATCGCTAATATTAATTCAGAAATTTTGCTTTTACAATATATTTTGTTTAACTAAAAATAGAAATCTCATGAGCTATCCTGCATACAGATAAAGAAGAAAACCTCTGTAGTGGGACAAAGAACAACTATAATCCTAGATTTGAGGGAGAAAGTGCCAAAAAAGCATGAAAATAAAGATCTAGGAGGATAGGAGCAATACGGAGCTACCCAGGACCAATTTTGTGACAAGCAGAGGCTGAACCTCAAGTAATGTCTCTAAAAGCTCTTACCAAGAAACAGACTTGCGAAGCCATATCCAAACATCTAAGTGGCATGACATTGAAACCTGTCAAGCACCACCAGATTATTGCTGCTAAAGTCAGGCCTGCTGATTAGAAAACTGTGTTGGGTAACAGCGTCACAGCATCACTTCAAAAGAAGATGATTCAAACAATAATTTCAGCAGTCGGTGGAAAACCCCAAACAAGCACAACAAACCAACAGGTAGAAAACCTTGGCTTGTAAAGCTGAAGCATGAGCCCTTATTCTTGTGGCAGTTAAAGGTGAATTTGATTTAGATGGTGCAAGGTTAAGTATCACTTTCAACAGTTTAGGCTTCAGATAACCAAGTGGAAGAGCAGAAGCATGTCTGGGCAAAAAGTGCAAAGCTATAAAACTGTATCTGGAGCCCCTCTTCACTCTTCTGGTGTTCCTCCCTCAGCTGACTTGCTAACTCTGTACATGATAAGAAGATAACAGCAAGGATAAAGTCTGGGTATAAGCTTGAGAAGCTCAACACTCATGACAGGATAATTTGGATTTTTTTGATAAATATTCATATATATTTTTTATATATAATTCCAAGGTCATGTTCAGGCCCCAAATGAGCTAGGAATGTGTGTCTAGACTAACACAGACAAACTCGCCATCTCTAAGTACATTATATTAAAACATGCATGGATTTGAAACCCTAAATAAGGCTATATTTTTACTCGGTCTTAATGCTTTCAGTACGCAAAAGCAAGTAAACTCCTGCAGCATAGTGCTCTCATCCTGCTTTTGCTTTCAACTTTTTTCCACTCTGGCCGAGTGCTGTCGCATTCCCATCTTGGTTCAAAGTCCTTTTTTCAGGACAACTGTTTTATCTCTGACACCCTGATGTGTTTCTTTTCTCCTGAAAACTGCTAAGCAGGATGGGCAGATGAGAGACTGACAGACAGACAGACAGAGAGGCCTGCTCTCAGTCTAGCTCTGACTGCAGTGCAACTCGAGAAGGGGTAGCAGGAGTTTTGCTGGCTGGAGGCTCGTCGCAATGCCTTCAAACGTGACATAAGGAGAGTTAATCCCTTAACCTTCCCTTCTTCCTGGAAAGAAAGTAAGGAGAGATGAGAGAAAGCAAAGCAGTGCCTTTCCTTCTAGCCCTTAGAGCCTGTACTCTAATTAATGGGTATGTCTGAAGGTGCAGCCTTTATATAGCAACAACCAGGTATTTGTAGATGCTGTTGAAGGGCATGGTCAGAATCTTCATCTGCTGCCTTTGCTGAGGCTCAGGGAGCATTTGCACTTCCACAGCAACAACAAACCAGCTCTCAGGACACTACAGGGAGTGTGATCCCTTCTTTTCAACTGACTATATAGTCCAGGTATGTGAGCTACAAGCAAAGCATGCAGTTGCTTGTCTAATCTGAGTGATTGCTGTGTGAATTGCATGACTAATAGCACAAAGATATTCTGAATCCAGCCTTATTCAAGTATGAACTGGGTTCCTGAAGAAGTAGCCATTTGCTTGGATGTTTTTACCATCTTAGTCATGACATTGATAATGACTTCATGTGCTGCCCTGCCCCTCCCAATTATTTTGGTGCATGGACACTCATGTCTTTTTTTTTCAAGGCATGTTTCTGTGGTGTAGCCTGCATCTCGGTGTTAAGGCACAATGAGAAAGTGGAAGTCATAGGGTTCAGCAATCATCATTACAGTCTTGCTATTGGCAGTAGTAATCAGTAAGGTTAAAATCACCTGTCTAACACAGTGCTTTATTAAAAATGAGTAATTAGACATGAAAATCACTAAGTAAAATGAAAATATTTTAAGATGTTCAGATTTTTTATTAATTTTCTGTGTGAAAAAGCCAATGGCCAGGCTTAAGCCTTGGAATATGTATTTTAATATTTTCCATAATGTAATACTTCTGTTTTACATTTTATTTACATAACATATTACACATTGACTTCTTTAGTGCAGTGGCATTGATATTTTCTGGTTTTGTATGAGCACTAGTAATGTTGGCATCTGAACACATGTTTCAGACAAAGCCTGTAAAGCATTATGTCTGGCTGAGGATCTTTGTGTATTTTATGCTTGCATACTGAACTTGTGAGAAGATGCCTTATTAAAAATATTAAGTGGAGATAATGACATAAAAACATATCACATCTCTAGCCATAGATATCAGACCATAGTTCCCTTTAGCTTAACAGCTTCAGTCTGACAGTGGCCAACAGCAATTGCTCAGTATAATAGGCAAGTTCAGAAAGGAACTCATGGAAGAGGGTCATTGGTGGTTAGGAACTGTATGAGCTGGAAATTGCATCCATATGGCTACGTCTAACACTATTTGATGCACCTCTCTTCATTAATTGAACACTTTTATACCACCAAAACACCCTCTGGCAGTGAGTTCCTTGGATTTAGTTAGGTGCAATGTGAAAAAGTTCTTCCTTCTGTTGCTTTAAACATGAGGACTGATTATTTCACCAAATGTGCTCTGTTATGAGAGCAATAAGTAGTCCTTCATTAGTCACCTTCTCCAGGTCATTTACTGGGATCTTACTGAATAATGGGGCCTTACACAACAAAATAAAGAACATACCTTCTAAGAATGACAACCAAAGTTCTCTTTTAATCAAGAGTAAGCCTTCCCTGTAAATAACCATCATTATGTCCATTAAGGATTAATGTGGTGTGTTGCTGGAAATAAAGATCGGCTTCTTTTATCTCTCCAGTTGTTCTGGATTCTGTCTTTCATCTCTGGGAAGTGGCTGACCCAGAGATTCTTGAATTTATGGGAATGGATGTCTTTGAGTTTCCTGAGCTTTGGAATAGGTCCCATGAGGGGAAATCTGTTTCTGTGGGTGAAATGGGTTTCCCCATATATAGTGTAGCAAGAAGCATCTCTACAGGAGGTTTGAATCCAGATCCATGAAGCTGCAGTCCTAAATTATGTGAATTAGGCTTTTAATTTATTCTCCTGATACAGGTACTTTTGAACACCTGTCTAGTTTCTTAGGCCTTGCAAACCCTCTGCTGAAGAGCAGATGATGGAGATCTCTCACATCTCTAAGTCCAAGAAACAAATCCCCCCAGGGCCTAATGGGGCTCACCTGAGGCTGGAGAAGCATTTAATAAGCTGTCTGTCTACTATTTCCCATGCCTATCATACCTGCTGTGTGGACCAGCTTTCCCTTACCTCCCTCCAAGGCCTAGGTTCATATCACCTTCCTAAGTTAAGCATCACAAATACATCTATTCTCAGTAGAGTGTCACCTGTTCCAGAAAGCTCAAAGATGAGCCTCCAGAGATGGCTCTTTCTGACTCTTGAGAAAGTTGAAACGACTGTGCTTCTTGCATCACACTCTGTGGTGCCTTTGTTGGGCAGGCACCTGGTCAGCCAGGTGGGATTTATCTATGCCTGAGTTCCAAATTCTGTGTGAGCTGAAAATATGACCAGCCCTAGTGCTGGTCACTTGATGATGGACAGGCTCACAGTGTGTTATTCCATTGTTCCTCTGTCAGCTTCTGTTGCAATCTGGCCTGTGGACATCTCAGACAAGTTGCTGAAGAACATCTAGACTGGGTTGGGTACCTATTACAAGCCTAATTAAAAGGAAGCAATTACTGGGATTACATGTATGACCAAGATTCTGTGCAAGCAAATATCGACTTTGGTATTTATTGAAGCTTCATTTTAAAAATGCTTCTTACAAAAATATTTATCTATAATTTGCCTTAGTTGTGGATAAAATGCAGAGATTAAAATTCTTATAAAGTTCTGCGTTTTATCCAGATCTGTTTCCTTTCGAATCTTAAGAGACTAATTTTCTGGTTTGGTCGCCATCACATGGAGGAAAGACATTCCTCCTCTGAAAAGTTTCAGATCCTACCGCTCTCCAGTTTAATGAACACATCTTTTACTACACCTGTGAAAACTCCCTGTGTTCTGTTGTCTACTCAGTTTTCACAGACACCACAGCTCCCAATGCCGATGGTGACGACAGCGCTGCCTCTGAGCATGGGGGGAGCCAACGGGACTGCAGAGACTGATGCTAAGTGCTCACCCACCCTGTGTACGATATCTAAAGGACACATGAAAAGTTTTAAATCATGCTTAGTTTAAATCATTCAAACAAGCATTCTAGGTACATGAGAAAATCTAGGGAAATAGGTATTCTCCATGCTGACTAATCTAGTTTTTTTTGTTTGGTTAGTTGGTTGGTTGGTTGGTTGGGGATATTTTGCTATTTCCCCCCTTCTGGTGGTTTATGTGGAAAATTGCCTCTAGAAAACCCTTTAAAACCAGCAGATATGTATTTTTCTAATTTTGTTTGCATGGCATTTTGGCTAAAATGTTTCAGACCTGAGCCATACAAATCTAAAAGTGTCTATTTTTCCGCTAGCGCCCGATACACACCCCCAGTGGAAGTACAAATTTGCAGTGCTTGCAGAGACTGGTGCTGAGCCCCTTGGCATCCTAAGGGGTGTCTCAGGGGTGTCCCTCAGGGCAGACCTTGTCACTGTGGTAGATCCTCCCCTTGTACCTGCAGTGGGGATTTTCATTTTCCAGCCCTTTACGATGCCCTCCACCCTTCTCAACCCCCAGCTTCCTTTTCTGGTGTCATCACTGAGGAGAGCTCCCTTGCTGCTATGGAAGATACACAAGTTATTCTCAGTGCTGTCTCTGATCATTTGTTATCTCTAATCCACGTGTGAAATATGACAATGTACTTGAACACACATTCAGAAATTAATCTGTATGGTGGGAATGTATAAACACCTTGCATCTGCCAAAAGATATTGAGATACCTGTGCAATGTCAGACAATATTAAGTTGTCTGCCATTTCACTGAATTCACAGTCATCCCCCCCTAGCCTTTCCTCTGCATCTGTTTCTCAGCTAGAGGTGTTCTGAACTTAGTCCTTAAGAGGAAGCTGCCTCTTGTGGCAAATTTAGAAAAACCACACAACCCTCCCACATGCCATCTTTGAGCTTCCAGGATACTTTGAAACCATTTAGGTTTCTTTTACACAAAGACAAAGGATGGGAAGGATGGGAAGGTGAAGCCAACAAAAGAAAAACAGATACTAAGAATAAGTGTTCAAATACTGGATTTCACACTAGTGTTTAGTTCTGTAAAAAGTAAATAATTACCAGCAGTTTATGCCTTTATGACTCTGATGCATAAATTATGTCAGAAGATGCAAAGATTAAACACTAAAAATGTCTCAATCACTGTTAAATATAAAACTGGTGCCTCAACAACCAAAAAAAAAAAAAATAGAAGAAGGAAGCATTGTCATGATATTAGCAAGTTATCCAGTTGGTTTCACAAGATATGACAGTGCACATGTAATTAGACAAGGAATGAGAGTGGTGAAAATGGAGAGGTGTGGCTTTATAGTGCACTGGGTACTGGCACACACCTAAGAAAACAACCAGTCACTCAGGAAACTGATAAACAGTTTCTGTCCTCCACATCCAAGGTGATAGGCTGAACTCCAGCAAGGCAGAACTCTTCATCCACTGATTCAGCTGTGTGCCTGAGAAATGTAGGTCTGCCTAACTAGCTTTAGAAAGGTGTGTGAAACCTAAGTCTACTTCAACCAAGCATTGACTTCAAGTTGACTGGGAGAGTGCAGCTCCAGGAAGCAACACAGACTGTGTTGCCCCAGGAAGCAACACAGGTGTGTTCTGCAAGGATAGGCCACTCTGCTAACCATACACACTCTATTCGCCTTCCCACCTTTGGACTATGGCCTGACTGTAACTGTGTCTATCTTTTTTTGTTAATTAATGGCAAGTGTCTTATCACAGGATGGTTTGACTTGAAAGAGACCTTAAAGAATATCTAGTTCTACCCTCCCCGCTATGGATAGGGAACCTTCCATGAGACCAGGTTGCTCAAAGCCTTATCCAACCTGGCCTTGAGCACCTCCAGGGATGAGGCATACACAGCTTCTCTGGGCAACCTGTTCCAGTGTCTCACCACCCTCACAGTAAAGAATTTCTTATATATCCAATCTAAACTTACCCTCTTTCGGTTTAAAGCCAGTGCCTTTAGTCCTATCACTACATGCCCTTGTAAAAAGGCCCTCTCCAACTCTCTTGCAGGCCCCCTTCAGGCACTGAAAGGCTGCTATAAGGCATCCCTTGGAGCCTTCTCTTCTCCAGACTGAACAACTCCAGCTCTCTCAACCTGTCTTCCTGGGAGAGGTGTTCCAGCCCTCTGATCAAATTCATGGCCCTCCTCTGGACTTTCTCCAACAGGTCCACACCCTTCTTATGTTATGGAGCTGAGAGCCCCAGAGCTGAATGCAGCACTCCAGGTGGCGTCTCACAAGAGCAGACAGAGGGGCGGAATCATCTCCTTTGACCTGCTGGCCATGCTGCTTTTGATCCAGTTCAGGTTGTGGTTGGCTTTCTGGGCTGCAAGCACACGTTGCTGGTTTGTGTTGAACTTATCAACTAACAGCCCCAGGTCCTTCTCCTCAGGGCTGCTCTTAATCCAGTCTCTGCCAAGCCTATATTTGTGCTTGGAATTGCCCTGATCCAGGTCCTTGCACTTTGCAGTACCTTGCACTTTGCATTGTTGCACGTGGGCCCACCTCTCGAGCCTGTCCATGTCCCTCTGGATGGCATCCCTTCCCTCTGCTGACCACACCACACATCTTTGTGTCAGCAGCAAACTTGCTGAGGGTGCACTTGATCCCACTGCCTATGAGACTGACAAAGATGTTAAACAGTGCCATTCCTAGTATCAACTCTGACTAATGCCACTCATCAGTGGTCTCCACGCACACATCAAGCCACAGTTGACCATAGTTTTTGATTTGTGACCATTCAGCCAATTCACTGTTGACCAACTGACCATCCATCAAATCCATGTCCCTCCACTTTAGAGTCAAGGATGTTGTGCCAGACAGCGTTGAATGCTTTGCACAGGTCCAGGTGGATCACATCAGTTCCTCTTCCCTTATCCACCAACTTTGTTACCCTGATGTAGAAGGCCACCAGATTTGTCAGGCATGATTTACTTTTAGTGAAGTCATGTTGACTGTTATCAATCATCTTATTTTTCATTTTCCTCATCAGTTTCCAACAGCATCTGGTCCATGCTCTTGTAGGGCACTGAGGTAAGACTGACTGACCTGTAGTTCCTTGGATCTTTCTTGTTTACCTTTTTAAAAAATGGGGTTATGTTCCCCCTTTTCCCATGAGTGACAACTTCACTGGACTGCCACAACCTCTCAAATATGATATGATATGATATGATATGATATGATATGATATGATATGATATGTGACCTCTCAAATATTATATGATAGTGACTTAGCCACTTCCTTGTCCAGTTCCCTCAGGACCTGGGGATGCATCTCATCGAGTTCGTGTATTTCTGCACCTTCAGGTTCCTTAGTTGTTCTTGAACCTGATCTTCTCCTACAGCTGGCAGTTCTTCACTTTCTCAGTTCCTGCCTTTACTTTCAGTGACTTAGGTGGTGTGGTTGGAGCACTTGCTGATGAAGATTGAAACCAAAAGCCCTTGAGTACATCTGTCTTCTTCATATGTCGGCTAACCAGATCTCTCATTTCCTTCCTGAAAGGACCCACATATTTCCTAGTCTTTCTTATACCACCAACTCACCTATAGAAGCTTTTCTTGTTGCTCTTTATGTCCCTGGCCAGATTTAATTCTCTCAGGGATTTAGCTTTCCTAACCTGATCTCTGACTGCTGGGACAATTTCTCTGTATTCCTCCCAGACTACCTATCCATGCTTCCACCCACCATAGACTTCCTTTTTGTGTTGGAGTTGGTCCAGGAGCTCCTTGTTCATCCACACAGGCCTTCTGGTGTTCTTGCCTGACTTCCTTTTCATTGGGATGCATCATTCCTGAGCTTGGAGGAGGTTACCCTTGAATATTAACCAGTGTTCTGCAGCCTCTCTTCCCTGCAGCACTTCATTCCCTCTATGAAGCAGATGACTGAAGAGGCCAAAATCTGCCTGAAGGCCAAGGTAGGGAACTTTCTGTGCACCCTCCTCACTGCTATGTGTGTCTCAAATGCCACCAAGTCATGGCTGCCCCAGAGCTCCGCATTCCACGTCAGCCCCTCCTTGTTTGTAGAACAAGGTCCAGCACAGCACCACTTTTTGTTTGCTACTCTGTCACTTGGAGAAGGAAGTTACTATTGGCACCATTCCAGGAACCTCCTGAATTGCCATGTTGTCCCTCCAACAGATATCCTGGCGGCTGAAGTCCCCCCATGAGCACCGGGGCTTGTGAATGTAAGGCTGCTCCTATCTGTCCATAGAGAGTCTCATCTTCCAGTCTTCCTGGTCCCACGGTCTGTAGCAGATCCCCACTATAATACCACCTGTCCTTGTCCTCCTTTTAATCCTGACCATTAAGCTTTTGGTTGGCTTTTCATCCATCCCCAAGCAGAGCTCCATGCACTCCAACTGGTTACTGACTTAGAGCGCACCACCACTTACTTCTCTTCTCTACCTGTCCTTCCTAGAGAACTTGCATCCTTCCCTTACCTTCCACCACTCCAGTCATAGAAGCCATGCCACCACATCTCTGGTCTCCATGATGCCAATAAGATCATAGCCTGAAGGCATGTCTGCATCTCTAAATCCGCTTTTTAATTCTTTGTGGAAGAGGATTTGGATTTAGTCATGTTCATAAAAATCACAGTGTTTTATATTTGTTTTATAGTAGTAGCAATATTATTAATAATGGTAATAACAGTGGGAAATCATAGAATCACAACAACCGGAGTTGAAAGATTTCCACAAGGATCGTTGAGTCCACCTTCTGGCCCTGGAAATATGAAAATTTTCACGTTGTGTGCAATAGAATCTTTCTTTTTAAGAACTATTTGGGGTTTTTTTCCCCTCCAAACAATTGCTCACATAGTTGAAAGGATTTGAAATTGCTGAGACTTGAAAGGAACAGCAAACAAAACCAGAAATGTAAAGAATCTGTAAAAAAACCCTGTCAGAATAAAGGAATGCTGAATATATTGGATAATGTGACTAGGTGCCTATAATAAGCTTATAGGAGAACTTTGTATATTATGAATGATATGGGTTCCCTCTGTGTGAAACACATGATCTTCTAAAATAAGTTAATAGTCTTTTTCTTAACAGCTGTCAAAAAAGCTAAAAGAAGGGTAATAAGTCCATCTCACTCTACTGGTACAACTGGATTCAGGAAACGGCTGAGAAAGACAGTGACGCAGTTGGTAGTTTGGCATGGAAATTGCAAAGTAAGCAAAAAGCAGACTGTCATTCTCTTTACCAAACACAGCTCTTTCCACTTATACCAAATCAGTGGAACAGAGGGGGAAACAATGTTTCTAAGAATCCTGTTAAAATTCAATCATGATTTATCATTAATAAAAAGCCAATATTCCAAAAACAAAACCTACCAAACTCATCAGCTCCCACTATGGACTCTACATCGGCTATGCTTTGCTGTTGATTGCCAGAAATGGCTGGAAAATCTTATCTGATGCATTTAGAACTCTTGGCACAATCTTGGAGTTTCTCATTTTATGGAAAAAATTAACATTTTACTGTAAAGTTTAACTGATTTGAAGAAAGGTCATCAAAACCTTCAAATTTTTCTAAATCACATCTGATTTTATTCCTTACTTCAGAAAAGTATACAGTGCATGATCAACCAGTTTCTGAGTAGGAGGAGGCTATCTGGAAAAGTTTGAGGAATTTGCAAATAAGTAATTTGTGGGTGCTGTGAGTTGAGTTTGCACTTGAAACTTTTTGCTGGGGAAGAAAGGCACCACCTTCATGAAAAATGGCACTTGGATAGTGTCTCTGCACAGACATAGGATGCAAAACTAGAGAGCTGGACCACCAACACCAATGGAAGAACATTACTGAATCCGGGTTTTCACTCTCAGTTGCGGTTTTCCAGATGCTTCTTCTGGCCATCCTGCCCCAGCTGGTGCAAACTGTGGTTGTTCAGAGAGCAGGATGAATGAATCCTCTCTCTGTGCTGGTCACTGTTGCCTTTCATTAACCTACCGCACCAATTTCCTCGCGAGCACCTCTCCTTTGGGGTGTGGTTTTAAGAGCAGTGGCTGGTGCAATAAACTCCTTCTCCCATCGGCCTGCTGAGTTAGGTTGCTGCACCAGAGGAAGCAGTTCGTAGTTTTAAGGCTAGAGGGGACCATTACAATAATTTTACTTGTCATGCATTAGAAACAAAGTACGTGATTCAGAATATATCTGGTCCTGATGCAAAGCTTCTGCATGCTGGAGATTCAATTGCTCCCCACGGTTATTTGTTTAATGTTTATTTTACTTCCATCTGAAAAATTGGTACTGCATTTACAGCTTGTGTTTTTCTAGTATACAAATTTCAGCTTTGGATTCTTGCTTAGTTTACTGAAGCTAGAGAGTCCTCTAATGACCAAATTTTCTGCTCATGTACATAATTATGGCCCATGAAAATATCTATGGACCTTTCTGCCCCCAGTCACAAGTGGTAACACCAGCAACAGGCGCAACTCGCTGTTCCTCCTGGAAGTCATGAGCTGCAAGACATTTTCCTTAGTCTCTGTTTGCAAAAGCAGTCTCCATCTTTTAATCAAGAGCTCCCAGTTTTCCTTGTCTTTGCATCTAAAATATGCACTTAGATTTAAATACATAGATGGCTGATTACATGCTACCAACAACAGACTTTGAGAGGAGAGAAGCAAGAGGTGGTCAACAGTCATTCAAAAACTCTTTGTAGCTGGTTATTGATGTGACAAAGAGCGATTGATGAGGGAGTGCTAGACTTGGTATCCAAACACTCCAATGCTAGTCCCTTTTTATCCATCGTAAATCCCCTGAACACCAGGCCACAGTCTGCTTTGCTCACCCTTCTTCTTTCCTTGTGCAATCAACAATTCACTGGAAAAATGGTCGCTCAGAGAAACTACTTCTCCCAGAATGAAGTAATCAGAAAGGCAATATGCATATCTGAGGAGGAGTAGGAGTAGTTTTTTCTCTCCTTCCACCTCCTAAACTGCAGTAAGGCTGGAAACTCCAGCTGTAGGAACATAAAATATACAGCTGAAGAGGAAAGGAGCTGAGTGGGCCCAAACCATTCTCAAAATCTTTGGGGTAAAATCTTAGTGCAGTTGGGGATAACAATAAGTAAAGTACACCTGATTATTTCTGTGAGAAAAAGATATTGTGGCCAGTCTATATATGCCTTTCTCTTTTGCAGAAGGGAAAGCACATATTTTAAATACAAATTCTGTGTAACTTGCTTTCCAGGACAGAAAAGGAAATGAAGATGGAAGAAAACGTTGGAATTTCCCTGGTTAGTCCAGAGGAATCTTTAGCTCATTTAACTTTAAACTCTTAACTTGGGTAAAGCAAATAGGAGCATTGCATCCCTGGGCAGCCGCTGGAGAGGAAGTCTCCTGCAGGTGATGAATCAGAGCGTCCAAATTCTGAATAACTTGCTGGAGATACTTATCTCCTCCCAGTGACTACAGAGGCAGCACAGGGTGATGACATTCAGCAAGACAGAGCATCAGCTGAATCCCTACAGTGAGCTGGCTTTCCATCCCTCTGCAGAAATTCACTGCACATGTATTTCTCCACTTATAGAAGTCATTCCACATGGTGTGACTACAGAAACAATGTTGTGTAACTTAAGTGAGCTGCATGGCAGATCTACTTCTAAACCTTGTTTTTTGGGTGTTTAAATGAATTCTTCAGCAGCTTTTGCAGTCACCTTGCAGCATCAGATTGCCATTTTGGCTAAATTCAAAGCAAATACACAAATGAATAAACCACTCCTAACTCAAGAAGTTTGCAGTACAGGCTGTTTACATACAGTATTAGCTGAAAATTGGTTGCCTAGTCATCCGCAAAACTTTGTGGGCGCTTAGCACAGAGCTAAAGCTGAAGCCTGGAAAAGCAGAAGATTCTGTGCTTAGAGTGTACTGGTGGCTCATTTCCTCTCCTTATTTCCTCTTACCCTTCCTCTATGACACAGGGTCAGACATCTCCTCATGATTCAGCTTCAGAGCTCACACTATCCATTAAATGGAAAATATTGTCTTTTTCTAGAGCAGTTGTTAGAAATCATACTGGAGTCAAGCACCATCAGGGTGCAGTTTGGTCAGGTGCAAGATCAATTGTTCATCCCTTAAAGTATTTTCAATCAAAAGTTTTGCTTGGTGAATACTACTTTTCAAGCAGTTTTTATAACTGCAGAAGCTCTTACTCCTTTGCAGCTTCTTTCATCTTTCACGACATCACTTTATGGCTCTAATTCATCAAGCAGGACATGTAAACTTCCAGAGATAAATGAATACCACGCATTCCATCAGGCTCATGCTCCACGGTCCTTTCAGTGCCTTAAACACACAATAGTTTCAAAGCTTTGACAGCTGGCTGGAAAGAAGCCTCTAGGCTTATGGTGTGTTTAGTTATGCTACCAGCCCACTTCTGCATGTCTTGCAAAACGAGCTCTGGTGTCTATGCTGCAGCTGAATTTACAAGAAATTCCACAGAAGTCTGAGAAGGCAAAAGAAAACCTATCCTGTCATTTGCAGATTACAAGTTCAGCGAACAAGGAGGCATTCATGCTTCTTAAACTTGGAAATTAACCATAGTAGCCACAGCAATGGCAGCTGAATGTTTTCTGGCTTAGAAACCATATGTGACTTGAAATATGCTGATTTTGAGCATGCTTTGAGACATGGACAAGAGAAGGATGAATCACCCCTGAGAGCTGGCATAATTCAAACCGCCCTGGCTGGTGTCAGCAGCAGTCACTGAGCCTGAGGGACAGCTGAGCTCCTTGGTGGGGGGAAAGGAGTCTGCACGGCAATTCTGCAGCGGTATGCAAGGCAGAGGATGTTTGAAAGAGTTGTGCCTGCAATTCCTGCATGTCTGGTTGCCACAGCTCCGTCTCTCACAAGGTTATGTCAGTAGTTTGCAGACACCCTGAAGATACACAGGTGACAAAGGGCACGGGATTGCACTGGAGTCATCTGTCGGGAAGGTTATCTTCACCAGGCACTGCACAGGAGACTTCCTTTGGGTTGTGTTGTGGTTTCATTTGGTAGGAGTTAAAGCACTGTTTCCCTCTGCAAAACACAATCCTGCTTTTCCTCCTCCTGCGAGGAGTCCCATGCAGCCAGAGGAACAAGTTTGGCTTGTAGGTTGCATATATATCAGCCTTTGAACTGAACTCTACCTCCAGTTACTCCTCTGTGAGTTAGAATAAGTCTTGCCCTTCACTGAAACTAGCTGGGAAGTTTCATTGCTGATGCATAGGAAAGATGACAGTTCCAAGAGAAATTTCCCAGTACAACAGCAAAAGGCCAAGTGAAAAAAAAATTTATTAGTATAATCGTTAGGTCACTCTTGCTTTCTGAAGACAAACCTATTCAAAAAATAAAATCTTAGCATACTTCTATAATAAGGTATTCATTGATAAGAACTGAGCTACATCTTTAAGTAACACATTCTATTTAGAAGTCTAAGGAAGCTTAAAAAGCATTAATCAGATTTATTGACCTTGTAATTTTAAATTTAAAAAAAAGAAGTAACAGGACTTTTCTGCAAGAAAGAGGTACAGGTTTTCTTCCATTTGTGGGAAATATAAAATAACAAGGCTAAAAAGACAAACAAATGAGTCTGCTGTGAAAATAATGATTTTACTTGTTTTCCCTAAAGCAAAGGCTTTTAAGGTCATTTCTGAAACAAATGGTTGTGAAAAAATATTTTACAGAGAAAGATACACTAGCTGTAAGTTTGGCTGAGAAGAGCAGAGGAAACCTATGAAGCGAGAAACAACACTTCATGTAGAAACTTAGTTTTAATAAGATCAAGTTTTGCCCTGCCGTGTTTTGAAACTATCTGGAAGAGCCTGTTGCCTTCCACAAAGAACAAACACAGCTAAAATTACTAACGCAATGACTCTACTTAACAAACAACTTAATACCTGAAGACTTTCTAACTGGGTGTGGAGGTGTAATTTGCTCTTTTGGATATTTCTGCTTGGACTGGAGCCAGTGTAAACTCCCAAGCCAAGTCATCCTGATTTAAAATCCATTTTCTGAAGCTCTCAGTTCCCATGAAAGCCTAATATCTATTTAATACTGGAGATTCAGATACAATTGAAGCACTTCCTACGGAGGTTTTCTCTAATTTGGTCAAAGCAGAAGAACAGAAATGCTTTTGAAAACAGAAATACATTTGCAGTACACCTTGTTCCTTCTAGATTAATAAAAGGAAATATTTAAAAATTGAAAAAACATATTTATATGTATTAAATCATCAAGCACAAGCATCTGCATTAAAAACATTTTTTGTATATGAAGGTAAAGTTGTACTTGTAGTATCTTTCCTCATAAGGTGTTATTTATAATTTTAACAGGAAAAAATCTCTGTGATAAATTCCAGCCACTTGCACATTGTCAGAAAAATATTGTGAATATTTTTTGTAGCTGTGGCAACCAAGTGTGAAGGTAAAGCTTTCTATTTGTGACTGAGAGATCATGTACATTTCTGTTTACTCCTTTTTAAAGAAGCCTTGGACATCTTTTAACCTGTGAATGCTGGAAAAGCTTCATTGTGCAATTGCATTTTTTCCCAATAAATCAGATTAACTTCCACTCATCAAAATATGATGAGCCCAAATCCAAAACACAGCCCCATACTAGCCACCATGAAGAAAACTAACTCCACCCCAGCCAAATCACGTACAGTGGCAGAGTTTCATCTGGCATATGAAACAGGCAAAACTTTAAATTAATTTAAAAATACAAGGATTTAAATCAATCATTGGAAAGGCTTTTAAGCAGCTAACTAGATGAACTTTCATATCACCCAGCTAGATCTGAATGGTCTGTAAAGTATTTACGGCTTATCTACTCACAGCCTCGGTGAAAGCTCAAGGTAGAGAGAAAACAGATTTCTGAAAGTATTGCTTTTTAGTGAGAGAAGAGTGGAAGGAGAACTAGAGAGCTGGGCTTCCCCCCTTTTTTGTGTGACAGTCACCAGATATGAGTGGACACAGAGTTAGGACATGGACAAGCTGTCCCTGCAGAAGAGTGCAGAGGAAGGATTTTGTTCTAGCGATTGACCCTACTGTGTGTGGGCACAGCCCAGTTTATACTCTCTGCTACACTCAGGGCTCCTCTACAAGTCTAAGCTTATTTCAGAAACAAAAGGAAGTCACAGGCCTCATTTCCACTCAGTTTAATTTTGCTCCTTGTTATATATAATGTTTTCACCTTGAAATTATTATTTTTATCCAGATGATTGCTAGGAATGGCAGGTCAGTAACAGTTGCCATCAGCTGAGGTAATGCCTCTCAGCTATTCCAGTTTTGTCTGCGATACACTCCAACATGTTGTCTTCATATCTCAGTCTCCAAGCACGTCTGGAGGGCAAAGTGGACGAGGTGAAAACAAAACCACAGGTATAAAACTGCCAGTCGTGCAACCACATGAGGGATGAGCTAATTGTGCCTTGGCAGAATTCTACCTTGGCTGGGGCCAGAGGTAATGCAGTGGATCTCTGACAACTGCATTTTTGCCAGAGAGAACTGATAAAAATTTTTTTTGGCATGAAATCCTGCATCAGAAACTTCCCAGCACAAATAACAGGCCGCCAGCACCAGTGTCATGTCATCTGTGCTAATATTGCAATGTTACAGGAGCAGAGCACATTCAATAGCAACTATCCTGACTTTACTGAGGTTATATATACATTTTTACAGAGCTGATGGTTAAAGTATTCCTGACTTATCTGTTAACACCAGGAATGTTTGCTTGTAGGAACTAAAAATAATGAGGGCAAATTGCAATACTAAAATTAAGCAGAAAAACCCCTTTTGAAGTATTGCCCTGTACGACTAGCTTAGACTAGTTTGGTCAGGTTTGGGAAGTGTTAGAAGATAGAGAAGCTGAAAATGTGGTGAATCTCGGTTCTGACATAACAGAAAAGGCATTTTACCCATCTCATCACTGAGAGATGTAAGACTGAGCAAGACAGAGACAAACCCTGTAAAGGATTTTGATGTGGAAAAAACCGTGACAAGCAGGTAAGCCAAGTATTATTCATGCTATTTCGACATTTTTAAGGACATTTTCTCTTTAGTGCTCTTTTTTTTTTCTAGTTAGATAATATGTGCTTTATGGAGCTGGATGGCTGCTGGGTGCCTCTGAGAGAGCAGCACACTGGGAGAGGTGCAGGGAATCCAGGCCACTCTCTTCAGCTGTCAGGTTCGTGGAGCAGAAACCCAAATACAGAACACTGGTCTGAAGGTTTCTGCTCCAGGAACCTGACAACCAAAAGCCTATGCTACAGCAGGGAGAAGGTCCTGTCAGACTGGAAAATACGCTTTGCATATCAGAAAATGGCCAAGAAGAACTACGGAATAGTTTGCAACATTTAGGTGTAGCCATTACTAAGGAATGATGCAAATTCTTCCAGGAGGAAGCACAAAAGAATGTGCCCACATATTGCCTTACCTTGCCATAGCAATGCCATCCTGCACGGGGTGGTTTGCCCTGCTTACCCAAGTGGGAAAGGCTGGACTCATCTCTGAAAAGCCTGTTTTTTCTGAGTAGATGGGGATGAAGTAGAGCGTGTCTTCCTCTGGGGACGGAGTGAAATTCCCTCTGGCTGTCTCAGGGACTTTGCAACAGCAACCTGTAACTCTTCTCTGCTTTTTCTGATATGAGTCTAGCCAAAGAAAAGATTTATCCCATGATTCTCAAGCTTAATGGGGTTTCCCCCCCCGATTTCAGTATGATCTCAAGTGTTTGTTACTAAAGGCAGTTTTGAAAAATTTGCTTATGTAAAAATTGTTGATTCATGCCTCTGTATATACAGGGACATGGGTGGATGAAACCCTTATCCCTTCTTTTTCTGCAACCAGTCAGTCCACATAAGCATAGGTAGTAATTATGAGGAATAAAGTGGAGGAAAAAAAAACCAACAAAAATAAACAAAGCCCCTTGCAGACAAACAGAGACTTCCTCCAGTGTTCGTTTCACATTATGAAGAGAGTTTTAAAGTGTGCAGAGAAGACAAAACTTCTGCATTGTGGTTCCTTTCAAAGTGCCTGTGTTATGTAAAATAACTTTTGCAAAACCAAGAATCAGGCAAAAATATTCCAAATCCATAATTTCTTGTATGCAATGCTTACAGTAGTTAATGAAGACGAGTAGCATGAAGTGCTAAAAGACATCTAAGGGAAAAAAAGTTCTTTTTAAGTTTTACAGCTCAAGAGAAAAACATGGGAAATACTTGTACCAAGTGCTAGCACAGAGCATGCTCCCAGTTATATATGTTAAAAGGTCATATGTGGCACTACTGTTAAACTAACACTTATAATTTCGTGGTCATGTTCTAGGGTTTTGTATGCATTGAAGACTAGATATAGGTTTAGCCAGGATGCAGCCACCTTCAGGAATTAAGTTTTGTGTAAATTTAAGGTAACTGCAGTTGTAAAATTGAATAATTCTGGTGGTAATCTCAGTTTAGCTAATTCACCAGGCATGTAAACCACCTTATATCCTCACTGGATTCCCTGTTCATCTGATAGTCATCTCTGAATTTATCCTTTGTTGTCTAAGGGTAAGAAATTCTAGGGCAATCTAAGGCTGGTTCAAATAGTGTGCCAAGGGACTGAGTAAGGGTGTGCCATGTTAAGCAGATAGCAAAAAGCTATATGAATGTGTAAATTACAGTCAATCAAAACCCCTTTTAAATTAGTCCCACTCTGCGTATGTATTCTACTAGATAGATCAAAAAGGTTAAATGTTCAATTATACCTTGGAGGCACACACTGTGGAGAAAAAAGGTGTGGAATTGAAATGTGCAAAATACATTTTTTCCATCACTTTGAACTATTAGAGATTTTCAAATGAGTCTTGTACTGCACTAGAATGAAAAGGGAATCCTTCAAATTTTTTTTTTTAGAGGCCATTCACATCAGAATAGTAACTATGGTAGCCCATAGTTAGTAGACTTTGATAGAATGTAAAATATGCTGATATCATTTCTTGTTTTGAATTGTTAAGAACACAGATTTGTCCCAAAGTCTTTCCTATTTCAAGAAATAACCTAATCAGTTGGCTATTTTAAACTGTGCCTTGCTCGTGCTCTTGTATTAGTTCTGTTTGATATACGAGTGAACCTTACAAAAACACTGTTCACAGTATCAAAAGACCAGTATTCATTTATGTAACTTTTTGATGTCTGAGATGTAGATGTCTACATCTGAGCTGGTCACACAGATAACCCAGGGTCACCTAGACACCATCTGTAGTCGGTCGAAGTAGAGTAAATACAATCAATACCACATAGTGCAATATTAATCTGACCAAATGTAGGGACTGAGTTTAGGATGAGACATATCCATCAACTTTTGGCCGGATCTCTGCTGACTGTAAAAGAGCCCAAGCTCATATGTTTGTGTTGCTGTAGTAAACATTAATTTAGTCAGATAAGTCTCAGACAATTCCCCACATTAGCTAAATTTCAGGGATCGGTTATGATACTTTACTTGGGTACCTGGGAACAAGGCTTAAATATTTCCTTAACCAATTTTCTCACATCCTCCTAACCAAACAGACCTGGCCCACACTGTAAAAACAATTAAAACCTTTTTGGTCATCAAGACTGATTATATTTGATCTGATTAATAAGAACTTCTTAGGATACAGCTTCAACTTGTGTTTGTAAGCAAGTATTGTCTCAATTCTTTCCCTGTACATTAAACGGTCTTTCACCTGAAATAAAAATTGTGCATATATATATATATATATAATTACTTAGTTTTCCTATAAATCTTCTTAGAAAATGGAGCTTCCCTGCCTAAAACTTAGTGAATGTCAGAAGAAAAGGCTTTCAGCTCATGAAAGGTATTTTTTCTTTTACCAAAAGTAGAATTCATAATTCCTTGCTTTCAGTTTTAAAAAATATAATTTAAAGCAGTATTATGACATTCATGTATGATAACTTTAGAGTTATTATAAAGGAAAAAGTGTAAATATCATGAAAATTATTATTATTGTTTTTTAGCCAGTCCCTATCATACGTTCTCTATTTTACAGATAATACGGTAAAAAACCCAAACAACTCTGGAATATCCTTGTGTGCCCTACAGGTTTTATCTGCTTCTAACATCTGATGATCACAGCTTTATAATTATATATAGCTACCTAAAATAAGCCTTTGTTTTGAATGGTTTGAAATGCAGCGTAAAAGAACTGCACACTCCAAATGCACTAATGACTTGATTTGTTAGAGTATTGAAAGGCAGCATGCAGTTAAACTAATTTTGGGACAGAAGGTTTATGTCTCACCCAAGACTATACCACAAACCCAAGAAAGCCCAATTTAACTTCATGCTCAAGTCAGGGATTTTTTTCTTGTGACTTCAGTAGGAATTTTCCTGGATCCAGAAAAATAGAGGATGCTATCAGGCATCGACAGATTTGTCTTGAGAGAAACCTGATGCAGATACAGGACAGTTACTTTCAACAGTAGGGGAAGAGCCTTGATGGTGTAAATACACAGATGCAGCCTCACCCTAAAATATTTCACCTTCTGAATCTGGAACAAATGTGTTACAGTGTAAGTTTTCAAATATTATCTTTTCCTTTATCATTTGACTGTAACTTCTGTTGTGGCAGTACTGCACCTCAGGTGTAACAGTATTTTTTTTACTCTTTTTGATGACTGAATTTAAGAAAAATAGTGTGAGTGAAGGTGGAAATGGCAGAAGAATCCAACCAGCACTGTAAAACCTGTGGAACAATAACCATTTTCTTTCTAGTATCTTCTAATAGGAAGAAACATTTTGTAGTTAACTGTGCCTATTTTGTTCTTCTCCAAAACCAAGAGAGAGTTTTTTGCCTGGCTGAGCAAGGCACAAGGCAAGGAAAAATGACTAGAAGTAGGAAGCTATTTCCACTTCAAGTGGGCCAGTGGTGCCCTCGGAAAGCTCCATCTCTCTGGCAGTTAGGGAGGGATGGGAGGGATGGCTCAGCAATGTGAGGGTAGGGAAAGAAACCTGGGCAGGCACATTGCCCACGTTGAGGCTCTGGAAGGCACTTACAAATATCACGGAAAAAGATCTTTCTGTGTTTTGTCTCAGACCACTTTGCCTGTGTATAGAGACACTCCCACAGATCCTTTCACAGTTTCACTTGTCCTGAAATTACCTTCCTTGTCTTCTACTCTCCTCTTCCTGCAGCAGTTTTGAACAAGTTATGATTCCTCCTCTGAGTCTCCTCTTCTTTGGACTAAGCAACACAAGTTCTGTCAAACTGTTATCACAGGCCAAGTTTCCCAGGCCTTTGATCAATCTTGTATCTCTTGTGTGGGCATCTTACAAACATCCCACAGTCTTATCAGAGATTAGGAAGTCAGAAAGTCGGGTTCTATATCTTACAAACAGTGCTTCTGTTTATATATCAGAGTTACCAGCATAATAATAATTTTGTTGTTCCTACGGGCTGTTTTTCTTCAGTAGTTAAAAGCCTTGGATCCAGTTTAGCTTGGGATCCTCAAAAACTTAGAACCTACTCTGCATATTTGTTGCTTTGATAGCCATTGTCCATCTCATATTTGTAAAACTAAATATTTTTTATGCAAAAGCAGAATATTTTTTACATAGCTTGGGTCAAATTATTACCTTTTCTAAAATTTAAAACTACATGTATTGCTGAATAATATTAAAGCCAAACTCAATGATGTGGCAGTAAAAAGAATTTGTTTCCATAGATACAAGTTTTCTAGTAGTAAACTTCAGTGTGTATTTTGTGTTTGCATCTGTTGAGGTGGGTTGAATGTGGGAGTACCTAAGTATGTGGAAATCATGTTAATAAATTGCTGCTAGCATTTGTACAACAGCATGCATGTTGCAGCCTGGGTTTCATAGCATTCCACTACACAGGGATCAGAGCATTTCTTGCTGTTTTCAGTACCTTTTGCCTTTGTTTAGAAGTACAGTGGATTTGAATATCTCTAAAAAAAAAAAGCGGAAGTAAAAGAAAGTAGAAAAAATTTTTTCAGTCTTTATATTTTTCTGAAGGTGGAATACATTTACTGGTTAAACACAACATTGTTTTCATTTGGATTTTTGAAGAAAAAAAATAAGTGTCAGCAAAACTGCCTGAAGGTAGGTTTGGATCACTAAATCATTCCCCCTGGATTTCATTTAACTGCACAAAGGACAACTGAGTGTTTCAGATCTAAGTTGGATTTTGTATGGTCTTTGGGGGAATGCTTATATGGAAATGTTACACACATAAGGAAAGCATAAACAGTGAAAAGGACAAGTTGTCTTCTTCAGGTTTCATGTGGTTCAATATGGTGTAAATATGGTAAATAGCAAAGTAATGTATCACCGAGTTTTGGAGAACTTCAGAGATTTTGCAGAAGTTTATGGCACACAGACTTTAAATAGAGAACAAGATACTGCCTGTTGCTTAGGTTTGACTGAGTAATACAGTCCAAGAAAACACACAAAAAATAGTCTTGACAAGTTACTTTCTACTTAGCTGGCATGCAACCCAGTGTGTTCCATCATGCATATTAATATTTTTAAAGGATAGTGAGTAGGCTTGTTTCTCAGTTCACATCATTACTATCAGTGCTACCAAGACCTGTTTCAAAAAGATCAACAGTATTATGCAGATGAAAAAAGGTGCAAACAATTAGGAAATGAGGCCCACTGCGCTTACAGTTGTTCACTGAATGTGCCATTAAGAAGTTACTCTGTGCTCCATTACTCTCTCCTCTGTCTTTAGTTGTACAGTCATTTATAAAGGGAGAAGTAGCAATTATATATTTCATATTACAAGTGTCTATGACTGTAATTATTTTCTGCACACTTTCAACAGGAAAAAAATGACTACCTAAGCTACACTTCTTTATTCTGGAGGTCATTTTGTGTCAATCAAAATATTTTGGAGTGCTGCAAACAGAGTTAAATTTTTCTGGAGACAATTTCCTTTCTATTCTTCAAAGCATTTCTTGCCTGAAAGACTACTATGACCAATGACATACAACATGACCATGATTATAAAGTAGGTGTGAACAACAGTGCTCCTGGTTGGCTCAGAATTGTCCATTATGCATTATCCTGAGTGATTATACTAAAAGTAAGGTCAAAAATAGCCAATATTGTTCATATAAAATGTGTTACTGAAATCTTACATGTAATTAACTCTTTCCTAAGAGTAAATCCTTGGATGGGAATAAACTATCTTTGTTGATCATATTTAAATGGAATATTGAACATATGATACAACACTTTAAGAGTTTATGATCTTGTAAGATAATGTTCAAAGCTGCACCAGGGAAGGTTCACACTGGATAACAGGAAGCATTTCTTTACTGAGAAGGTGGTCAAACACTGGAACAGGCTTTCTGAGGAGGTGGTTGATGCCCCATAACCTGACAGTGTTTTAGAGACATTTGGACAATGACCTTAACAATACACTTTATCTTTTGATCAGCCCCGAAGCGGTCAGGCAGCTGGACCAGATGATCGTTGTAGGTACCTTCCAACTGAACTATTCTATTCTATTCTATTCTATTCTATTCTATTCTATTCTATTCTATTCTATTCTATTCTATTCTATTCTATTCTTAGTCACCCCTTGAGAGGCTTCTTCTTTAATAATGTTCATGCCACCAACCATTTTTGGCTTCAGTTTGTAATGAATGTGCTGTCACACTTGGAGAAAAAAATCTTTTATTTAGCAGCATGACTGGAACTGAAAGACAGCACCTCAAGCGTCAGAACTGTCCCAGGAGACTCAGCTGAGAAACAACTGTTCTTAAAGGCTAATAAAGAGTAATCAAACAACAGATAAGGACTGAAATACCATTGGACTGTAACCAGACAAACAGTAAAATCAATTTTTGACAGGTATGTTTATCTTTTGAATACCTGGAAGGAAAGAATTGCTAAACATAAAAGAAATGGGCAGATTTCCTGTAGTAAATGCAAGCTTAATTGACTACTTTCAAGTTTATGTAAAAAACTTTGACCACTAATCTCTAATACAACAAAAAATTGCATTGAAATGATTCTATATACTAAAGAACGACCATATACTCTCAATAATTAATATTGGTATTGACTATACCATAAAAAAGTATACGAATCAGTGAGAACGCTACACAAAGGGCTTCAACTGCGAGCTTGTTTTTACATCCATTATCTATTTAGAAACAGAAAGAGAATAAAACATTTCATCATGTGTTTTTATTGCCAATTTAAGACACATTCCAATTGCTTTCAAGAAAAGCACAGAGAATTTGATGGGCTTCTACACCAGTTATATTGAGAAAAAATCCACACTTGTGAACTACATGCACAATCCAAAATACAATAAAAATGTTACAGTATCATAATTTTTGCATTTGTAGAAACACTGAACTTTTATTTGCAGGCTGAAAGGATATGATCATTCTGCTATCTATATTACTCATTCTTTCAAAAATAACTACCTACTTTGCTTATTGTTTCTGTGAACTTTAACTTTTACAGAAGCTAATATCATACTGACAAGAGAAGCAGCTCTATGTGTTTTGCTGAGTGCTCTCTGATTTTTCCTAGCCCTCTCTCCAGAGTTTCTAGCCCTCTGCACATGCAATGTAGAGCTTTATTCCTCCCAGGACTAAGCAACACTAAACAATTAGGTGACAGAGCAGCCAATGCACCTTGAGCCCCGCTCTGGCACCTCAGGTAGGCTAGGACAAAGCCGGCCATGGATCCACGTGCTTTCCTAGTGAAAACTTGGAGACTGAGTTTACCCTGAGGAATAGAGTGGGAGGACTGTTAGTATACAATCTACTTATCAGTCTTAAATAGCCCAATAAAATGGTATTAACAACAAAGACCTTTTGTTCGCCTGGCTACATAGAAATATTTCCAGAGGAAACTTTTCCTGTTCACGAAAAAACTGCATGAAATAGTTCTGGAATAAATCATTCTTGCTCACCAATCGAAGCAGATTATTTTTTTCAGATGTGCATGTATTTAACTATGCAGAAAATATTTTACTTATAATAATATTTGTGATTTTTATTCACGTGCATTGCACATATATCTCATGTATGTTCTGCATAAGTATACAAAATACACACAACAGACACATTTTCAAACAAATATAAAATTATTTCTAATTTTAACTAACTTGGGTGACCAACATGCTGTATTTACTGTCTGAAGGTGCTTATTAAGGAATAAAACATCACAAATATTTCAGCTGGCAAGCCTGAATTGCTTTTACCACCACAGAGGTGAAACCTGAGCCTCCTGTGAATGTTCAGAAGCCTTCATCTGCAGACATCTGCACAGACTGGCAATCAGTTCTGCCTGCTTCTTTATAGAGGTGATCACAGCACTACACCAAAGGGAATATGTAAAGAAGAGCCATGGAGTGTGGCCTAGCTAACCACAGTGGGGTAGGTACACTCTGCCCTTTCTAAAGCAAATCTTCTTTCACACTCTTACGGAAAAACCAGCTGGGACAAAGTAACAGCTTAACTTGTTTAACTAGTTCTGTTTTATTTAGAGGAAAAGGCAAAGTTTACATTGAAGCCTGAAACCTTAATCTCTTTTCCTGTATTTTCTCACTGTTGTGGTCTCTATTTTCTGGCCATATCTAGAATTACAAGCACCACGTGCTACAAAAAATAAAGGTGCTGAGACATTTTAGAAGGATAGCCCTGGGATGACTGCCCCACCTTTCTGCTTGTGTTTGGGTCACAGAAGTGGATGTGAACCAGTTCCTCAGGCATGGCAGTTCACAGCCCAGCGTGGTAATGTCAACCAAAGTGGATGTTGGCTAATGCACCTGACCATGAATTACGGCAGCCAAGCGCAGGCCCAGTCTTGCTGACTCGGTGAGAAATATGAGGGGCGAAGAAATTCTTACACCTGTTATCTTGTTCTTTATAGATTATGGAGGTTTCTCATCTTTTCCCACTAGGATTTTTTGCTGATGGGCACCATCGCTCTCAAACCAATAACAAAGCAGGAATTGTGTTTTGTTCAGGATTCTCACTGTAGCATGTGTCGTATTAACATAGAATGCTGTAGGCTGAGGTTAAGCAGAACAGGGCAAATGAGAGGGAAAGAACAACAGATAGAAAAAGTGATTCTTTAAGCATGCAAGTGAAAAGTTTGTGCTGGACTCACAACTTTTAAAACCCTGCTTGAGACACAGGAAAGCATAGCACACCCACAGCAAGACAGAGAACTGTAAGAACAACTGTGCGGTGTGATTGGAAATAAGGCTAATGAGGAGACTGGGTACCACTCTTACCTCTGAGCTATATGCTGGAAAAATCACCCGGTCCTCCAGTTCTGTTGCCATCAAAGCTGTTAGCAAAACTTCTAGAGTGCTTGAACATAAGTCCCGAACTTAAATGCCAAATGAAGTGAATTTTAGCCCTGTAACAGCTTACCAAACCATCTTGCGTAGGTCTTAAAAAGAAACCACATAGTGAAATTTTTGCTTGGTATCTCAGCATGAGACACAGCATGCAGCCAAGCTAAACCACATTCCCCTACTGTTCAAGTATCTTAAAAATTTTATTGCCCATTAAATATTTGTTTACTCAGCCTGTAGTTGAAACCACAGCACTGTAAACATTGCTAACCCGTGCTATTTGAGGTTTTGACTAAAACCACACTTAGATGTGAGATTTGTTGGACTTTCTCAGAGAATCAGCCCCAAGTCTGAGCACAAAAACAAGCCCGGGTGATGAGAGAATGTAAGTCCAGGGTCCCACCCAGGGTGTCTTCCTGGCTCAGCTTTTCCTTAGCAAGTCCCAAACCTGAGAGTCCGTGTGGTGCTAAGGAGAGGGTGCAAGAAGAAGGATTCACAGCTTTTTTGAAGTTTAAAAATAGGGAAAGTCTTTTATTCAGAGCGTGCCAGCATCAATGAGATCAGAAAATCAGTTCATTTTTGTCATCAGAATTGTGCCTTTTGTTTTGGTTTTTTTTTGAGATACAAATGGACAGAACAATTAAATTCATTTAGAAATTATTTATTAAACAAAGGTGAAAGTTAATGTGTCAAAGAAGCATTATTATTCTTTTAATCCCTTTTTAGACATTTAGTCTAAGCCTAGTATGGAACTCTCTATGGCTGACATCAGAGAATAAACCATGCTGTGTTTCTGCTAAAGCCACATGAAAGCTTAGTTGAAGAAAAATATATGCATGTTCACGATTTTTACCTGAAAATAGGAGTATATGCCACTCTGTTTTTGCCTGTAAGGAAAGATATTAGTGTATTTTCATCAGAGGCATTATAATATGATCATTACAAAATGCTCAGACAGTGTTGCTAAAAGGTTGTTTCTTCCTGCCTGTAAAGCACTTACTTCATTGAAACTCCTGCAAAATATAGAAGAGAAGGGTTATTTATTAGTCTGAATTAATCTAGCTCATAAATATTTTCTTTTAAAGTAGATTAATTTCAATAAAAAGTCAGAATATGTAACAAATGTTACTCTTTTAATATGTCAATATTGAAAGAAAGATGAAAATAAGGTGGCCTAATCTTGAATTTCTCTTTGAGCGCACAAGTTAGCCTGGCTTCTTCAACACTCCATAACACATGAAAGAACTACAATTCACAGGTACTTTCCTAATGATTTGTCCACCAGTCAGATCGTAACTTCTTAATGGTATCAACCACATCAGTTCAGTAAATCTAAATATTTATGTGAGGAGTGTAACTAAAGCAAGTTCAACAGCCCAGCTGTACAGACACATGATGATTTTATTGAAGGACTACTGATAGCGAAGATTTAACACTCACAACAATGTGTTGAGCCTAGTTTATTAGTTGAATGCACAATTATTATTTTTTAATCAGAAGCAATTATAGCTACACAGGGTAGAAGAAGCAAAATCTTTTATTCTTTACAGTTTTCAAAACAACATGGGCAGTTCCCATCTGTATTTGCAGAACCTAATGATAGAAGAGATGTACAAACACAATCTGTGTTTGAATTTTTCTAAATTACACAGTCATAAATTCATTCATTTGGGATATTACATTAATATAAGCAAGAGAAGAATGTAGCTAACAATATTCAAAATGTCAAACAAATAACCAATTAATTTATTAATATTATTGTTATTGCACGTGTAAGAGAGACAGAGAAGTTCAGGGGTTTGCCCAAAGCCGCAGGTAGAGCTGGAAGTGCATCAAGGATTAAAATGGAGGACAAACTGGTTATCATTGTGTTCACTTTTCTTGTAGACTGTCCAATAAAGACTACATGCAGCTGGATCAGATACATAAGACAATTTGACTCTTTCTGTTATTTACTAAAATTTGAATGAAAAAAATGGGTATTGTGTGTAAAAAAAAATAAACACACGTTGTAAATGATTGATTCCTTTTATTTTACAGCCTTTGACAATTGTGCCTACTAAATAGGTCAGGTAAAGATTCTGCTCTGTCAGCACACTGATTGTTGTACATACTGTTCTGATGCTATCAAGACAGAATGTGTCACTGAGTCTCATCTTTTACATGAAAAAAAGGAAAAAATAACAAATCCTAAAAGTGATTAAGCCACACCAGAACGAACAATGAAGAAACATCATTGAATAGTGATCCTTAATATCCATTTTTACTATGTAAATATATATATTATATACATATATATATACACACGCACGTATACATATACACACAAGTATATTTGTTGCAGTATGTATGCAAGAGTAAAGATTTTATCACCCACAACATCAAGATAGTGCATAAACTCTCTGACTTGATTCTAGCTGTAAAAAGACAGATCAAAGATTCAGCCCAGGTGTGGCTCTGGAGTTTCATTGCTCAAGGCTAATTATTCACAAAAAGTCCCCACCCTAGAGACCTGTCAGGCCGGTTTACCTTTTGGATGGTAGACATTTTAGAGAAGACACTACCTAAGCTCAGCTATTTTGTATGACACACTACAGCATCTAAAACAATTTCACAGATTTTATGAGATATTTGACGAACTGCAGATTACACGTGACTGTAATTTTGTCACCTAAAAGCAGAGAGGAGTTTTCAAGATGTTGAGCTCATGCTGAGCTCTAATTAAAACCAATTTCAGTGAACAGGCAAAAGAACAGTAGTGCAGAGATGGCTCAATGTTTTAACTTCATTATGATCAAACCTATTTATTTCATTTTTATATTTATCATGACTAAAATGTGTGAAACATTACACTACATGCAAAAAAATAACTAAGAATGCACCAACTATCATAATTTTTTAAAAAAATCACTTCTGGAGATCTTTTTTTAATGATGGCCTCTACCTTTATTTGCTTATGAGTCATTAACTGTGATCAAGGCTGCTCCAGTCTGAATCAAGAAAAGACAAAAGATTTATTGCAATCATCTGTCCTTGTCATAGCTACACAGAGGATTAAAAATAAAAACAATGACATTTTTGCAGAGACAATAACTCTGTCCTGGGCACCAAGCTGAAGCTAAACAAGCAGAGACAATCCTGTTTCTTGTTACAGTGCTCTGTGCAATGTTTTCTCCTGGATTTCCTTTTAATGGTACAGCTGGAACATTCAGAAGCCTCACTCGATTATTTGAGCAAGAACTGTACAGAGAACATAAAATTTATTTCTCAGTACTAGCAGTCAATTTGTTAAAATGGTTACCAGTGTTTTATTTAAACAAATGATTTTTTTCTTTTAGCAGTTGGGATTGTGGGGACACTGGTCCTGCCTACCTTTGCTCTCATTTGAAATAAGATTTTTTTCTCTTCTCTGCTATTTCTGGTATTTCTATATTTACCTTTTGGAAATGTCTTGATAATACTGAAACGTATCAGCATCTATCACATCTAGGGTTTTCAAGAGGTAGGTAAGATAAGCAGTCAGTTTGCATAAATATTTGAATTTGGCAATAAAAGCTGAGATTAAAACTCAGTAAAAATTCTCCTGGAAGACAATACAATTTCCAGGAACTGACTCAGGACTGAGTAACAATTTCACACAAGAGGACATCTGAAGAACATGTCATCTTCTACTAATATTGTAAACATCAACAAATCAATGAAATAGGTTTGCAAGAAAGGTGTAATTATGCATGAGCTGGGATGCAGATACTCTAGTAGAGGAAAGATAAATATGTATGAGTGATTATGTGAGCTCTTACTGGGATCAGAAAGGTTGTGTTATTAATGTTGTGTCTAGCTCAATGTATTACACCTGTCATAAAATATCGCATCCACTTATTAAGGGCTAGCGCTGCATGGAGAGAGGCTGACTGGGTCACTGGACAGGATGCTCTGGCATAACCACAGGTCACCAAAGACTGGCTTCCTCTTTTAGGTCGGCAGGCACGTATCCTCTTTCCCTGCATAAAAATGACATTTCAGTCAATTAACTTTATTGAGTGGTAATAACTCCCATGAATAGGTAAACAGAAACTGCTTCTGTGTTGTGTGGCTTTGCAGGATTCAGCCTTTCAGGAAGCTGGAATATGTGTTGAAATGTAAATGCACTGAATACTTTTGATACCAATGAGAAAGATTTGTATGACTTTTAAGCAGAGTAAAAATAAAGCTGTAAAAAATAAAATAACATATTTTCAGAGAATTCTGATTCCAGGTGTGGTTCTCCCCTTTGTTCAGTTTGTGCATGATCTTGGCTATTTGTATCAGATTAGAAGACCACAAAGATACCTCATTTTCTCTAAATCAACGAATTAACTACTTCCTCAGTTCCAATATATGAGCTACATAATTGGAAAAATATTGTATTACTATACTTCGGATGACATTTTCTGTCACCGTCTGAGCAGTAGAATATGTGCTTAAGGTCTTTTTTTTTTTCAGCTGAACAATGTGACGCAGAAGAATTCAAACGATAATAGCTTACTCTTCCTGCTATTTTGTGTATGTGTTTATGTGCATGTTCTTGTCGATGTGTTACATCTGGGCTTTTGGTACAGTTTTCTTAAAGTTCTACAGAAACTAGCACGTTCAAAATTATGCTTCATGATGTCATGAGAACAACTTCTGTAAGTGAGATCAGCTTGGAAGAGGAAGTAGAAGTTATCTGGGATCTCAGGAAGGAGCGCATGAGACTGTCTTGATCCATTAGACATGGGGTTTATCCTAACAAATATGGCCTTAGCATGGATGGAGAAATAATGTTATTTGAAATAAATAAAAACTTTAAATACTTTAAACTCTCAGTTGTAAGAGATCGTTTCTATTTTGGGTCTTGTGTGTTATATGAGACTTGCAAATACTTAAGACAGTTTTAATCAGAGCAATCATGAGACCTCCTAGTTTTCATAGAGGGTGTTAATATGGATTAATCCCTAGTGGGTAAAGGCAATATCTTGTGAAGAAAGCATACGGATGGTGGTCTGAAATTTGATCTATTAGATATTCTATATCAATTATTGGTACTTTTCTGTTCAGTAAAATGATGACATCAAAAAAAGTATGTAAGAGTAGTCTCTATCACTTGGTGTCATACCGTTAGTGAAGTCTTTTTTGCTACTAACAGCAAAATGCTGTTGTAATTTTTAGCAAATGCTATATAAGGAAATTAAGTATAAGTTACTTGACTTTGGAGTCAAATGCATGTGGACTATCATAGCCTGCATGCCCAGTAACTCCACTCAGATGGGTGGGGATTGAGTAAGCATGAAATAAATAGTGTTTATAATAGCTTATACTTTATTCAGTGTAAATAGCTCTAAATAAGCAGAATATAGAACAGCATAACAAGATGGTACAATTTGCTAATAATGTTGTCCACAGCACATGTATCACTTCTTCCTCTGGAAAAAGAGAAAGGAGGGAGAGGAAGAGGGAGCAGAGAGCTCCCTCAGGGACACGGTGCCTCCTGAGGGTATCCAGAGGTGAGCTAGAGCTCATTGGACATGTCTGGCTCACAGATCTGACCTGAAGTGTTTGTCATGCTAGTATGGAAATAGGAGCAAGGAGTTGATGTTGTGCATAAACCTGTGAGCACATTCATATGTGCATAATTGGAATTAGAAAAAGAAAACTGGAATGTGAGGAATTTTGTAAACTAAGTGTGACTGGAGATTTCCAGTTTTCTTTTGAAGCTGTGTATTTTGGAGGGGAGAAGAGAGACCAGAAGCACTGCAGAAAAAGAACCTGTGTTTTACGAATAGGCAGTCAGTGTTTTCAGGAATTTGCAAGTATTCAAGAAGTTAGAGGTGCTAAATAAGAACCAGAACTTTAATTTTTTCACGAGCTTCTGCCCATGACACACCTTATTTTAACTGATGATTATACAAATCACAAACTACGAAGATAATTGCTTCCCTGGCCAAATGACAAAGGAATTCTTATTTCCAGTATATGCCCTGTTGAATGCCGAAGGCATTGTACATGCTAAGGCTAATGTTTCGCTATATAATAGACACCTACTGATTAGTACTTCTCAAGCTTAATTTGATTATGGTATGATAAATTAGGGAGTGTCTTTCAAAGTAAAACTGGCATAATGCTTTTCTTCCACTGGAACTAAGATAAATCTCTGCTTCCAATACAGCACCTCCAGAAAAGTCAATTAGATCAAATTTAAAGCATCTTTTACATTTCATGTATTTGACAATTAAAAAATTATGCCATTCTTCTCACATTTGGGTGTTGTGCCTTTCTAATTATTTTCCAAAGTTACATTAGGCAACATGAATATCAGGCTCACGTGTGGCTCCTTTGTCTATATCTCTCCCCAGGGGAAATGTCTGTGTTTTTTCTTTACATTCTACTAATGTTGTTATTCATAAGAAGCTAAAGAAGACGGCTTATACTGATTTGGCTTTTGCATTGGATACACACATTTCTCTATTTTGAAGCCTACCAGAGGGAGCAAATTAAATGCATTTACCTGGAGGAGGTTTCAGAGAAGACTGATGCTAGAGTATCACTGTAAAGGGAAAAAAAGGTGATCATACTGATGGTGTCTCACTGGCAACTGAGAACAAGAGACATCCTAATGTCTGCTGCTGTAGTGAGAGTGTGCTCTGTCTTTTGGGGAAAGTTTTTAACTGAGAGAGAGGGAAGTGCTTTCGTATCCCTTGGACCTAAGTGACCACCCAAAGTGACCGCCCAGCAATCAGCTAAGGCAGCAAAGCACACGTAGCTTGCTGTCGTTTTTTCTGGATAAGTGGCTCTTCCTCATGCTTGATAAAGATTGATGAGGTTCTCAACCCTTGCCAAAAATATGCCAGTGTGATTCAAATCAAATTTGTCTGTGAAAAGATGATCTATACAGCTTGAAAAACATTGAGATTGAGGCTGTGAGAAAGAGCAAGAATTTGGGAACTGGGTCAAGCTTAATCTGGTGGGCTTGGACAGTCCTGTATCCATACGTCTGCAGCAGACAGATGTCTGTGCCAAGCAGACGACCACAGTAAAACCCTGAGGTCTGCTCAGATGAGCTGATGCTGAGGAACCAAGTGTACTCCCTAGGACCATGCACAGCAATTTGGTATAAAGTTGTTTAAGAGTGGTTTTCCACCTGTTTTCCTGCCCTAAATAAGCTCTGAATATGTTTGCTAAAGCATATGGGTAAGGAGTCAAATTGCTAGCAAAAATATGCAAAATGTATGCCAGAGTAAATATATGAAACATTCAAAAAATATTTGTGCAGGCAAATAAGGGGCTTTGCAGGCATCAGAACAATAGAAGGGAGAAACTTTACACCTCCTCTGTGATGTTTGCGCTGTGCTGTTCATGTGGGAGTAGTTACCAAAGATCAAAGGTCACATTTCAAGAGAGGAAAAGAATAATGTATTCACACTAATTCAGATAATTATTCCCAAATAGCTAGAAGATAAACATAACTGTCATTTATACATTTTATGGATTCTGTTTTTATATTTGTAGGTCACATGATGAAACCCCACAGACATTACATTACAGACTGACTCCACCTTAAATTTAATATCCCATGAAGACAATAAGACCTATATGATGAGAAGAAGGTGACTCCTTGGTGTTCCTACTCTTACTGACCTAATAACGTAAGAATTTCAAAATAAAATTGAGTCGGTACTTTAATGAGTGGTAGTCCTGTAATGGAATACCCATGGAGTGACCATATAATCATACCATATAACCAGCATGTATGTTTATACATATTTCAGCTTGGCTTTTCTAGAAGACAGATATTTTATCAGGGAAGATATGAAAAGATTATTTGAATTTCATTAATAACTATTTTCAGATTACCTAGTCAAACAACACTCAAACAGAGTCACCTACAGCACATTGCCCACAACCTAATCTTATGCAAATTACTTTAATTTATAAAAGAAGCATCCCTTACTATTATGTCTATCTTTTCATCTAGCTTCCTATAAGACTGGACATTATAGGTGGATGTTATGAAGGAAGAACCATCCGTTCTCTCCAAGTTCACAGAAATACTATCTGTCATTCTTTCTAGACAAAAGTTTTAACCTGAAAGTGCTGCTACAAATGCAATCCAGATTTACCCATTAGGCAGTAAAACACAGATTGATGCTGATTCTGAAAATAGTAATGGGGCTGAAGATCACAGGACATGCATAATAAAATAAAGTCTTTGTAGCTGATGAGCAGAAGTCAAATGTGATTGTGCCTCCCAGATGCTCACTGTCCTATTTGAGGTACAGCTGATGTGGGTGTGCAGCTGAGCTGAAAGGTGACCAAGAAGTCCTGGCTTACTTGCTTCCACCCAGATCATTGTGATGATGTAAGTCCATTCCTTTGTCCTTCACCTTGGGGCCAAAAGTCAATGGAAGCAATTAAAGAATTGCAGTGATTCAAATATTTATTTGGGGTGGAAGAAAAACTCAGGAAAGGCTGCAATGAACAGGAAGGGCAGGGACAATTTATTGTTTAAAAAACCCAGAAATTTTGTGTAAAAACAAGCAAAACTTCTCAGCTCTATACCACCTTGAAACAAAAGCTCTCCTAGCTGGAGAGATCTCAGCTGGATAATCTGAGTTGGACGTGGACTTATTCAAAGATTGCAGTCCCTCGGAGGGTACCTGCACCATGTGGAGCCTTGTCTGTGACACTCTGTCTCTTCAGGGGTGTACCTGCTGTGGCACAGACTTACCCACAGCCACCATCCCTTTGAGGTGCACGTGTTCCAGCAGGGCCTTCTCCAGGGGCCAGTGCCTTCAGAGATAGACCTGCTCCAGCATGGCCTTACCCATAGCCGCAGTCCTTTCAGAATTAAACCTGTTCCAACATGGCCTCACTCTTGGCTGCAGTCCCTTCAGGGGTGTTCCTGCTCAGTCGTGGGCTTATCCATGGCCACACGATTTGAGGTGCTCCAGCACGACCTCATGCACAGCCATGGGTGCTACAAGGTGCACCTGCTGCAGCACGGATCATCCAGAGCCACGGATGCTTCCAAGTGTACTTTCTCCTGCATGGCCTTATCCTAGTGCATTTCAACGTTAGAATGTCCCCTCCTTCCTACTTGCCCCAGCTTTCTAACAAAAAATTGCACACTTTTCCGAACAGCTAAAATCTCGCTTCTTAGCATTCTCATTATTACAAGGTGATAAGCCCCTAATCTGTCACCAGAAATAATTACTGATATTATTTGTTCAAAGTATTCTGTACCTAGATTATGAGATAATGAATCATTCCTGATAGAATTCAATACAGCTTTGTACTGGAATGTTCCACAAAGTGTTCAGCACAAGGACACTGTATTTTTTAAATTTATAAAACGCAACATACTTAGGAGCAAATCTATATAATGCTATGTAGTGGTAGATATTTGAGCTAATCTGTTCACAGGTACATAATAGCACCATGAAGAAACACTAGGTAAGGTTTTGAAACAGCATAACCGCTTTCCAGCTAATTAGTCTGAATGCAATATGTCACTGATGCAGCTAACAGTATTAGCTCAGTAATGCACCAGGGATTTCTGCTCTGTTACACAGTACAGACTCCCCTGTAATGTTATGTAATATTTTGTAGGTGCTTTTCCATGTTTCCTGGTCATACATAAAGTTTAATGTATCTGCAGATTCACACTGTATAATTGTAAAAAATAAATTCTGTGTAAAGTGTCCGGAATAAGTGCAAAATAAATTGGTTAATTCTAGGTGTTTCTTGATCTAAGGAGTATTTCTTGCAGACATCACGATTTAGGGCTGGGATCATAGATCCAGAGAATTAACATTTTGTACCACCTCCTTCCTCCTTCTTGGAAGGATGGTCTGGTAGGTGGAATGAATAAAAGAAAACAAATTCCCTGTTATCATTCATGGCTCGGGTGTGGGCAGGCTCAGCCTCCTATCTCATGACTTGAGGTGGGACCCTGGATGTCAAACTTTTCTTTCCTACTTGGCTCCCTGGCCAGAGGTGGCTACAAGGCTCAGCAAGGACTCAAGCTCTGGTAGACAGTTTTCCTGTCCGTGCATACTTCTTTGGCCACACACGAGAGAAGTGAAGGATCAGGGTGCTCTGATTTGCTGCTGACAGACTGCAGTGGCTTCCTACTGCCTTACCCCAGTAATGATGATAATGATGGGGCAACAGTCTTACCCTATCATCAGACAAACCAAGACCCACTGTGAAACTGGGCCCAAGGGGGAAGCTGCCCCAGCAAAAATTATTTCATTACTTTTTCCTTAAGTAGGGCTTTTGGGCACAGAGCAGCTGCCACAGCAATACCACTTTGCTGTAAGGCTTTTGGTGGAGCAACCTCAGCAGTGAAACTACAATAGAACCAGAGAAGGGACATCCCCGAGATAGCAAACCCAAGAAGAGGGATAGTGTTTCCTGAAGCAGCATCACTGCACATAAGGGATGCAGAAGTAAGCCACAAAAGGGATGCTGACTATAAAACCACTATATCCTTGTTGCTGCTTTTTAAGAAGCTTTTCTCAGTAACCCAGCTCACGTGCCAGCTCTCTGAGAAACTCTATAGTGGGCTTGTCCATGTGGCACTCTCCAAGAAATAAGATATAATGATTACTGAAATATAAACAGAGGCAAAAAATTTTGCTTGAGTTAATCTTGATCCAATATTTTAAAAAAGAAAAATCAGCTGAGGGTCAAAGGCTGTATCGGGACCCAGCTGATCCAAATATTTTCCTGGGATTTTTCAGAACAGTCCACGTGCTTGGACTAGTCACTTCATGTCTCCATACCTTTATTTTCCTCCCTGTAGAATGGACTATAGACACTCCTGCCCTGTGAGGTGTTTCAAGGAAGTTTCAGGAGAAGGATGCTATTTATGAACAAACAGCCACAAACCAGTAAGTAACCTCATATCGAGTTTAACGGCTGCCCATCAATCAGTATCACAATTATCAGCGTGACTGTGTGCAGAAGATCCAGTAACGTCTGTCTTTAGGACTGCTTTCATTCTTCTTTCATGACCAATGCATTAACATGGCATTTTCAACCATTCTTCCTTTGTTCAAAACAGCTGCCCTCTATATTTTGTCTGCTTGGGTACAAAAATGAAAAAAATCAACCTGATCTAGTGATGATTCATTTGGGGTCCAGGACCACACAAGTGAGAAAACACGCTATATTTCTTCATGTTACTACCAGAGCCTCTGCCTCTTTTCCAACAAAACCTGGTGTGTTATGCATGCATCTCACCATGCCTGCACATGGCTTTGTTTGCTTATATTCTATGCCTGCCTGTCCTGTGTATACATTTATTATATACATAATGATGAGTTAGTGACTTTTCTGTGATCTACCCATGAGATTTAACAGTAAGCTGCTCAAGTTCAAAAGTAACACACTGATGTTAGGCACAATGATAAAACTCTCCCCAAACGAGAAAGCACAAACATACAGTGAATGCTTGACCTCGATGTGGTGGAAAACCTTGTGTGTTCCTGTGGTCCTGCAGATACTCCAATGGCAGTGGTGGTGCAAGCACGACCCTTTGATCACCCAGGTTGAACAGACAGGGTTCAGAGCAAGGGATGTGGCACTGGTCTTTCAGTGTCCTTATAAAAACATGAGGAAACTCAAATAAGCCATGGAAAGAACAGAAATAACAAGGTCATCCCATAGGGATATATGACCTTGACCATGAAAAAGCATTGGCTCTTTGGAGCATTTATGTGTACTCTTAACAGGAGCTAGAACATGCTTCAAAGCCTTGTAAGAGATAGAGTGGCTGGCAAAAGTTGGCAAACTCACCGTGTTACATGACTGTGGAGAGATATCAAAGCATTAAATGGGAAGAGACAATTCTAGAGAATGTGCTGCTGGATTATCAGCAGTTATCAGCCATAAAGAGACCAGGAAAATAATAAAAAGCGTCCTTTCCACAAAGACACACAAGAAGTAAATATTGCACCAATGAACATACAGCAGTCTTCCAAGATGATGTCACACTGAAAGCAGCAAGGGTGAATGGAACAGAAAAAGTGTAAAAATCAGCTGTGGGGAATAAAAGTTTTCACGGTACAACTCATGGCAAAGGAATGACATTAATTTGTATTGATCCATTTTAAGATAATATTAGGAGGCATATTGTTATCTCATAAATACATTCACAGCTGTTTGTGGTTTTGATTATCAAGTAGATTGGCCCAAGGGGAACTAATTGCAAATTGGACTATTATCTAGGAGTCAGTGATATAATGCCTTTAACATATTGACCTCAACTATTCATTTTAATTTAATGTATTGTAATATTTTATTTTATGTTAATAAATTTAGTGAGTTCTCTCTTCAGATTTTTTTAAAAATTCATTGTTTTGTTCTATTGTTCTGTAAAAGAAATTATTATCTTTCTTTGTAAGAAACAAACTCATTTTCTATTAAAAGAATTTTTATTATGCTTATGTCTTGATACTATTATCAAGGTCCTGTTTGCCTTTTCCACTTTTCTTTTGGTTGTAGTATGAGTTTTTTCATGGGCATCATCCTGTTTTCCCAACTTCAAAAAAATCAGTATTATTCTGGAACCCAGAACATATGTTATTTCTTAAGTGTTATGTTTACTTAAGGCACAAAAAAGAGAGGTTTATGTAGGAAATATATTTTTTACACCAGATATTTGAAACACATAAAAGCTTACTTTCCTTGCGTTATATGCAGAATATTCTATGTAAAAAATGTACAGTATATTCTATATGATGAAATGTAAACCATTTGGCAGTAAGTACAGTGTCTCAATTTTGTACTCTTAAGTTATGTGAGAAATTAAAAACATAGATTATTTCTGGCAGTGTGCTCTTTGCTTTACAAACTCGAGACTTCGCTTGCTTTCCAACTTACCTCTCTCTAGACCTCTTTCTGTAAAGGACAGTTTTATTCAATGCTGGACTGGTAATATTCAAATGCCCTTTGATCTCAATATTATGCTCAGTCTTCTCTCCATCTGGCAGTGAGCTTGAAAACCAGTAAAATCATTCAGCTGCTCTGTCTTTTGTCGTCTTAGTTGCATGCTCGAGGCAGTGTTTCTTGTCTTGTATATCAACGAATATTTCTATCTGGTCCATCTTCTCTACCAAGTCATGGTCAACATTACCAGACTCTTGGCTTCCTGTCTAACACTGCTAAAGGAACTCTCAAGGAAAAACATCCTACCACACAGTGAAAGCACTTTCCTATAATAATGAGTTAGAATTTCTTCTGCAGTTGTTCTAACCATTCCTTTACAAGCCTTTTGCTCATTGCTGATACCTGCCATAAATGTCACATGACCTTCTCACTGGTTCTTAATTGCTATCTAGTATTTACCTATAGAGACCAAATTTTTTAAAGTTTCTGATACACCTGTGATGAATACATTTTGATGTAGTCTTTATGCCTTTTTCTTGACCGCAAGAAAGCTAGAAAAGGATCCTAGAATTCAGGAGTTAAAGCTTAATGGCTCCTGGGATAAAGGGAAAAAGAGCCAGGCAATTGCTCTCCTTTTGAGCTACTATCAGGTCAGCTGAAACAATAATATGAAATGCTCCAAACAAAAGCAGGGATCGGTCACTTGAGCCATACCAACTGCTGGAAAATCTGATGCCCTTTCCCTGGCACCCACACAGCATGGTGATTAATTGGCAGCCTACTGACCTAGACAGTTTCCTGTTTTGCCTAAGCCTACAGCCATCCTCGGATCCACATTCGCAGTTTGGCAAAATAACATGAGAGGCACAGGTATGACAAAAGCCCGGTGGCATTACAGGCAGTCCTCACATCAGACTTGTAGGTGCCAATCGGTCTTTACTGGTGGTAATGTAAGGATGCAGGAATGCAGCTACTACCGGTGGAGACAGCAAGTGACAGGCTTTGGAGATGCTGCTTATATGCCTACAGTATCAATTATTTCCTACACCCTTTTCTGTAGGTGTAATACTTGCCAGTGTATTAATGATGCAGCTTTATTTATCTAAGAGCATTAATGCTGATCATACTGATTTCAGACTCACCTGACTGAAAATTGACCATAAAAATATATTAAATAGTCCTAAATATCTGTAGATGCCTGAACTTTATTAATAAATAATTGATCAAGAAACAGAATGAGGAGAGGACAGAAAATAAATCCTTGCTAAGGAATCAAGTCTTTCATATGATCAGAAAAAAAGAAGTTTTATTGATATTTCTGATCAATTCCAAAACACAGACTTGCTCTATGTATCTATCTGTTAATAAAAACCATTAGCTCCTCCTTCTCACTCTAATAACCACCCAGTCTGAGCTTAGAAGCACCAACAAATTTCAGTATTCTTTTGTATTCTGCAGGGCTCATAGCAATTATTGCAAGAACACACCTAAAACATAGGAAATTTACCCTTAGCAATCCATTGTTTTCTTTTCCAGACATCTTCACTATTTTCCCTTCTACATCTACTTCTGTTTTCTCTGAGGAGCAAAGTTGAGAAGAGGAGATGGCACTGTTTTCTACTTAAGATAGAGACAGGGAAAGGCAGCTCATGTCTCTTGGCCAAAGTGAAACGTGCCCTTCAGGACCAATTCCAAGTTTCAAAGCAGACAAATCCATCCTTCTCACAGCATTCATTATGTTGTGCACTGGAGGACAAAAGGTTAAGGAGGCATGTATTTCCGTACATCCTGTTTACATGAATTGCTAAGGTCAGGCCTGAGTTCTCCTGAAGATATGGGGAGAGACACTGGAAGAATCTTCTCTCCAAGGGAAGCTCCCAGGGTTTAGATAGTAATTTCAGAAGTACTGTACAGTGTCTCACTTGGCACATGGGCTGTAATCAGAGCAGGATTTTTCTCTAGGGACAGGTCTACGTGCCCATAAAGACATGTTGGAACAGAAAACAAAGGAAAGTTCAGAGATTTCAAATCTGCTAGAAGTACTGGGTCATGCTGAGCTGTGCAATACCTAGCAAAATGACAGCAGCAGAACACTTTTATTTTTGTCATTGTCCTTCCCTTTCTCTTCTCCTGTTCACCGTCTTCCATGAGACCCAACACACTAATTTGAACAGCAGAAGCATAGCTGTGCTATTGCTTTCTTTCCCCCAAATTGCTTAGCTGCATCAAGGTTTAGATTACACTGCAAATACTCCTACTGAGGTCTGTGTTTAGCCAGCAGTTTGTAAAGCAGCAGCAACAGCACAAGAGCCTTGATAGCCACAGGGTGCTGGAAATCTCTTTGTAAAAATAAATGATTGTGTATAGGTCAATATTTTCAAAGCATTCAGTCTACAGCATTTAAAATCTTAACAATATATGAGATGAAACGTTGCTTACACATCCATGATTATCACTGGGGTTTGAGGGAAGTTAGGCTGGATATGGAAAGGCAACTTAGTAGCACAAGGTCTCTGAGAAACCCCGAGTCAGCTCTGTGAGTTCCTACTTGAAGTCTCTTATAAGAGATTTCTTGGTACACAAAACACAGATTTAGAGGATGAGTGGGTAGTCTCCAATTTACGAGTAAACATTAAATATGTTACACTGTGTTCTTTGGAACAGGATTCAAGGCTGAGCCTCACAATTCCCAGCCTAATGGGAAAACCATCAGGCACTTGAAACCTTCTCACTGCAGACAGTTAATACCTAATAACCTTGGGCACTCTCATGAGCAGTGCAGAAAAGAGGCAGAAAATGAATTTAAATACTAGAGTAATGCCTCATAGAGTAAGTACTATAGCCTGAGTAGTACAGACGGCTGATTATACCCTGCCTTCCCACATTTTATGAGAAAGAATTGATCGAAGCACCTACCCTGAAGAGGAAATTCAAACAGCAAATAGATGGCTTCTTAATCCTCTTTACAGCCATGGAGTAACCGCTAAGCTTTCTTCCTGAATACTTCTGAGTTGTCACTTTAGGCTGCTCCCTTTTTCTTTAGGATCCTCACACAAGATCTTTAGCTTTGCCTCTGCACGTTACAGGAAGAGTCGGCATTGAATTTAAGAACTGTGTGTACTATTGCTGGTGAAATGGCATGAAATGAACATTAGAAACTTTTACACAACTTGGGTTACATGAACATACTTCTGCTGGTTAGGAATTGTCCCTAATTCTGATGAAGTCAGCAGTTGGACCCACACTGATGGCAGTGCTGCAGAGTCAAATCTCAGCATTGTGCTGGCCAGAAATCTCCACTGGTGGAGTACGTTCTGAGATGTGAGGTATTTTCATGGAGATTATGAATAGAAGAGTGAAACAAAAGGTTCGGGGACCGTGGAGTCTTAAGGGTTTAGCTGACACAGATCACAAAGTAAAGAAAGAGCAAATGAACTTCACTCATCAAGTGCTCCTTTCTAATGAGAGGGCTAGCTGAGCCTCATTTGACTAAAAGCTTTATTACAGATTGTGCACATATCAGCCACAAGTCAGTCATATAAATTGCTGTGATTGCTGACTACAGAAGTCTTTGCTGTTACCTAGAATGATCCTTTCTTGAGGAAGTAATAGAGTAAGACAGCTGCTCATCCATCATTATATTGTAATAGTAAGAGGAAAAAAATAAAGGTAAATCTTTTATGGAGCAATATTTTAATTTATAATATAATATAATTTATAATTATATACAATATAATTTAAAAACATCATTAACTCTTGATTAAAAAAATCAGTTTCTCACATATCAGCTTCATGGGGTAGAACAGTTCAAAGGCCTGATCAGCTCTGGTTTACTTTCAGGAGACATCAGGGTGTATTCATCTCAGCTGTGATGCAGAACAGGGATCTGTAATTGTGGGGGCTTCACTGTAGGCTACAGACCCTTGAAGCTTTTTTATTATCTCACTTGAGCTCATCTTTAATATTTTTCTCTCATGGTGCTGGGACCACTCATATTCCTGATACTGGGTGATCATAGCTGGGCTGCATGAAACGTAACTCCGGCATTGGGCCCTCTGTGCAATATAATGTTATCATTGCTGTGCTACTGTGCTACAGATTTAATTGTAAATATCTACATGGCCCTCACCCTATGCACAGCTGGCTGACTTCAAGAGGTGGTGTCTAGTCATCCACTAGATAAAACCGGACTGTGGTTAGCCCTTTCCTGGGGCAAATTGCAGCTAATTGATTGCAAGGAAAAGATGCACGATTCCAACGCGGTACCTCCCATACATTCATTGTCATTTGTTCATCCCTGGACAAGGAAGTTATAGTCTTGAAGCATTCATCTACAGCCTGTCCGGACCTGTCAAGTCACACGTGCTGAGTAAAGGTTTGCACACCCTTCTGGCCCCCTCTGCTTGTCCCCTCCCGGTGACATCTCAAGTTTTGTAGCATGTAGAGGTGGCTTCTCCCTTTGTTGACCCCCTGCGTCACATGCAGCTGGCCACTGTTATCAGCTCTTTCCTGGGAGCAACGCTCTGCGTAGGTCCTGCCTTATCACAGGCTTTTACAGCCTGATTCCCATGTCTTGCAAAATCTGATTGCAACATGTTCAACAGCTCTTCTTACTGCAGTGTTATTGATGTTCCTCTAAACACAGGCAACTTGCATATGAGCTGGGAAGTAAACATAATCGTGACTCCATTTTCTCAATTTTCTATCTTCGAATGGAAAAGACAGACAAGCCTGAGAGGAGTGTAATGTTAGTCAGTGTGTCTACTGAACTCAGTACAATGCTATCCCCATTCTCAAAGACCTTGGGAAAAGTTCGGTACTTTTTTAGCTGATTCAGTGCAGAGCATTTTCAGTTGTTTCCTCTCGAAGCAATGTCATTCTCAGTGCATGTCATTCACTTACTAATTCAGTCCTACCTTATATTTTTCAGCAATTCTTTTCCTTACTAATCTTTCATACATGCATGGGTGGAGCACTCGTGGTAACTCAAACCTGTCCAGCAAGAAAGAAGTCACTGAATGGAAGATGTATAAATCTCCATTACACATTTAAAATTGTAAGTGGCAATGTATTCTGGAGCTTCAGAGTGATTCCAGGAGTTTTTCAATAGCATCTTATTAAACTTTTATATAGAGAAAACATGTTAGATGATGTTAGATTATTGTTTTAAAAATGTGCTAATTTGGTAACATTTTATTAGGCACAGGATATAGTCTTTTATACTGAGCTTATTGTGTCTGGTTCACAGTTCTAAACGAAAAGAATTCAAGCTCTTGTTCTCTTGTTCAGTTAATTTTTTTTTTTATTCAAAGGTTAAGAAAAATATTTTTCCTGTTATAGCAATGCGATAAGCATCAAATACTCCAAATTATTCACATGTTGGGAAGCGTCAGCCTCAGGCCTCTTTACATTTTTTATTCAAATTTTCAGTTATAATGTTGAACTGACAACATTTTTTCTCATTGATTTCATTTTTCAAGTTATGCATAGAAATAAATGAATATTCGTTAAAATATATATCCGCTTTGGACTCCCTGAATGATTTTTTAAGCTTGCTATGAAAATAAAAGTTATGCATAATTAAGAGCAGATGGTAAAAAAAAAATGAAACCTTGCCAGAGCTCTAAATTTCCAAAATGATCCAGTAAGAAAGTCAAGAAACACAAGAATGCCTAAAGTAAAAAATACCCCTGTAAAATAGAAGCAGCAATTGATTTTATTCAAGAAAATGCCTACTTATTGAAACTTTTCTGTGCTGACAAGTCATGAATTGTTATGATCAGAAATTTGATACATATATCATGTTGAGAATAATCCGATGAAATATTTAATTTTAAAATAATATTATAACTTATAGGATAAATCTCTGTTTCTTAAATATATTTAAAAAACCTGTGAAAGACAATTATACTTCTAGCACAAAAAAGAGTAAAATATGCTATTAAGTTATAATTCTAATAGAACTATAGCAGTTCAATAAAAAATGGAGTCAAGTTCTTCCATTGCTTACAGAAAGCTAATTCTGTCTGCATTCATGAACAGCCTGTCAGATGTCTGGGATGAAATTCCGCTAAACATTTTTTTGAGCAATTGCACCAGACTATGGGAAAGGGACAGATCTGGTGCTCTTTTTCAGAGTGTGCTGTTTTGCCTTGCTGTTTTATACCACAGGACAAGTGGTTCCAGCTGGGCTATCAACAGAGCTTGGACCCCTTTAGGAGGACATGTCTCACTCACATTACACCTTAGTACATTGGACTGCCCTCATCTATTACCATCTATGACTCACTTGTGTCTATGAACCTGTTTAACATATTTTACAATAAATTCTTTAGTGAGCTGGAGTTGAACTGCTCTAGACAACCTCTATCAGCATGAATCATTATTATCTAAACATTCAAAGGTAGAACTGGATCTATGTTGTCTGGTTTCAGCATAGTCAAACCTAGTTTGCAAACATTCTAGCCTGGAGCTCGATCACGTAAAAACAAACTTGAATTTGCTAAGCTAAAAGCAGCATTCATTAAGCAATCTTGAATTTCAAATCCTGGCTTGTAATAGAGAATTGAGAGAAAAAAATGTTTTAATAAATGTAAACACTAAAATTGTTTGAGAAATAATGCTTGTGATTATCAAGGTGTTGCTTTGTCATTGTATAATGAATGTTCGAGGCAGCCCTGATTCTCCCACCTCAAAAAAGGATATGGAAGAGTGGTAGTACACAGAGAGAAGGCCAACAAAGATGATCAAAGTTATGAATGACTTCTAGGGGAGGAACAATTATACAGGCTAGGAAACTTTAGCCTGGAATACAGACAGTTGAGGGGATATATGATAAATTCATAAAAAATTGGGAGTGGCATGGTAAGAGTGAATAGGCATCACTTGCTCATTGTGTCTCTCAATGGCAGAAGTAGGGACATCGGATTAATCCATAGGTGGTTGGTTCAAAAGAAACAAAATGAGGTGTTTTTTTTGTGTAGCTTGTGTCAACGTTAAGCACTACTTTTCAAAGGGTTTTTTGAAAGTTAAAGCCTGCACAGGTGGAAGGCCAAACTGGAAAAGTTCATGCAACAGATGTCTATAGGGTCACAGAGTACACGGTGCTCATGAACCACCCACATTGCAAGTAATCAGTCTGCCACAATGCTTGGGAGAAACATGACTACTCACCTGCCCTGTTTTCATAATTTTCTCTTGGTGTCCTGTTCTGTCCATCATCTTGGTCTTGTCCAGCACAGTTATTCTTATGTTCTTTGTTTATTAATTGATCATCTTGAATATTTATACAGCACATGTGCACTTTTTGGGGTACCTACCCAATAATTATGAGTTTGTCTCTCAAGACTACTTCCTGAAAAACATTGCAGAAAATCTGTTGGAATAGAAATTAAATATGAATTAATATAGTGTGATCTGCATTTCAAAATGAAATAAAACATAAAATACTAGTCCAGATGTTTGTAGCTTAAATGTACATCTATCTTTTTATTAAGTCTTCCATTATGGTATAAAACATTTAAGAAATTTTAACATTGCTATGAAAATGCATTATCTTTCATCATCAGTGAAATTAAATGCCAAAAAATATTTTTAAAAGACATGATATTGGAAATGGAAATAATGTATAATGAAAACTGGGAAAGCAGAAAATCATAGGTTGAAGAATCTGACCTGTAATACAGGCAGTATTGCCAACTATTATTTGGACCTCTTACATTATTCGCCTACTTGAAAATCTAGTGAAACATACTCTGATTTTGATCAGGGTCTTTATCATGAAATATGACAGTTAAGTATGTGTTTTACTTGACAATTTCATCAGAGAAAATTCAACATTTGGGTTGAATGCCACTGACAGACCTCAGTGAGACACTGTATGGGAAGGTATTTATTTGTTTCTGGTGAATCTCCTTTAACTGGCAGGTAAAGTTACTCTTCAGATGAAAGCAGAAAACTGGAGTGCAAAATTGATACTAGTTTTAAATTCATAGTTAAGCACATGTCCCTGGTCTGATGATTTCATGTTTTTTGGGGGAGATTTGGGATGAAGAAGGGGACAGGCTACATGGACATTTAGCTCTGCTCCACGGGACATCCTGTCTCTAAATTGGAAAGACATAGATTTGATTCCACTCAGTGGAATTGGCTGGCTGGTGGCACTCAGAGAGCTGTGGTGAACATCTCTATGACCAAGTGGAGACCAGTGATGAACGGCATTCCTCAGGGGGCAGCACTGGGACCAGCACTGATCAACATCTTTGCGAGTGTCATGGACAGTGGGATTGAGGGCACCCTCAGCGAGTTAGCTTCTGACAAGAAGCTGTGTGGTGCGGTCAGCACGCTGCAGGGAAGGGATGCCATTCGGAGGGACACGGGCAGGCTTGAGAAGTGGGCCCGTGCGAACCTCATGAAGTTTAACAGGGCCAAGTGCAAGGTCCTGCACTGGGGTTGAGGCAATCCCAAGCACTTACAGGTTGAGCAGAGAATGGACTGGGAACAGTCTGAAGGAGAAGGTTTTCAGGGTGTTGGTTGATGAGAAGTTCAACATATCTCAGCAGTTCACGCTTGCAGCCCAGAAAGCCACCATATCCTGGGCTGCATTAAAAGTGCTGTGGCCAGCAGGTCGAGGGAGATGATTCTCTCCCTCTGTTCTGTTCTTGTGAGGCCTCAGTTGGCATATTACTTCTAGCTATGGGGCCACCAGCATAGGAAGAATGGGGACATGATGTAGCAAGTCCAGAGAAAGGCCACAAAGATGATCAGAGGGCTGGAGCACCTCTCCTATTAAGAAAGGGGAGAGAACTGGGGTTTTCAGCCTTGAAAAAAGGATACTCTGGGGAGACCTTATAACAGCCTTCCAGTTACTAAAGGGGGCCTACAAAAGAGCTGGAGAGGGATTCTTTATAAGGGCATAGGACAAGAGGGAATGGCTTTAAACTGAAAGAGAGTAGGCTTAGATATAAGGAAGAAATTCTTTACTGTGAGGAGACACTGGAACAGATTGCCCAGAGAAGCTGTGGATGCCCCATCCCTGAAAGTGGATGGCCAGGCTGGGTGGGGTTTCAAGCAACCTGGTATAGTGGACAGTGTCCCTGCCAAGGGCAGGGGGACTGGAACTAGATGATCTTTAAAGTATTTTCCAGCCCAAACTACTCTATGATTGGATGATAATTCAAGTGGGTCAGTGATGTGTTTGTAAAGGAAACGTGAATCCAACCAGCAAAACACACCAATGTCATTGGGAAAGTCGACAATTTTGCAGAAGTGAAAGCAAAGGACTTATACTTCCTTTGCTTCTTACTTTCTTTGAGGAAGAGGGAAGTATTTGCCTTGATAACAGTGACTAAAAATCAACAGTAGCAAACAGACAGGTACATCTGTTCAATAGTAATAGAATACATGAAACGAGATGTCAACTGGTATTTCGAGCACTGCTACTCAATCAACAGCAGCTTCTTTCCTAGCGCTTTCTCCTGACATTGGGCCCCATAGCTTGTGTCCCCAAATGACCCAGTAGAAAGTGTCAAACAAATCTGACTAGGCTAATCAAAGACTTCCGACTGCTCCAGAGGGCGGTACTTGAGACAAGATGGAGTATTAACCTCTTGGGGAGATGCTGGAGGGGAAGGACTCCCCAAAGAAACAACAGTTTGAACAGTCACGCCCCTAATGTGCCTTTTCTTTTCTCATATTTTGCTCATATTATCCAGTTATTAACAAAGCATAAGTTAAGACCAGGCTGTTTACAATAGAATAGCATAAAGTAAAAAGAAACAGACTCAAAAAGTAACAGAATCAAAAAGTAACAGCAAATGTCCTGAGTATCCTTTTTATTGAAGGTTGTAACCCACCTCAGCTTGCATGCAAACTTGAACACCAACAACTCTTATTACTGCATAAAACATAAAAATGCATTAAAAAAATCTTTGAGATACAGATGGTTTGCTTTGCTATTAATATATATATATATCTTCAGCAATGGTTTTACTTTCTGAATTTAGTCTTAGACCTACTGTCCTTTGCAGCTCAGAAAATAACCTTTGTTTTAGCCTCCCCAATAATATTTTATAACTGACACCAAGTGACAGATTAAAGCACAGTTCTACTTAATGGGGATGTTCCACTCTGCACAGAAGCAATGTGTAAGAACAAACCCACTAATTAACAACATTTTCTAATAAAATTATTTGTTCTATATTATCTCATTTTCTGTGGTCTTTCATCATGTCAAAATTGGAGGAAATAAAACAACGGACCAGCTACAATACAGCACACTGCCTCAAACTGTCAAGCAGGAAAAACTGCTGTCATCAAAATAAAACCCAGCAACAGTGGTCTCTTATTTTGTGTTAAGTATATTGACCATCACCAAAAAAAAAAAACCTCCTATCAAAAGTTATAAGACAAAGACTCTTTTTCAGTCAAGAAGGGTGTTTCATTATTCTAAAAAAAAGTCACTAGGCAGTGATCTGTGAAAGCACTAGTTTATGAGAAATCGGTGACTTTTGGGAGAGGGGGACAAGTGTAGGTAAAAGAATCATCTGAAGGTAGAGTTGGGCTTTTCTTTCTGCAGAGGAAGTTTGGTGGAAAAGATTAAGAGGTTGTTTCAGTAAAAGGTGGCATGAAGAGATGAAGTATTCATTTAGAAGACAGGTGATTAAACGAAACAGAGGAAGTTGAAGGCAGAGAAACTTTGATAAATTAGAGGGCTGGGCAATCACCAAATGTATGAAGTTTAACAAGGGAAAGGGCTCCTGGGCCAGATTCTGCACCTGGGATGGGGCAAACCTGGATGTTCAGACAGACTGGGGAATGAGACACTGGAAAGAAGCATGGTGGAAAGGGACCTGGGAGTCCTAGTTGATGCCAAGTCGAATTTGAGTCAGAAGTGCCCTGGCAGCCAACGTGGGCCAACCCTGTCCTGGCGGGCATCAGGCACAGCATCGCCAGCCGGGCAAGGGAGGAGATTGTCCCGCTCTGCTCTGCACTGGGGTGGCCTCACCTCAAGTGCTGGGGGCAGTTTTGGGTGCCACAATATAAGACATGAAGCTATTAGAGAGTGTCCAAAGGAGGGCAACAAAGATGGTGAAGGATCTTGAGGGGAAGTCATGAGCTGTTCCTTGAGGAACAGCTGATGTCACTTTGGCATTTCTCCACGGGAAAGAGGAGACTGAGGGGAGACTTCATTGCAGTCTTTAACATCCTCATGAGGGGAAGAGGAGGGGCAGACATGGATCTCTTCTCTGTGATGACCAGTGACAGGACCAGAGGGAATGGTCTGAAATTGTGTCAAGGAAGTTTTAGATTGGATATCAGAAAAAGATTCTTCACCCCAGGGGTGTTTGGGTGCTGGAACAGGCTCCCAGAGAAGTGGTCACAGCACCAAGCCTGCCAAAGTTAAACAAGAGTTTGGACAACCCTCTCAGATACATAGTGTGAGTCTTGGGGTGTGCACAGCCAGGATTTGGACTTGATCCTTGTGGATCCCTTCCAACTCAGAATAATCAGTGATTCTTTGAAGTGTGTGGAGGAAGGGGGTTCTAGGGAACCAGAACAGCAAATGGATGGGTGAGTCATGTTAACACTGAAGACGCCTGAGTTTAACACATTATGGAAATGGGAACCATAGAACAAACGTTCAGAGAAAGAAAAGCAGCAAGAATGATTTAGGAAAATGATTTTGTAGTGTAGAGAAATAAATTCTCATTTGAATATGTGAACATCAGTCCACAACTTAGAGATGTTTCTGAATCTGTGTACCTCCAAAATACTCATAGTTCTTAGGCTTTTTCACACTAATATTCACCAACAGTATAACAGAAGTTCTTTTTCTTTTACATAACCTTTCTGAAAGTTTGGAATAAGCTAAAAAATGTGGCTAATTGTACAAGAAGCTAAACTAGAGTGAAAATTCCCCCTCCTTTCAGGTTCAGGTAACATAGAGTAAGGAGTAAAGAAAGAAAAAAGTTCAAAACAAAGTGGTAGTGACTGCAAGATGAGGCAGATCGCTGAATTTCTGTTTTAGAAGTACACCTGAAATAACTCCACATCATGGAATCCAGATGAGAAAAATCTTTTCCTCTGTCCCCTTCTGGCCACTTTGATGCACCTCAGAGTTGTTAGACTTCATGTCATTTCCAGCACATAGGTGAATTCTGTAGGTCTGCTATTCCAGGCAAATCAAGTTCTCAGAATATATACACTTAACAAGTCAGCCCCACTGAAAACAGAAACATTTATTTACTTAGGAATTTATGATTTCCTCAATTCCAACTTCTATTTACCATCACAGACAGAAATCACACTTACAGAGGAAAATCAAATAGACAAACAAAAATTGCTTATATACCCTAAATCTTGCTTTTCCCTATTGTTAATCTAGGAGAACTGAAGTTCTTTAAGGACTATCATGCCTGTCTGTGTGACAGAAATCCTCTGAGCAACATCTTCCTCTCACCTGGAAAGATAGTCTCCCTCTAAAGATTGCTATTTTATATCTGGGGTCAAGGACATGTTTCTGGCTTTGTCTCGTAAAAAGTTTCAGTGACTCGTGAAGAATTAAGTAAATATTAAGAGTCAAAGAACCATTATTTTGTCTTCTTGTTTTTGTTTCCTTACAAAGCTGTATTACAATGAATCAATATCCTATTACAAAAATATTCTAATTGCTGGGCATACCCCATTACCACAAATTATAGCAGAAATCCTACGGTCTTGTAATGCACACTTTAACTACATCTTGTTGCAGTAAGTATTAGAAGAGGTTTATTACAGTAACTGAGGGAGAGGAACCTGTGCATGTTCCACCCAAAGGTGTTTTATTTTTCCATGTATTAAAGCAATGTAAACAAAGAAGGGATCAGTTTTCTGCAGTGTCACTGATGTTATAATTAAAGGACAAGGAACAACACATCTAATTATGAGATGGGAACTTGATAACTTTGGGGAAAGGACCTCTCTGATGTTTTGCTTACAACAACAAGGAGCTGGACTTAGCGAACCTGTAAACGTATTTTATAGCCTTATATTATGAACGTCAACCCTGAGTTTATCGCCATTTAGTCAGACTGGAGACAAAGAGGACAAAGATTTGCTCAAATGTGTCAGCCTTTTGAATATCAAGCAAATTCTGACTGCTTATTAAAATCCTGTCACTCTTAGGCTCTTACAAAAGGAATTAAATAGTTTTACCAGGTTATTTAATCACTGAAAATATATCACTGTTATCCTGTATTACCTTAAATACATTGCGATCTGCTTTTCATCATAGAATGGCTTGGCTGGTTAGGGATCTTATAGATTATCTAGTTCCAACCCTCATGGCCAACGGTAGGGACATTTTTCAGTAGACCAGATTGCTCAAAGACCATCTGACCTGGCCTTGAACACTTCCAGGGACAGGGCACCCACAGCTTCTCTGGGCCAGTGTTGAGCTTCTCATCACCAATACACTCCAAATCCTTCTCTTCAGGGGTGCTCTAAACCCATTCTCTGCTCTGCCTGTATTTGTATTTGGGACTGCCCCAACCCAGGTGCAGGACCTTACAATTGGCCTCGAGTTTCACATGGCCTCACTCCTCAGGCCTTCTGGATGGCATCCCTTCCATCACGCACGCCAACATCACCACACAACTTGATGTCAGCAATCTTGCTGACCGTGCGCTCAATCCCACTGTCCATGACACTGACAAAGATGTTAAACATCTCAATGGCACCGGTCTCAATAGCAACCACTGAGGAATGCTGCTCTCCACTGGTCTCCACATCTAGCCATTGACTCCACTATGGATAGTTCCCAGGCCTACTAATATATTTTCAAAACAAAAGTTAGTAGTTAAGTTTGTATGATCTTAAACTCACATTTATTACACATGGAAGAAGTACAATGGCTGAGCTGCACTAGCGATGGGAATGAGCAAATTGTTGGTAGGTGGTGTAGGATGATTTACAAGATTAAAGTTCCTACGTTAAGTGTTTTAAAATGAAAAAAAATGAAGTATCAGGCAAGTAAAAAATCATTCCTAATAATGATGAGTCTCTGAGACATCATTACATGGTGTTGCAAACTAATTAAATATTCGATCTAGCAAAGCCCTGGATACATCACTGGATACACAAATCAAACATATGTGATTGACATTGGTCAGTCAATGTGTTCCATGGAGTGAGACTGACTGAAAAAAGATAGTATCATTGATGGAAGGAAGAAGGTGCTGCACGAAGGGGTGGTTAATGCAGACCTCCATGATTAATTTAAAAATCCTGCTGTGATGATGGAGGCAGATGGAGCATTTCCACTGAGTGACACCCGAGGCACAGTGCCACTCAGTTCAGAGATGTGCAGACAGCAGATGACCTATGAAGAACTTACATTTGATGGCATGTGTTTGCTTTCTGTGGTTTACTGGTGTACAGAATCAATGTAATGACTAGACAGAAATCAGCTCCCAAGTTTCATTGTCGGCAAAGAAAAAAGCTATAGGACCTTGTTTCTGCTTTCACCATCATCTGAATTTCAGAGCTGAGCAGTCTGGTATGCAGAAAGCCTCACCATGGCAGTTTACTTTTTTCATTTTTGTTTCTGTCTACACCAGTTAATCTGTATAAATTGGTATGGAATATTATTTGTTACTATGAGATCTCTATATCTATGGATTACCTAGGTTATTTAAAAATCTTTCAGGCACAATACACAAAATGAAAATCCTATATAAGCAAAAGATAAAACATTTTCCCCAGGAATGAAATAGGCACTTTAAGCCTTGACGCTACAGACCTTTTCTACAGTTTGCTTAAGAATATCAACATGTAGTTTTTGGAGAATAATAAATAAGCCTTTGAAAAAAATAAAATTACTGGTTGGAATAGCTACTAGAATATCTGATGACCTTTGATTCTCTTTAACATTATTGGTGGTTTTTTTGTATTACAGAAACAACAATAATACAGAAAATGCTACAGCACCATAAAAAGCATAATAACTCCACTGAAGAGCTCTGGACCATGTTGCTAAACAAAGCTAAAGTAGTGAGATGGTCACAGACAAACATGTAGGGTTTCTTCGAAGTGTTAGTTTCTCTGAAAAATATGCTTATTATGTCTAATTTAAGTGAGAGGATACAAATGACAGTGACAGGGAACATCTGAAAAATGTAGGTTTTAGAGAGTTTCTGGCTTTTACCACTTGTTGCTTTGAAAAGGGAAAATGTAAATGAATCAAGTTTCATCTTGTATGGAAGATAAGGCTCTTCAAGCAATTGCAAAGAGTAGGAGGTGTTGATGAGTGATGTCTGCACGAGTGCCACTGGGAGAACTTGTATTGCTATTTGATTTGGACAGTGGTATGGGAATAAAATTTTCTTCATTACTATTCAGACTAATTCAAAATATTAGTGCTGACCAAATGTAATTGTTGCAATTGTTTGAAATAATCAAGCTCTGTTCTCTGATTGTCCAAACATTTTTGTGTTTATTACATAAAGAAGTCAAGAAAAAGGTAACTCCTTATGTCGCAACATTTCTTATGCTAATGTGCAAACACACAAACCAAATATATACACAATACGTGCAAATGACAATAATGTGTATTGACAGTTATCACAATTATTTGCACAAATTAATGTCACATACATATGCATAATTAGTTACATTCAATAACTAATTTGTTTCCAGACTGAAGTGTGCATTTTCCATGTGCAACACCACATTTGAACAATTTGCTGTTTTCCAGACACTTTCTTGTTTTTGATCTTCAAGATAAGCATTTTCCTTCCCCAAATAATACCCAGAGGTATATTTCTAAAGACAAACAGCTGTTGTTTTGTCCTGTCTGTACATCACCTAGAGGAAAGTCATCATTGTGGTATCTTCTATCTTCTCTCTTAGTTTAAAATATATATAAATAATATACTTGAAATACTGTAAATCTTCTTTCTTGCATTCTACAGTCATCAAATCCCAGACACAGAGTTTTCCTTTTACAGTGGAAACAACATGCAATTAAGCTATGCCCAGAGTAATTTTTAAAAGTAATTTAAACTGATGATGGAAATTATTTTTTTTTTCTGAAACCATCCTAGGTAGTACGGCAGTAATACCGAGGATGTGAAAAGAAACCACGGTAAACAAAGAAGAGGCACTGGGTGAAGTTGCAGCCACTTGCTGGATCAAAGTCCCACTTCTGTCTCACAGCAGTGCTTTTGCCTCTGGCTGTGGTCCAGGAGAAAGGCCCAAGGGAGCGAGCTCCCCGGCGAGTCACGGCGTCTCTCCAAGCAGGTGTGACATCTCCTACAAAATCAGACTCGGCCTCACCCTGCCTGAAAGCAACTCTCTGCCCAAGCTAGGAGTATCTGAGTTAACTTCTAAACTCAGTACCAAGCCCATTTTTAATTGGCAAGGTAATCGTGTGAAAATGCTGACTGAACGTCACTCATAAGTACCAGTCTTTTACTTAAGCACATTTGTAGGTGGGGCATACATAAGCATAAAAAGGCCTGAGGACAACTTGGAAATTGAGCTCTGGCAGCCACATTGTCCCCAGATTACAGCTCAGAGGTGATGTTCACCAAAGCTACATAAACTTTGCAAACTCTACAGTCTGGTAAATCCCATTAAATCCAATGCTTGAGAAACTTGGCTTTCCCTTGGTATTTGCATGGTGAATCCACATTTGTGCCTTTTCATTGTATTTTGCACGTCTTTATAGGACTCTAATCAGGTTGGATTAAAATCTGAATTAGAAGTAGAATAAAATTCTAAATTCTGTGTAATTTCAAGCTAAAATCTCAAATTAGGTCAATAAAGCAAGGTCCTCACATCTTCACATTTGGGTCACAGAGAGGTCTTTGAAGTCAGTTGTGTTACAATCCTCTAAAACAGTGTTAATGGCCCAATTCTAATTTAAAATCCAGTTTTATGACATTCCATTCATTTCCAGGATGTTTGTTTCTCATTTGCAAAGTCAGATTAGAATCAAATCCAAAGAGGTTTGCTGCAGAAGGTCAGATAAGACTGAAAAAGTATCTCCAGGCTTTTTTTCCTATGGAAACAAGTCTTCTAAATCATGTTGATTCTAGCAAAAGTATCAGGAATGATTATTAAACAGCGATCGTATTGTCTTAATTTTACTTGTTCGGTCTACATCTTATAGGATGAGCTTAAGTTTCTCAGAGACATTTAAGGTTGTAAAAGCAGCTGTACCAAATTAAAACACAGCTGGCCCAGTTCCCTCTCTGATAATGGCCAATAATGGATTCTGGGAAGAGTATATGAACAAGGTAGGTATACAGTGGCACGTTCCTAACGACTTTGTACAGCCTACAGCAATCCTTGGCACAGCGACTTCCCAAGGAAAAACGTGACATGCTTGTTTCTCACAGCAGAGTGCAAATCAAGAGTAATTGCATTGAAATTTTGTGGAGTTATAAAAGGGTACACAACCAACAACAGCAGGTGTATTTTTTTCCTGTAGACCCAGGCAAAACACTTGATTTAAATATCTTCATGTCATTGTGAAGTTCAAATTATTTTTAAAAATATGACACTTTCATGAAAAATACCTCCTGACCTTATAGTAGTAGTAACACAGTTAGAAAAATAAATACTTTTGAAAGATAAATGATCATTATATTGAAATCTGCTAGCAGTTACTACATTTGAATTCAAATTATTGATAAAAGAAATAACATTAAAATATCTTTAGCATTAATCATGTTTATGTTCCAACCATAACTTATTTTGTAAACTTTAAAAGCTGGGCTTTTTTTGTTTTTAATGAGTACACTGAATGATAGTTTTAGACACATCTGTTATTCACTGAGAAGGTTCATGATCATTTACTGTCCATATAGTGCCCCAGGTGCAGATTGTGTGGATGCAGCTCTGCAAATACAAATTTAGACAAGGTTCCCGCCCTGAGAAATTTGGAGCCTATTTTGAACAACTGCAACACTCATAATTTAAGGATTAGGCACAGGAATAAGTGTAAAGAGACAGAGAAGGTCAAAAAGTTTACCTGAAAGAGATGGGATTTAATAGGACATCTGAAACTCACTTGATTCACAGGTGGAGCAAACGTGTTCCCAGAAGAAATACTCTCATGCAAAATTTCTTCAAAATATTTTTTGAAGGACATTGAAGGCCTTCACAAAATACAAGAGATAAGAACTGATGTGCATATGAGCTGTTCATAACTAAAAGTGATGATTTTCTATGACCTGAGTTTCTTTCCTTTTTGCACAAAACTGAGCTGGTAAATAAGTTCCTGAATTTATAGCTTTTGCCTTGCCCCAAACTAGTAAGGATTGCATGATTATAGTTTAAATTTGCTGTAATCTAACCACTTCTCTTTACAACATCCAGGCCAAATTGGAGTGATTGCAGGGAAATCCACACTTTTCTAGAAACGAAAGTCCAAAATTGCAGGGCAGTCCTAAGCCAGCTCTTTCCTCAACAAACACGCACTGGGGCTTGCACACTCCCTAGCCATTTTCTTTGCTCTCTTTGTTAATTCTTTCTCTGTCCCTGCTTAGAAGCGGTTGGTTGTGCCTGGTGGCCAGTACAGAACACTGGAAATGGTACAAAACAAACCCTCTGCCCAATGGCCTTATGGCACTTCAGGCATTGTTTCACTTTCGTCATGGTTAATCTGCTGAACAGCTTGGACATGGACTCTGCAAAACTCTGTGTGCCCAGGCAGCTAGAATTTGTTATTAACATTTGAATGATTATTATCTTATACCGCATCTGTAAATCACTTTTTCACCTCAAAATATAATGCTGACCACAATTCCTGTTTTATGCCATGAAATTTATGACTTCAGTGTTTTAGAGATTAACCCATTTAAAAAAGAATTTAAACCTGTTTTTTTTTTTCTTGTTACGATCTCCTTTATTCTCAGCATTAGCAATTGATTTTGATTTTTTTTTTTTTTTAGCTAATATGCAAGACACTTGCAGTCAGGTGAGACCGTGCCAAAAGTGTTGTGTAACATCAGAAAGATAATGTATAACTTGCTATTTTGAAAGTATCATTTCACTTTTTAATTTTTTATTAGGAAACTAATTTTACATGATGAATTGAGTCAATTAGGTTATTTTTAAAGGTATACAAAGAAGAAAGGAAATCTCCTAGATAAGAGAAATACTGAACGATAATAAACAGTCTCCTGAAATGTATTTTGTTGGATACATATGAGAAACAGAACAAATGCAAGCAGAAGCACATACCTATCATGTTAATGAGCTACAAGCTAGGGGAAGGGTATGCAATGCTGCATAGTGTACTAGATACTTGCAATCTTTGCTTTGGCTTTTCAGTATTTTATTGCTGTCTTTAGATACTTTGAAAAAAATACAGCATGAAATTACGTAACTGTAAATCATAACTGGGCACCAATACAAAGCTGAACCCTTAGAAAAAGCTGCCATGACTGAAATGCAGTTAGTGTCATGAAAGCAAGTAGGGACCTGTTAAATTATGCATTTTAACACAGCTGTCTTCAAAAGGACACAGATTAAAAGGATACAAAAAATTAGCCATGGAAAGAGAAAAAAAAAAGTAAAAACTACAAAGACACTTTGTAAATTGTGCTTCTCTGGTGCCACCCAGACCATGGCTGGAAAGCTGAGATTTCTGCTAATAATACTATAGATTTATTCTTTGTCATAGTTTGGTATTCACATGAAAAACAAAACAACAAAGAAATAATTTAAAATGACCAATAGCACATCACTCAGTCTCTATACTTCAGAGGATACACAAAGACCCACATGAAATGTGTTTGCTTCACAGTGCAGCCAATAAAAGGAAGGAAATATAACCTAGGAAACATTTGCATTTCCCACAATATACTGTGTCTGTGGAAAAAAATTAATTGTAGAGTGGAAATTATGATTATTTTAGCAGATTTTTGAAAAAAATTTGTTGGTACTTCAAATCAGATCAGAAAAAACCAACAAAAGCAACCACGACAAAAAACCCAACAACAACAACAACAACAAGAAAAAAAAAAGGAGGATGAAAAGTGAATAAGAAATACTGGAAAAATACAGGATTCATTTAATGGCACTGGAAATGAAGTGAACAATAACCACAGTGCCAAAAGGCAAGTACAGTCTCTTCCTCTGGGCAAACTGAAACAAGCCAAGGCAGCCGCAGAGCATATTCCTGTGAAGCTCTGGAGCTGGCAGAGACAGTGCTTCAAACACAGGGCTAAGGAGGAACAAGCACAGCTGCAGCATACGCCCCAGTTCTGAGAAGTGGCCTAAAACATCCTTTCTGCACTCCAACCCAGCCTGGCTCTCTCTCTTAAGAACCAAAGCTGTTTCTGCAAGTCTGCAGTAGAAAAGCAAGAGCAAAGAACTAATGAATCACTCTCTCATCGAGTAGACACAGAATTATCTATGTTTAGTTAAACAACACAAACTGTTATTAGAACAGATTTATATGGGCTCAAGCCTATTCCCTGTGTATGAAATTAATAAAAAGAAAACCCACCAATGGAAATGTCACCTTCTAAGCTGAGCTCAGGTCCTACGCCCAGAAACAAAAGGCTTTCCTGCATGTTCGGTTTCCCCCAGTCGCTTCTGAACCCAGTCTAAACTCTGATTTTATAATTATGTATTGAAAGTATGCTTCATGTGAACCTGCAAAGACCCTCTTTTGATTACTCAGGGCTGGAAGAGGGACTGTTTATCTGACAATGGAAATGCACTGGATCTCCATAGTTGAGGTCCATCCCTACAGACCTGGAAAAGCCCTGCAATTCTGGGCTTTTTCCAGTAAAGCTACAAGCTTATGGTGAGCCTTTACATTTCCAGGACTTTCCCACATGCCTGTGTTTTGCTCTTTATTTTTCCCACAATGACCCTTTTTTTGCAACACACCCAATAGGCAGGTAGAGAGATGCAAAATTTTCATCATGGTGATCCAGGAAACAGGGATAATCCCATAGGAGAAAGCCAGATGTAATCGCTTCCTGTCCTCTCTTTTCTGGCTCACCAGAGGGGAGTCGGATTCCAGTCAAGATGGGGATCTCGAGGAGGATTTCCAGGGGAATCAGGGGCAGGTGGCACAGGGGGCTGAGGCAGCAGGTGAGCACAAAACCCTGCAAGACGGGAGGAAGATGAGGGACAGAGAGACAGTGGGCTGTTGGCAGTGTTACAAGAAGAAACTTCAAGATTTCTCTTACTGTTTTTCTCTCTGTGAAATTTTGTAATAATGTAGGAAAGGTGGGTTTGGGTTTAGGGGTGAGGTGTCTGTATCTGTGAATGTAAAATTTGAAAAGCAACCTATGCCTGGAAAATTATAACAGTAGCATAACACATATCACAAGTCTTTCTCAGCGCAGCTGTTTTATTATGTCTTCTGAAGGGTACCTATGATATATATTTAATTTGTGTCTCTGTCTGAAGCTAACTGAAGCTTCTTCACAAAGTCAAAGGAATCAAGGCATGAATCCATGTCTGACAGATGTGGAATTAGGATAGTAGTCTCCAACATTGAAAGCAATAGGACAATGGGAGATAGAAGCTAGCAAACATCTTGAAACCAAAGAAACATTTTAATAATTATAAAATACTCCCTTACCTTCCCTGGAAGACGGCTAGAACTGCATAAACTCTATTGTACTTCGATGTGCATGACTTAAAGATGCTTTAAGAGTCCTACTTTAGTAAGAGAATGTGTAATCAAGACTTTCAAAAGGATTTCTATCTTAAAGAACCTGTGTTGCCAGAAGGTATGTTTTCTGGGACAGAAGTTGTTTATACAGACTCTTTACCAGGTTGTTTACTTCCACTGATTAGTATGTAGTGACTTCATAGTTAGCAACTGGGGAACAAGATGCTAGTTAAATGGGAATTTCAAGACAGTTTTCCAAAGCAGGTATCTTTCTTGATCTCATGCATATATTGTAAAAATTTTGTATTTTGTCCAAAATTTTTGGCCGTAATTAGTGGGAAAACACAAAATGATGCCTCTGTGTAAATATATCTAGGTAGACCCTACTGATCTGTGAATAAAATTGGATTTCTGAGAGAGAAATAAAGTAACACGCGAGTCACTGATCTTGCTTTGTCTGTTGTTCCTTTTAGTAGGAATACATGAGTATTTCCAGATCTAATATTTGAAATAACACAGAAGTTTGCTAATTATTTTTCTGAACCTTGATATGAAATAAAGGGATCAAAAGCTTTAAAGTACTAAACACAATTAGGAAATACTACAACAGATGAAATTTCCTCATTAATTTGAAATATCTGATAAAATATTTCTGGCATGTACATACTACTATTACCATTTCAAAATCTGGTCTTGCAGAAGTGAGGGGCAAGTCAAGCTTCTGTACAGTGACTACACCTACAATGAATAATTCGGTTGCAAGAGCACGTGAGTCATGTTAAGATTTCACCTGGCTGCATGTTCCCTGGGATAAAGGCTTTAGCAGATGCACTGCTACCCAGGGGAAGGTGTGGCCGCTGCCTCCATTTTTCACAAAATGTAAGTATCGATGTGGTCTGACTTGATTAATGAGCTCAGATATAACTAGACCGGACCATTGGTATAAAATTCCTTTAGGGGAATGGTACAGAATAGTACTCTGAGATATCACAACAAGAACAACCCCCAGTAGCTTATTGGAGCTACAATTAGTCTCACTGAAAAATATGGGACAACGGCTCTCAGATGGTGCCCAGGCCTGGTCCTGCACTAGAGAAGATAGCTGGGGACAGAACAGCTGCAGAAGTGACATCCCGCTTTTCCAGTGAAAGGCAAAATCAAACCTGGTATTACACAGAAGGAGCACTTGAATACACCTCCTGGGAAAGATGGCCAAACTCTTTGAGACTTCAAAGTGAACACCAATAAACTTTAACAAAGAGCAGACTGGCTCCCTGCCAGCCTGTCAGAGACCTTCACAGAGCAACTTCTGGGCAAAGCACAAAACCACCCACAGACTCTGCACTGTGCAAAGCAACCTTTCCTCACCAATTTAGAGGCACAAAATGTTTGTTAGAAGAGCATCCATTAACTTTAAGATTCAAAATTCAAAAAACTGTTTTTCTGGCAATCTGAAGTAATTGGAGTGAGTCCAGAGGAAAGCCACCAAGTTGATTAGAGGGATGGAGCATCTCTCATATGAAGAAAGACTGAGAGAATTGGGATTATTCAGCCTGAAAAAGAGAAGGCTTTGGGGTGACCTAATTGTGGCTTTCCAGTGCCTGAAGGGAGCCTGCAAGAAAGATGGAGAGAGACTTTTTACAAGGGCAGGACAAGGGAGAATGGTTTCAAACTGAAAAAGGATAGGTTTAGATTAGATGGTAGGAAAAAATTCTTTACCGCACAGATGCTGAGACACAGGCACAGGTTGCCCAGAGAAGTTGTGGATGCCCCATCCCTGGAAGTGTTCAAGGCCAAGCGGGATGGGCTCTGAGCACCTTGGTACAGGGGAAGTTGTCCACATCCATGACAAGGAGGTTGTAACTAGAGTATGTTCAAGGTCTTTTCCAACCCAGGCCATTCTCTGATTCTATGACACTACACAAAACTTACTTCATACCATTCTGTACTTCTCTTAAGGATTTTTAACACTTTGCATAAAATAGACATTTAGAAATCGTGATAGATGTGCCACAAACTACACTTGTGTTTTGAAAAGCCCTAATATCCACACTGATGTATCATGTAACAGGCATATCTTCATATACCAGTGTCTGACCACTCTGTTGCATATGTGTCAGTAAGTTCAGTGTTTGTGGGTATGTTGATGGAGTGTTCACATAAATGCACCGGTATAGCCTACTGTTACAATACTTTACTTTCCTAGATAAACAGTTTTAGTGGAAATATGCAATAAAAATACTTATTTTTATGAGGGCCACAGGTGAAGATTTCTGTCATCTTCAAGGGTTTCCATTTTCAACTACAGGACACCATTCTCAAAGGTGTTCTTTTTAAACATAGCCAATTACAGAATCACAGAATGGATAAGATTGGAAGAGACCACAATGGTTCATCTGGTCCCATCTCTCTGCTCATGCAGGACCATCCTAGAGCATGTGGCACAGGACTGCATCCAGACAGTTCTGGAATATCTCCAGTGAGGGGGACTCCACAGCCTCTCTGGGCAAACTGTTCCAATGCACGGTCACTCGCATAGTAAAGAAGTTCTTCCTCACACTGGGTGGAGGAAGGCCACTTCTCCACCAAGAAGAAGTGGAATTTCCTGATCATCAGTTTCTGCCCATTGCCTCTTGTCCTATTGCTTGGACAGCTGCTGTACACCTGCTGAGATGGACAATAATAAGACCCCGAAATGCAGCTGACAATACATGATACAATGACATACATTTAAATATTTAACATTTAACATTTAATTAATACCTTTTTGGAAAAAGGTACAAATTTAAGTATAATTATAACTGCTTAATTACAATGAGTATATGAGCAGATAAATGTTACAGAGATGAAGAATATAACTGTAATCTGACTTTGGTGTCTGAACAGCAGCTGTCCAACCAAATGCAATGCAAGTGTCATTTAGTAGCATAGTCAGAGGTAATTTTCCCATTGATCTTTAGATTAAAGGAAGATCTAAGTTTTGTGCTGTGAATAACATCTCCAATGACGTGCTTTACACTAAAAATAAAACTTTTTGCCTAATTTACATTACTTAGATGATGTGACACTATTGCTCTTGCCTATCCAATAAGGCAGCTAACCTACTGATCAAATACCTCTTCCACTATTACATTAAAAGTGTAACCACTTGCCTATTTTTTAACTGAAAATCCATTCTTGCCTGTAATCACTAATTTACAAGTGACCCTAGCATGGCAGATACCTCTTCACATAGTCACATTTCTCTAATATTGGAAAGAGAAACACAAAGTAAGAGATGGTGCCAAGAGTTGTATTTAATTTCAAGGCACTGCAGAATATTTCTCATTCTTTTTGTTATTACCAGTCACACAAAGGTGAAATACAATTATTTTCAAAATTTCTTAGTCCCTCTGTGACATTTAGGTACTCTAGCTGTGTGTTCCAAACAACATTTTTTTCATCACTACTCATTTTCTGATTCAAGTGATGATAAGAAAGGCAGATATTTCAGCACGGATTCTCACTGTCACTTAGTACACGTGTTCTGCCAACATTTTACGCAGCTTTGTATGTTATGCAGTATAACGATATTTTTAAAGTATATGTGAGCTATCTTTTTGAATTCCCTGACCAAAAAAATGTCATAATCTTGAAAACATTTAATGATGTGCAGAAGAACTACTGGTAATCTCAGTGACTTACAGTTTAGCATATGAAGAAATGTTTTCAAAGCTAGAGGACACAAGTGTGCTTGAATTTAAATTACGTCAATATTTATGGCATAATATACAAAAAGTATAAATTATAAAATGGACTATGTATAAGCTTTCATGTGTGCAGGCTTGCAGCCCACGTGAAACATCAATAACAAACTTATTTCCATAACATAGGACTGGTTCCTTGTAAGAAAAGAACTTCAGCATACTCTGATTCTTGTAACTATTCACCTGACACTGGTACAAACGTTCAGATCAAGAAGGTAGTATGTGCAAGCATTTAATTGTAGAAATTATCTTCTTCTTAGTCACTAAAAAGCTTCTTTTTTTACATTAGTCCTTTTACGTGAAGTCTTCACTGCTTCCCCTCAACAATAAATCCACAGAATGCTGAAGAAATCTCAGTTCTCCAAAACTGAAATGAACTTCTTTTATACTTTCGTTAGAAAAAATCCCCAGCTCTTATAAGATTTTGCTTTTTACTCTATGAAGTCTTTAAGGTCCTAGATATTAGTTAAAATTGTCTTGTGATGATAGATTCACTATGTAAACCCAGTTGTTGTGGACACTTCTTTCAAAAAAGGAATATATTACAAATAAGGCTTTTGCTGACCACAGGAAAAATTTTCAAAAACTCCTTCACAATTCCAGTTTTTTTATATTGCAATTTAAACTCCCAAATAAATAGAAAGAAATCAGTAATTGATCAGTTAAATCAAGTGCAGTCCCAGCAACACGGGTTATTAGACTAAAACATGAATTAGTAAACTACATTTTCATCCTGTTTATAAAAAAGGCTTTAGGAATTTAGGAGTATGACTCACATTCAAAGGCATTAACCTATGATAGATTTCAGGGTCAGAAGGGACTATTATTTCACAAAGGTCAAACTCTGTAATCTGCATCAAGCCCATAACTACTATTTGAAATATGCTAGTGTAAAATAATCCATAAATTAAAAGTACAGAATGTGCTGCCTATCAGGACTAGGGCACTCTGAGTGCTTTAATCCCTAAGCTCCCTCTTGGTTCCTCACACTGTCCATTCCTGACCGAGTAGGGCCTAGCCTCAATATGAAAAGTGGCTCCACCCCAATTAACCTGATATTTAGGACAGTTGTAGAGGAAATAAAAAATATGTGGCCTTAATGCTGCTTAGGCTGAGGAAGGCATTAATTTAGGATATCCTATAACTATTTCAGTTAAGTACCTGTCTATTTGCCTTGGTCTTCTGTGGGCACTGTGTGTGGTCAGTCCTGCTCAGGTCTTCCATGGAGCAGCTAATGTTCCTGCTCCCAAGTTCCTCTTGGCATGATGGCTTTGGGCATCTCTGGAAAAGAACAAGCTCAGTGTTCCTCAGACTAGTGAAAATTGATATTTTTAATTACTCCTGTATTTAATGTTATAAATCAACAGTAATATTTCAAATACTCCATGGCAAATTCTTTAAATATCTTTGATACAAGATTGAAAAATACTGCCTGGTAAGAATCAAAGTTGCATATCACCTTTGAAAGCTAGAGTGTGACTTCAGAAGGTTATTTATTCATACACAGCCATGTACTTATTACATAGCCAGCAACTTTAGCTATGGCTTGTTATGAATGTTTTGAACTGGTGACTGTGTCCAACAATCGGAATTCATCATTTTGTTTTCAGAAAATATTCAATATAAGAAAGAGTATTTTTTAAAATTTTATTTTGTATAAATAGAAATGTCTCCTAAGGGCATGCAAAAGTACTGATTTCTTACTAAGATAAATTATTTTCAAAACCAACGTTTTCAGACCATTAAAGGTACATCACTTAATTTACAGACATAAACAAAAGCTGATACTGAACTACCTATTAATGGAATAAAAAACCAGTTAGAAATATGCATTAAGTGTTGAAATAATATAAACTCATGTATTTTCTCTCATCTCCCCTTTAACCATGCAATATTATAGCATACAGATTTCTGTGCAGGTTTATAGTCTTTAATATCATATCTACAACATAATTTTAAAATTATGTATATCTCGTAAGAGACAATTGCAGGAATTAAAATATTGGCTTTTCTTCTTTTTTTGAAAAAACCCCTTACCAAATATATTTAATCTGCTCTTCTGCTTTATTACTCTGTTGTCATTATAAATACATAATTTTAAAGCTGAACACCTCCAAATGACTTCATTTTTCCTAAGGAAAGAGTGGTTTTCAAGGGGTGCTATTGTATAATTCTGATCTTTAAGCATTTGCATATACCTTCTTCCTGCAATTAAAACAATGGAAATAGTCTATTATTTTGAAAGTGACATTTGAGATTCTTCTGTATAACTGTACTCAACCAGTTTGTGATTTTAACTCTTGTGAGACAATACTATGAAACTCAATATTGCTCATGTTAGGCCTTGAAATGAACCTATATTTAGCAGTTTCACCTTTCATAGGTATTTGATTTACTTTAAGTCTTAAGGAATATTTCTTATTACAGATAGACCGGATTTATTTTCAGACATATATGTCTTAGTAGTTCTGACACAGAAAACATGAAAGAAAAGATGATGACCCAAAGATGTGAAAAACGATCCAAAAAAAGAGAAAGTTAAGAGAGTTTTGTAAATTAAGCACGTATTGAGACAAGCCTTTTAATTCTGTCCACTCTTAATAGTAGAAGTTAAAATCATAACTAATGTGCTCTTCTTTTTCTTGTTACCATTGCTTGACTACTTTGTTAGTGCCAACCTGTAAATACTTCTGTTATATACATACGTGGTTGCCCTGGCAGAGTCAAGTACTTTACAAGTGTTTAGGCATTTCTCACAAATATTCTAGCTGCACCTGGCAGGAGGAACTTAACAGGTCATGGTTGGTAATCACGCAGTTGTTAATCACTGGAAATGTGGCAGCCCTCAAAGATACGTTTTTGTCACATTACTCTGCTTTTGCAGAAAGTATCTGTTAAAGTTACTTCTAAGTGCCTTAAACACCAACACTGGAAGTTTCATCTTTTTTTTTTTCTAGAGGACTACTTTATCAGTGGATTGCATCAGAGTCAGGCTTGAAAACAGGGAAACTCGGCAGCTCTGCCATCTCACTGCTTTTGTAGAAGGCTAGCTCTTAAAACTGTGAGTGGTGCAGGCTGTGTTTACATGCAAGCAGGATAGGATCTCTTGTAAGCAGTCAGTGCTGTTCTTGCACCTGGATTGTGTTCGCCTCCACTTGCCACAAGCCATGCTGGCCCTCCACTGCCATCCCCAGCCCCTCTTGTAGACCCCTGCAAAGGCTGGGCGTGTTTTGTGTACACAGAAATGCTTCGTTCTGGGTAAAAAAATAACCACAATACTTAAGCTAACTTTAAGCAGATTGCTTTTTCACCCTGACCAAGTATTTTGCTGCTTTAGCTACAATGATTGCCCACATTCAAACGTAATTGCTCATGATGCTTTGAGGTTCCAGTGCAAAATCTCACAGCTGGGTGAGGTTCAGCTTTCTCACCAAGCTGGCATGACTGAGCTTGCCTTGCTGAACTCATCAGAAACGATATCACTTGCTGCAACTCTCTTAAATTGGTTCAAAACATCTCTTCACCAACTGAATGTATATGTTTTAAAATTATATATTTTAGATTTTATTAGAATAAATAATACCATATACTTATAAAATCTCATGGTGTTCTGCTGTTAATAATTAGACTATTCAGATGTGATATAGCACATTCAGAAAGAAAATAAGCTGGTGGGAACCACCTATGTATTTGTCCAGTTCTAGTAAGGGTGAGATGAGAGTTTCACTTGCATATACATGCCTGAGGTACACAGGGAGTTTGACAGTCTTTGACTAAACACGTTCATATGAAGATCAAGCGAAAAAAAAAAGAGAAAACCCATATAGTATCACGTCTCTTCCTTGTTTGTTTGCGTGTTTTTTAGTTTTTCACCTAACCAAAGTCATAAGAATATGTGCATGTGCTAATGAGGGTACAGACCCTTGAATTTGCCTTCTGTAGACAAGACAAGTCTAACCTGAACTTTGTTTTCCTTACAGTCTACTTGCCTGCTTACAGACTGGAAACTACTTAAACTAAATCGGTTGGACTGCTGAATAATGCACAACCACTGTGTTGGCCTAACTCTGCAGTGCCCCGTTAGGCAACCGAGGGCATCAATCGAGGCAAAAAGGCAGTCGCTACCACGAGACCAGTGGTTTCATACCAGCTGAAAACAGCACAGGTGATGAAGAAAACTGGTCCTCCCCATCCCATTTATAAAAACGCTTCAGGAGTCTATGTTAACACACACAGGAGAGAAGTGCTGAGAGCTTTTTGAACTCTACCATCAACACTAAGCCACCTTCTTTTTCTTCTCTTTAGAAAAGGAGGGGGGCGTGAATTTTGTTATGGAGGTGTTCACCCTGTCTCCTTTCTGGCATGTGCCGGGATTCTCCAGGAGTCTCTTTCCAGCCTGTGAGTACCACTCCTGAAATAGGGAGAGGTGCTGGCTACCAGGTGAGCTGAGGCACTCCTATCTGCCCTGGGGCTGAGATTCCATTAGGCAAACACTCCCTGCTCATTACTAAGAAAAGGAGGCAGAACAAACACGAAAAAGGCCTTCACTGCTCCTCCTCTACCTTCCATTCTTACCTTTCTTTTTTCTCCCTTTGCAACTTTCCGCCTTGCTTTTTTCTGCAATTTTCATCCTTGTTTCCATATCTCAGTTTTTGTGAATCATGTCCCTAGCTTATGCTGAGACATTTCTCAAAGTAGTATTTATTTCTTCTCCACCACTGAAAAGAAGAAAGTCTTTCTTTTTGAAAGGTGCCTTTTCAATGGAGCTTTATTTTTCTTTGGTACAATTTTTCTTGCTTCCTAATTATTTTCATATTTCCATATTCTTTGATTCATTTATTTTATTTTGGTTTTTTGTCCAATCTTGTTACCTTACTTTCTCTAGTTGTTCATTCCTTTTGTCTCCTTTCTGAATTTCTTCCCTACCTGTTCATTCCTCTCTTCCCTCATGTTGCCCTTTCACTCTTGTTATCCCTCTTCTAATTTCTCTGTAGTTATTTTTTTCATAATTTTCAAGCAGTGTCCTGTATAGCTTGCTCAGCCTTTCAGTCCCTGGGGATGGGAAGGGAGAGGACAGGGAGGAGAGAAAATGAGGAAGGAGGTTGACTTGAGCACACTGTTGTCCTACAGGAAAAATAAATGCTATCTTTGCAAAGTCCATAAACACAATTTGACTGACTCACTGTACACCATACTGAGCAGCAATCTCCTCTCCTAGGATAATGAGAGCCTCGGAGGAATGGTGGTTCCCTAAAGTATGAAAACATGAAAGAGGACTTCCCCAAAGCCATTGGGTGGAGCACAAAGGATATGGAAAGACTGGAGGGCTGGAGAGTAAAGATGATGATAGATAAAGGTGAGGAATTCAAGCACCATGAATATCAACAATTGAATAAGGTGACACTATAAATGTTTTGGCTTCCACTGACCATCAGCTGGTGAGGCTGGGGGAGTTTTGTATCTGTGAGTCTAAATAAGTCCAATGCTATGAATTCTATCAGGAATTCCTATATCAGTATACAATAGCCAAGTAAAAGACACGGTTACTACAAACTCAGTTCATATAAGTTTAATTGGAAAAAAGGACTTTTTTTATTCCTTAATGTCTGAGATATAAACTTCTTTACTGCAGGTACAGGCTTAGTTTTTACAGATGGATAAATGATACTGTATAAAATACCTTAGTAATGCTGATGAGTCATTTCAGGGATCTCTACTTGTGTGTTTGAACACCACCATTTATGTCAATTATGTCTGATTTCTGTATTCATCCTTTTTTCTTTCTTTTTCCCCTTTCTAATACCAGTTCTTTGCTTGGTTTAATAAATCCAGTTGTATGTTATTGATTACTCACCCATATTTTCTTCCTTTTCTTCCTTCCTGCATCCTCATTAGCACATTTTTATTGCAGCTCCCTGTAATGGAAAATTATGAAAAAATATATTTCCCCTTAAAATTTTTCTGCTAATTTTTTTATGTGAAAGAATGTGTGACAAGATTGTACTCTTCTGCAACTATCTTCACGTTTTTACTTAGTATTCTAAAAAGTGAGGACGAAGTCATAAAACAAGAACATCTCATTTGCACTTACTTTGCAAAGATCTGAATTTCTATTAAAAGCTCCAATAAGCAGTGTCAGGCCCATAAGGAGGACTGTCATCACCATATTTCTGGTACTGAAATACAGCAAAATAGTGGTTTATGACATCACCTGAAATCTGAAGGACCAGTCCTTCGTTCTAATGTTTAGTTTAATTCTCCATGCAAAAATTCAAGAACAAGTTTCAAGGTGCAAAATCCAGGAAGGCTTTCCCTGTAAAGGACAGTTCATGCTGTCCATACAGTCATGCACCCTCAGAATGCAGGTCTCTGTCTGCTGGATCTGCATATGCAGAAGAGAGAGATATACATGTGCAGATAATATTATAGATAGTATATGACATTCTAATATAATTTGAACATGGGTCTGCTTAATTTTCTCATAATTAGCTAAAGCTCTTTTATTCTGTTGTAGTCAACAATGCAACAATGTAAAGATAAAAGCTTTTCAATGTCATTTGCTTGTAGCAACACAATGAAGAAGGAAATTAAATTTTATTTTTTTTAATAAGATGTTCATTCTTTTGAATACCAGACAAAAGTAGAGATCAGATGAAAGAGAAAAAAGATACGTAAACCAAACTGATTAAAAGAAAGGGTATAAATTAATTAGACCGAAAAGTGTTTTGGTTTTGTAGCTGTCTTTCTCTATAATCTCAAAAAACATCTAAACTAATAAATGTTAAATGTGTGCCGAAACTAACGTGCGTGTATCAACTTGTCTATGCTTACAAATGGAATAATTTAAACAGAACATGGCAAGTGAATTAGCGAAATAAAGAAACAACCACACCTATCTTTGTAAAGCATGTAAAACTGAATAGCATGAAAGAGCATGAGTGAGTGAAAGAAAATTGTATGTGCGTGTGTATAAGCTACTTAAGGTGATGATATTAAGTTAATGTATCACTAACACAGGGTGGATGAGGTGGACCTGGTCAGCTTCCTCTTTCCATGACAAAATAAGATCTGATCAACACATTCATTAAACAAGCGTTTCATCTGTTAATTACTCTGTTATTGTCAGAGTTTTAACAGTTCTTGTGAATGCAAGCCACAATGCTGAGATGTTACAGGAAAGATCCTTGTGACATTAAACTGATATAACTGCAATATTTTAATATGGGATGCAGTCAGGATGAAGAAACTCTAAGTGAATACTTCCGGAATTATAAATTTATCCAAAATGGACTCTACATAATGCAGAAACAACAAATGGTCTTCTTTTGTGGTTTCTGTAGCCACCAAACCAGAACATCACAACAAAATTCTGTAGAACTTGAAAATTATTTAAGTAGGAACAGCGTGTCTTCATGAATGTCAAAGCATCAAGTAGAGACTCAGGTATCTAATTCCATGTTCAAAGTTTTGCCTTAGTAATACAAGGCAACGTTAAATTTTTTTTTAAAGTTGGACACATATTTAGAGATTCTTTTTGAGTATTATGAAGTAGATGGGAAAAAAATGACCAAATGTAAGCCATCTGGAAGTCATAGTCAAAGTGAAATATGTGAAGTTATCAATAAGTATGTACTTGTTACGCAATTTGAAAACAGCTTCTGGAGTATAGTAATTCTATGTATATTCTAGCATGTATAGTGAGACTTAGGAGTGCTCCAACATCACGCAGAGAATCCCAACCATGTCCTGCTGGAAAACAGAAAATCATCCTATGTTCCCACCATCTCTCCTTCTCCTCTGTGTCTTGATTTTCAGTGGATGGGAACTTGCGCATGTGGACAGCCCCTTGTATGACAATAGGTCACAATGTAGTTCTCGGGACAAGCATAAGGCCAAGACTCCAGGAAGCACTGTGGACACCCAAGCTCACCAGTTAAACCATAGAATCACAGAATGGTCTGAGTTGGAAGAGACCTCAAAGATCCTCTAGTTCCAAGCCTCCTGCCGTGGACAGGGATACCTTCCACTAGACTGGGTTGCTCAGAGACCCATCCAACCTGGCCTTGAACACTTCCAGGGATGGGGCATCTACAGCTTCTCTGGACAACCTGTTCCAGTGCCTCACCACCCGCACAGTAGAAAAATCTTTTCTTCCATCTAATCTAAATCTATTCTCTTTCAGTTTAAGTCATTCCCCCTCATCCTGTCACTACATGCCCTTGTAAAATGTCTCTCTACTGTCTTTCTTGAAGGCTCCCTTCAGGCACTGGAAAGCCACGGTTAGGTCACATCAAAACCTTCTCTTTTCCAAGCTGAATAATTCTAGAGAATGTATTGTCATTAGAAGTTTCAGTTGGGGGTCAGTGTCTTTGTTGTCACATAGTATAAAGAATGTAACAGTTAATCTCCATTCAAAATTATGAGAACTTAAACAGAAAAAACTGCTACAGTACCTGACCTTTTGTCCTTTCCCACATTTTGGGTCAACTGCCCTACCAACGGGCTCAGTACTTTGTGCTTGAGTCCAACACTTTTGGATTTAGGAAGTAACTCTTCTTAAAGGTTTCTGGTCTTGGTTTAAGATCTTCAGCAGCATGAGTCTCCAACTCCTTCACTCCTCTTTTTATTAGCATGCTGAGCTTTCATAATCTTTCATCATGTAGAATATCTACCAATTTTCAAATCCTAAGCACAGCTTTTTAGCTGTTGCTTTTAAATTCTTTACCACAAGAATTAGGTGCTTCGTTCTAGTAGTGTACTCACCAGTATTGGATACAGATGTAAATCTTCCGGCTTTTTCTCCCAATCTCCGTATATCTGAGGGTCATATTAACTCTACTTTGTTGACTGCTGGCATTGGAAGCTTATGTTCAGTTGCTTCTTCTGTATAATTCTTCTAGTACAGCACAAAAAAGAACAAGGTACTCCACACTTTCTTTGTCACTGTTTTTATTGGCAAGACCTGCCTTCAGCAATTCCATGTCCCTGAGACCAGAGGGAAAGTCTGGAGCCAGGAAGGCTTTCCTTCAGTGGAGGAGGAGCAGGTCAAGGAACATTTAAACACACTGAATATACACAGATCCATGGCACCAAGTGCTGAGGGAGCTGGCTGATGACATTCCAAAGACACTCTTGATAATCTTTGAAAAGTTGTGGGTATTGCGGGAGGTTCTCAAGGCTTGGAAGAAAGCAAATGTTATTCCTATCTTCAAGAAGGTCAAGCAGGACGATTACAGGCTGGTAAAACTCACCTCAATCCCACGGAAGGTGATTGACCATGTAATCCTGGAAGCCATACCCAAACGTATTAAAGATAAGAATGTGACTGGAAGGAGTCAGCATGGATTTATGAGAGACATCCTGTCTGACCAAGATGATGAAGTGCCTACCTTGCTGGACAAGGAAAAAAACCAGTGAATATTGTTTGCTTTGACTTTAGCAAGGCTTTTGACACTGTTTCCCATAACATCCTTAGATGAAATACTGAAGTATGGGCTAGATAGGTGGACAGTCAGGTAGATTGAAAACCGGCTCAGCTTCTGGGCTCAAAGGGTTATAATCAGATGTTCAAAGTCCAGCTGAAGGTCAGGCAGTACTGGGGTACCTCAGGCTGTCACTGAGGGATCTGATACTGCTAAAAGTCTTCATTAGTGACCTGGACAGTGGGACAAAGACATAGGTGTATCCTCAGAAAGTTTACAGACAACCCAAAAAAGAGGAGGAGCTGATACACAAGAGGGTTGTGCCACCATCCAGATGGGATGCGGCCAGCGGCAAAGAGTCCAGCAAAAGGCTACAAGAGTGATCAATATCTGGGAGCATCTGACTCTGACATGCACTCAGAAGGTGAGAGAGTTGTGACTTCTGGACAAGTCTCAAGTGGGATCTTGTCAACGTGCATAAACACCTGAGGGTTGGAACAAAGGAAGTGGACCCAGGCTGTTCTCAGTGGGACAACTGACAACGAAACACAGGAAATTTCACTTAAGTGAAAGCAAAAACTTTTTTACTACGAGAGTAGTCAAGCACAGGCAGAGGTTGCGCAAAGAGTCCGTAGAGTCTCCATCGTTGGAGATATTCAAAATCCAGCCGGACACAGTCCTGAGAAACCTGCTCCAGCTGGCCCTGCTGTGAATACAAGGTTTGGATAAAATAATCTCCAGAGGTGTCTTCCAACCTCAGTGATTCCATGATTTTGTTGTTCTGTAAACGCCAGGATATAGGTCCAGTAATTGACAGGATAGAGTATTACATTGTTAGGTGCAGTTTAACTGTGTTCTTGCAACAAATAGGCATCTTTTATTTTAATGTAATTAATCTTTTTATTGCCAAGATATGGTACAAGTAGAAGAAAACTTTAAAAGCCTTCAAGGGTAATTTCCCTAGTCTTTATTAATTGCCAATTGCCCTCAGATACCACAACTAATGTTATAAGGGTATTCCAGTCCTGGAAAAATTGTTACAGAAATGCATAAAACACTGCAAGCCAATCATGTTAGGGCCAATACAAATAATAGGACAGCTATAAAGATAAAAGTAGAAGGTAAAAGAGCTTTAAAGCTGGATACAAGATTCTTTCATGTAAAGTCTCAGGGAAAGTAGGAGTGATAAGTTACTAAAAAAGGAAAAATAGAAGTTTATGTGTTTATTTTTTAAAAATCAATTTTTTTATATACTGTTTTTTCCCCCCAAATAATAAAAGACATATTTGCTTGATTTTATACTATCTAATATAGGACAATAAACTGGGATCCCTAGACAAGTAGCGACTAAGAGCAGAGGGGAGCATCTCCCACAGGTGAATCCCCTCACCATCAAACATTTTTGCAGGGGGACCATTTTACCTTACAGAGGAGTGAGGGAACTTGGGAGAATGTGTTCATGACTTATGGAGAATTCAGTATCTAAACTCCAGAAGAAAGACTCTTGGACAGTTTTTCAAACCAACACAGACCAGAGTTAAAAGCTTCTAGTAATTTCAGGTGGCTGGGAACAAAATAAATGATTCATAGTTTTGTGAAAGCCGTTTTGAGATAATTATTTATCTGAGTTACGGTAGGATAAAGACCGAGTAGCAACATGTTTTCTGGGCATGTATATCTCAAAAATAATCTCAGAAGTGGCTTGAGGCACCGCAACAATGTAGGCAAAACTAGGTGGTGGCAAAGGGCATACAAGTGAGTTGGAATAGAGGAATCTGGGAGTTCAAATACACACTGTATATCTGCTGAGGTAGGAAGGTTTAGAGGGCCTCAGGAAACACTGGGGAAGCAGCATAGGAGGAAACAGGGAAGGCCTGTGGGGATTACAGAGGCTGTGAGAGCTCAGCAACTTCTCAGGCTTTCCCCTCCTAGAAGATGAGGGGAGGCCTGAGACAGGCCATGGAGGCTTCAGAAGGCTGTAGAGTGACAAAAGGGTCCAGAATTTTTTCCCACTTTTGTCCTTGAAAAAACCCTCATTTACAAGCTGATTTGATTTAAAAATCACAGATAGCAGCCAACATAACCTCCCATATAGAGTTTAATGGAAGGGTTATATATGTTATCCTCCCATACATGGGTGCCATGTTGTGCACTAGACACATCTGCTACTGCCATGGGAAAGAGGAAAGGATGAGGCTGGGCTGGGGGCTCAGTGACAGAAGGGGGCTGCTGACCTTCAAATAAAGCCTGAGAGATGAGCAGAGCAAGACGCAACAGCTGTTGCAAGACGGAGCTAAAACCAGTTGCTGACCATTGATTTGAACTGATTCTTTGGAGACAACAGCCACCAACTTTAGTGTAGGTAGACAGGGCTGTATAGTCATCCACTTCCTCTGTCTCTTACAAAGGCTCTTTAACACTTTCCCAGAAGCTGGCCACTCTATGTACCTGCTCATTTTGCTCTGTCCTAAAGCCAGCTGCGCAATAAGCATTTGTAAAACTTAGGAATAGATGCAATTTAAAAGCAAATCAGTGGAGTAAGAAATATGCTACATGTATTCCTGTGTGTAGCAAAATTTGGCAGGAGATCAATATACCCTAACCACCAGAGAAGTCACCCATCAAGCTGCAGGTATGTCAGCAAGGACATTATATGATTTTCAATGTAAGCTACACAACATAATAAATCTTTACATAAATCTCTAAGAATGTACACTTTAGACTCCATTTGACTGACTCTGAATACCAATGCCAGCATTGTCTTAGCTTCTGAATAATTTCTACATTTCCTTAAATAATGTTTAAGATACATGCATAAGAATAAAGAACTTCACATTTGAATATAATTCAACTAAGCAGCTTTCATTTCCCCTGTCTTTCTGAAGGATGATTGTTAATGGTCTTGATTAAGGTCATAGCTGGCCTTGCAGAATGCATGGTATATGGAAGATATATATCCATCATTTTTTTTTCAGACTGCCCCCCTTGTCAGACTAGCGTTGAACACATATATAGGACTAGTACCCATTCTGGCAAACCCTGCTTTGCAGTGCTGAAGTCGACTAAAGAGTTAGGTAAACATATAGAGAAATAATCTTAAAGACTTAAACTAGTTCTAAAAGTACAGATATCACTGGCTATACCCGACACCAAATCATTCAAGTTAAGATTAGTAAACCCAAAATGATATATTATCTGCTCATCTTTCTTAAATCAATAATGCAAACAGTTTCTTTTGTTTGAAATGAAGTAATCTCTCTAAATATTTTAAATTCTTTTGTTCTTTATTGGCCACAGAAAACTGAGAAGGATCCAAATGTAAACAAACTTACTGGCCACAGAAAACTGAGCAGAATCCAAATGTAAACAATCTCTTTGGGAAATTTTCATTTAGAAACATTAGCTAATCAGGTATGCAATTTTTTCATATGTTATGGATAGCGTAGTAGCGTTAGCAAGATCACAGACTATATTTTCTCTTAAAATGTTCATTTTAGAGCACAGAATGAAACTATCCATAGCACCATTTAAAGAGAGTATTTTTTTAATATTATGGAGTTAAATTAAGAAGGTAATAAAGCAAATCTCTGAAGCACTTTGCCCTAGAACTTGTCACACATAAGAGTTTGATCACGAGTGTATACTTTTGAACAGAAATAAAGAGTGCTCATCTCATCTAGTCATCGTCTAATTGATACTCTAGGAAAGCCCTCATTATTTCATCCCATATTTAGTGAAACAGCATCTCATTTGCAAACCTGCTCCATTAATTTTGGTAGCAATTCTAGATGCATAGGCAACAGTAACAGTAAGAAAGCCATAGTATTGCTTGTATATTAACCTGTCACATGTATTGGTACCATTGTGTCTTTTAATTGTACTCACAGAAGTGAGTTGCCATTTGAATAAAACAACTACATCACTGGGATTTCACTGACATTCCTGTTCACGCTAACTGAATTTGCCTAATGACAGTAACACACATATACAGAGGTTCACATGAGCTTAAATAAAAAAAAATAGAAAGCAAGGAACATTTTGCAATATGTGAAATGAAGGACCACTATTTTTTATTTCAGCAGCACAACACTGGAAATTGAGTTTTAAATTTTTCTGTTCCATTCTTTTCCTTCTTGAGATTAACAGTTATCTGTTTCCCCATTCACAAGAGATACTACCGCCTTTTCGCAATTCCCAATTCCTGGCACAGAGACTTTCAAAATGTTGTAATTCTCAAAAAATTATTCATATCTGCATATTTTACTAATCCTCAGGAAAAAAAAAAAAGTAAGCCCTTGGGGTTTATGTTGTTCCCAGAGAAGGGAATATTCAAGGACACTTGGGAGACATGTCCTAGGAAACTCCTTTAAATGAAGTTATTTGTGTGAGAGGAAAACGAAGACGTAAGTTAGACCTGCACAAATTTCTATGTCAAGAGAAGCCAAAAAACCACTGGGGCTTAGTCCTTTTCTTTTAAAAGAGATGAAATGCTGTAAAACAGTACTCTGCAAACATGTCAATTTGCTACCTTTACCTAAATATGAGAAAGCAAGACTCAACAATTAATGAAATAGATTGAAAATAGAATGAAAATGTCTATACACAGCTGTCAAAAGAGGCCTTTTTGGCAAATGACTATTTTAGATTCTCAAGGCTATTTAAATGTATGCCATTCGTTAGCTGAAGCATTACATTTCAGTACACACTTTTAATTTTCTTTATACCATTTGCATAGTTCTTCTAGCACAGTATAAATACCCTTGCCTAGGATATTTGCATTCAGCAGAGCAAGGAAGCAGACCAGACACAGCAGTACTAAATGCAGCAGTAGAAGATGTAGTAATAGAATTACAAAACGATAAAGCTACAAAACTAGTATCTGGTGTAGTAATATTTTCAGAACCTGTTTAGTCATTCTACTTTCTCCCTTCTGCCTGTAACATTATTTTTTTTTCTGACATGCACAGTATACAAACATCACCAAAAGACTGTTTCACCTAGAGTATTAAAGTTTTTCTTCTTGATTAAAAGAAAGTTTAGGTTTGAAGACATACTTACAATTTGTTAAGTTCATACTTCCATTTGTTAAAATAATTATTTTTTCCTAATTAATCAGATGAACCTAAAAAATAAATTTGCACAGAAAAAGAAAGGAGAGAAAGACATCCTTGGGCAATTCTGTGTTTTCACATAGAATCTCAAATGGTTGTAACTAATTTTTGTTTTGGCTTTTATTCTCATTGGCAATTCTTGAGGATTTTTTTTTTAATATGACTGTTTTATATAAAAATACTGAAAGTTGCCTTAGGGAGTTCTCCTTCTCAGAAGATTCATCTTCAAGAAAAAGTTTTCATCTCGTCCTGTAGGAAAGAGAGGAGGGAGAACAGAGGAACATGTCTACAGTTCCATGAAATGCACATAGACTACAGCTCTATCTTCAACAGAATCCTGTCTGAATGACAGAGCAATGTATTAGGAAATTAGCCAAATCTTTCACCAGAAAAATAATAACATGCGACTTTGAACTAGAGTCCCTCATTTGTCTTAACAAATTGTGTTTGATTTATTAATTGGAGTTAAACAATAGTTAATTTGGCCAGCATTCAATAGCAGACTGCAACTTCCGCCTTTGCAAAAGTGTTCCAGAAAGGTTCTTTTCTTACTTTTGTAACAGTTGTCACATATATTCTGATCAGAGCTCTTAAAATAGATGCTTATATTTATTATTTATCTTCATATTAAATCCTCTTAAAATGTAACTACCTGGTCTTAGGCTCTTTCACAGCAAAAATTGCTTAGCAAATATCTGAGTATTCCAAAATTACTTCTGCAAAACTTTGCGGACTTTTAAAAACAGTATTCACGAGGAAGTTGCAGTACAGATTTGAGAATAAGACTCATTTCTGCTGTAAACTCTAGCTAGCTCTCAGTATCATGGTGGAGAATGGTATTACAGTCTATAATCAATGTTAACTCCAGAAGAACCAATTAGAAAATCTAATTCATCTACCTGTCCTTTGTACATCCACTGGAGAACATGACTGAGACTTCTTGGCAATTATTAAAAAAGATTTAGATCTTTAATAAAAAGCTGTATCTTGGGGCAGGCTCTCCCTGCCTGGAGAGAGAGGGAATTTTGCTTTAGTCTGTGATACAAAAGAGATTCAGAGTGTGAAATATTCTTAAATAATCTGATCCAAAGAATTAAAATATCAGGCATTCTAGAAAAAAAATTGCAAAAAACAAAGGAGGAATTCCAAAACGAGGGCTGATGATACTTGCATCTGAGGACAAGTTACTTCCTGATTCTAAGTCAATGATTGATGATATCTTATCCTTTGCTGTTGCCTGTCTTTGACACCTTCCAAATTTGGAAGAAAGGTAATTAAAATTTCCCTGGAGTCCACACTGTGCACTAAAACTTGTAAAAATTCTTTCCTGCCTTACGTACAAATTAAGTGAATCCATTTTCCATGGGATAAGGTGAATTCAGTAAAAGACACCACAATAAATATTGCTAGCATATTAAAAGCAAGTATGAGTCTGTACAACCCTCATAAAATTCATGAGCATCATATTTAAACAATGAGGGTTTCTTGCCTGCTACTTCATTGGAAAAGCACATACAGGCTTTCCTTCTTTGAATAGTTACAAACTTTATATAAACAAAGCCTTTTGTAAGATCATTAGGCCTAAAAATCATTCCATCTCTGAAGCTTATCCAGGTGAATTTTAAAGAATAATCATATTTTCTCTAAAACTTTTACTTTGATAGCTTAAATAGCCTTTTAAAGTTTCTAAAATACCACTTCCTATTATTGTATTAGCCTTTCTCTATTTTGATTCAAATTTATAATTTTTTATAAGCATGGAACATCTTGCTAACACTATGCATGGTAATGCTAAAATTCCTCAGTCTTTACTGAAAGTTCTCCTGTGATCTTCCAGTAAATCGAGTTCCCTCTCTTTAAGTGCCAACTCCAGCTGATAAGCCTTCAATTTAAACTAAAAATTCTGGATTTAGTTTCTATATGCTTTACTTTCTATTACGCTGTTTTAGCCTACATTTTTAATTCCTGTTCACAGTGTGCAATCCACCTGTTCCTGTCAACATTGGCTGGATTTTTCAAGTGTTATATCATATACACCATGGTTTATTAACGCCAATTTCTTTTAAGCAGTGCCACAAATAATATTAAGCAGAACTTGTTCTAAGACCAGTCCTTGGAAAATACAATTTCTAGCCTCTATCCATCTGGACAACTCTCTTACCATTGTAATATTCTCTTCAGCTATCATGTTAATCATTCCATAGTCCTTGTTTTAATTTCTACTTTCATTTCCTTTCCTTTGATATCAATTTTAATTCCTTTGAGTCACTGCTTAACTTAAACACAGATTATTAAATTGACTTCATTGATCCCACCTGAAGGATATAAAAGAAAGATGTACTATAACATGACACAATCTACTTTTGCCAAAATCATATTGAATTTATCTTATTTAAACTCCATGTTCTTCGTTACTCTTCCATACAAACCCTGCATATTTTATTAAGGGTAAATGAGGAATTCTTTCGGATATTCCACTTTTCCTTATCAGATACATGTATCACACTTACTATTTTCTAATGGGAAGCAATAAAGTACCATGACCAAAATTGAAGCTTCTTTTAAAATAACTGTTACTGGACATTATCCAGGCTGTTCAGATTTCACACAATACCTGCTTATTTTTGAATTCACCATGGATGTTATAATTTCTATTTCCTATTCTTCTTAGATAATGTTTTCTTAGTCATATATATAATTTCTTCTATTAAAACTGGGGCAAAGTATTAAGATGTGTGACATTCAATGTCCCCTAATCGCTGCCTGATTCTCAGGATATGACCCCACTTGTCCCCTTCATATTATTTCTATAGTACTGTGGTTAGAAACCTTCTCACAATTTCATTTCGTTTCTTTGAAGGATCTAGCTCAGATTGATATTTTGCCCTTTTGACTCTATTTTTGTTCTTTCTGACCTACACACTGATAAATAATCTCATTTCAGCAAATTGCCTGATCACCTACTATGTCCTGTTTGAGGTGTTTAGTGGCCCAGGCAGGTCCATAGTTCTTTTTTTCTACATTCTTCTGCTTAAAATTCAAGCCCAGACTACTGAAATTTTCTTTTCATGTGATTCCATGCGTCATTTTCATTTTAGCCCATGAGTGCCTCTGAGTTGCTTTACTGCCTCGAATTTTGGAAGCTTTAATTATTACCAATCCTTGTCTACCCTGCACTTGAACCTACTGTGGGAGTTTTGAATGTATCTATGCTTGCTCATTCCAAGAACACTGTGTCAAACTACTTTTCTCTCTGGTCAGTCCCCACTTTTGAATCAAGATTCATGGCTTTTAAAGTAAATGTAACATGGCAGTATTATTTTACTTCTTAGTAAAGAAATCTGTCTGGTACTGTCTCCAAGAAGACCTAAGCTGCTATCGTGGTATAATTAATACTGTAGCCTATTAGAATTCTTTTGTCAAAACCACGTCTAGGGAATCTATGTATTTCTCTCACAGCTTCTAAGAGTTTTCTAACACCTATCCAACTCTGTTTTGCAGATTATAAAATGTGTTAGGGAGTGCTCCTGGCTTTTTTAAAAACAACATCTTCTTTGAGTTCTTTCTCCCTAACCTTTCTCTTACATGCAAGGAATACGATTATAGGAAGTTTCACCTTGGACACCTGTTGTGAGTAAAAAGGAGTCATAGGATTAGTAAAGATAGTACATGAAAAAAGGTATGATGAGTAACACCCAAACAACTCCTGTATCAGCCCCTCCTATGCAATTTTATTATGCATCTTTGATGTGAGACAAAATAAAGCTGTGCAGAACAAATACATCCGGTTTCAAAGTATTTGACAAGCTGCTGTGATTCTGTTTTTCATTTATATGTATGTAACTCGGAAAATAGAGATGAAAGCATGATACAGAACTAATTCAAGACCTGAAATGTACCCAATGTGTTTCTTAAGAAGCACGAAAACATTTGCCTCATAATATTTAATGCCCTCACCTCTGCTAGATCTCTAGGAAAATAAAACAGACAGACATTTGGAGAGAAAAATAAAATTAACCTGCTTTACCACACCCTTTTGAAGGTCCATTACATTCATACTATCTCTCACAGAAAATAGAAATTGATGTTTAGGTGGGAAGTATAAGAAACAGAGTGTGTATGCATGGTCTTTTCCCAGTCTACTCTCCAACTCTGCCAATAAGAGTTTAGGGATTTCCAAAGTCAAGCAGCCAGGACTGTGTCTCTATCAGTCACTGATAAGCACACCTTGTGTTATTTTTTCTGATCCTTCTTCTGACATATTTATGCTTATTTCCTCCATAAGATGATAGTACTAAGGTGCACCATTTGATTATTTACTGTAAAAATAAACATGCGTGCTTTTACTTGTTTTTATCTTATTGCCTCGCCATTTCCCTTAATAAATTTTAAACTCTCAGCTTACAAGAAACTGTGACTAAATATTCCCTATTATTGTCCATATGCCATTTGTTACGTTGCAAATCCCAGTCACAGTCCTTTTCCTCACCTATCTGACCTACTACCCCTGCCTTCCATTGTTGGTTCTGGATTTAGTTTCATTATATCAAACCCAATTTTTATTTCCTTTCTTGATAGCTTCTCTGCCTCCTGTAGGTGCTTTCTGAGATGCCTGGACCAGCATGCAGAATTTTCATAGTGTAAATTCCTGCATTCACACAGTGGCACAATCCTGTTTTCGATTTTGCATCCCCTTCTTCCTTTCCTAATAAGTTTTGAGATTCCACTTGCTTTTCAAATGCCCCTGAGTAATGACTTGAGGTTTTCTGAGAATTAAAAGTACCTTTACTGTGAGGGGTTTCTGCATTGAAAGCTGTTCATGTTTTTTCCTGCAACTCAGGACCAAGTGTGTTCACTTGCAGAAAACGATCACTTATATTTTGGTAATAGTGAAGATCGGTTGGCTAAACACTTGTTAAACACAGAAAAAAAAGTTGCACTACTTTCTTACCTACGAGACATATTTTGCCTTCTACTACTCAATTTTTTCATTAGTTAAGCTCATGACACTTCATTCCCAAGCACTTCCTTTTAAAATCTTTTGGTTTGGACAAAGTTTTTTAACTAGTTTTGAAAAAAACCCTACTTTTAAAGTGAGCTTTTTGCTTCCTTTTACTCTCGGTTTTGGCCTGAACATGGCAAAAACCTCCAACTATAATATTTCCTTCATTGTCACTTAGAGGTAGAAAATTCTGGATCCTGACTTCCAAATAAACTGATACAGCAGCCACTATTTTCCTGGATTTTTACTTGAAGAGACAGTTTTTCATCCAAGTGTTAAAAATGCCCATGCAGTTTTAAATAAACGATTTCAATTTAATTTAAAGAGTCATTGTCTGTATTTAAAATTATTTTATTAAAACAAGAACTATTTAATAAAATGTTTAAATTCCTAAAAGATCTTTTTACATAAAGATCTGGAGGTATATATACTTAAATGGCAAAGAAAGAAATTACCTAGCATTTTTTCGAAATTGCACAGTGAAATACCTGATTATTTCCTCTTTGAAAAAAGCACATGAAAATCAAGACCTGCTGTGACAACAAGTATACTCAGATCATGAAAAGTACACCTTTTGCGAGGCAAATAGTGGTTTTCATATAAGAATAATAATGAGAATTACTAAGTGCAAACAAGAAAAGCTAGCTTAAGTACAGAAGGTGCATTTTATTATTCTGTGATGTAAAACTGATATAAATTAAAATCTGGATAAACATTTAAATGAAAACAGTTTCAAAATTGGGGATTTAATCTTAAATTTCAGAGTATGTTTGCATTTTAATATGAGAAAAAGAGAAGTGCAAAAGTGTGAGGTTATAGGCTCCAGTACCTAATTCAATCCAACCCTCATGTGGGAATGAGTAATGTGGAAAGCTTCAGACCACTGATAATAATTATTCCCTAAATTAAAGATGAGCTTTAACCCATCTTCTTTGATGATTAAGAAAGCCAAATTTTCAAAGCTAATTAACTTCTCAGTAAGGGTCATTGTTGTTTATTGTTCGGGTACTCTTAAGGTAATTAGTATGCCTGACCTAAATTAGGCACATTTTGCACATTTTATTAACAATGCACAGTAACAGAAACCCCTGACCAAAATATATGCTGTGCCTCTGTCTTCTGAGGTGGCCTACCAAGGATTCACATTTGGAATCCAAGGATGCTTCCAACATAAACATCTGGCTGCAGGTTCTTGGTTACTCGACTAGCAAAGGCTGCGCCATCCCGCTGCTCAGGGAAAAGCGGCTTCCATGTTTCCCAAACTCTTTGTTGGTGTTTTGTTGCTTCATGTGTAGTGAGGAACTGAGCACAGCCAGAAAGAAAAGTACTCTGAACCACCAAAGGAAGCAGTAAGAACTGGTCTGCCACTCTATCTCAATAGTTCTCTATCTCAGCAGTAGAAAGTAGCTGATTTTTACAGAAAAAGAGTAGAAATCATAAATCATTGAATGATCTCTCTTACCTATAAAAATATATATAATCTCTTCTAGCTTCCAATCATTAGCATTTTAGAACTTTCTGAACCAAAGGTGAAACTGCTTTTAATATCCAAGATCTAATTATTCTGATATTTAGATTATGAGAAAGTATGCAGTCCTTCTCAGCTCGTCTTCTCTGTATTGTCACCAATTTTTTATAACTCTAACATACTCCTTCTTTTTTCCAAGCTCAAGAATCTGTTCCACTTAGTCTTCATAGCTACCATCTTCTCTTGTTGCTTTTTTTGGTACTGTTTTTGCTTCTACTACTAATTTTATAAAATAGCTTAACAGAATTGCAAATACACCCTTTTCAATATATGGAGGTACCTGTGGTTATAGAGAATATATAACATCAAATATGAAGAGGTTTATGCTGTTTCTTTCAAAAGAATTACTGCTGGTTTATTTCCCTTCGATTGACAGTCACCGAGCTCAAGATATTTGCAGAGAACTATATAAAATCTATTCTCAGGAAGGTAGCAGCAAGGCTAGAGCCTGCCATCCTATTCGTATCACTTTAGTTAATCTTTCCATTATTACATTAATTTAAAATTTCAGTTATCAATTTAGCACCTTTTTACTAAATAAGGTAACATTTTTGTTTCACTTTGGGTAGCCAGCCTTAGATATGGCTATTATGAATATGACTAGTTCTCCATTGTTATTGTGTTACTACTAATCTCCTTTCCCACATCCTTTATGAAAAGCCGGTCAGGTCCAGCTGCCAATCTCCCCTCCAACACAACTTCCATAATTCTTCTTTTCCCCATTTAAAACCACCTATGATGACTGCAAAACTTCTACTCCTATTGCAATTTTAATTTAGGATATTTTTTGGTGATAGGCTCTATCAAACTTTTGGATGAAACTCGTGCATTGAACAGGTGAAACTTAGCAATTTGTGTATTGGGTCCAGTCTTACACTATGGTTGATTTTTGAGATGTAACTTCCCTCTATGACAGTCATGCTAACTCTTCTCCAACATTTCATATGTATTCATATGCTCACCAAGCACACCTTTAATAATCCCTTATATTAACTGGACCCCAAGACAATCAAATTACAAATAAGTTTTTTCGTTAAAACTTTTCCCCCAAGACTATCATGCATACCAGTGCCGTCAAAGTTTTAAGTAAAACTGTTGGAGGATTCATTCTGCAATTATGTGACTCTGTTGTGGAAATTTGTAGGGTCTTTGTGCCCAAAATAGCATGAAACTAAGGGATGCTTCTCCCCCTCACAGTCTTGCTGCTTGGCTCTAGACCTAAGAATGCACTTACAGGAACTTAAAATATAAACATATCCGTGCACACCTGTGGTCAAAAGCATGGGGAGGGAAGAAGGTTAATTCAGAGCTCCAGCTATGAGAGACTGCTCAAGATCAAACAAAAGCCTTGAAAAATCTGTCTATAAGCTCAGAGACACACAGCATATAGGGCAAGGATTTACTGCAGTTACACAATACGACTCGTCCGATGGGCAGGACAGCCCATTGTCAAATACCTCTCCGCTGTACAAATGCTTCCTGGTGATGAGGAAGGCGTGAATGACTCTTAAAAAAGTGCTGCGACTAAAAGGCATTTACTCACTCAGGTGGAATTTCCAACTGGATTTTCAAACAGCAGACCAACTTTGATGCAACTGACATTAAGGAAGGCCCAAGATTTTCTGGGAGAAACTCATGGTAGCACAAGAGCACATGAGAGACCAACCAAGTTATGTCAAAGCTGATGGCCTATCTAGCCCAGCGTGCTTTCTCCAGCTGTGGCTGCAAGCCAACAGCCAGGAAAAGTAAGAACAAGGCAGCCTTGGGCTGAGAGGACCACAATTCCATCTCATTACTATTCCTGCCTATATACCTCCTTCCAGCATTTGCCCTGTCTTCCCTTGAACTCCTGCTTCTCTCAACCACAGCAGCAGCATCACGTTCACTGTAGGGGTCCAGTGTATCACTGCGAATACTGAGCAGCATGTAGGAGGAGGAAAACATGAGTGGTACGAAGCCAGGCCAGAATTTTAAGATTGTTAATTAGGGCTTTGGAATAGACAGTCTGGGTCAACCCAATCTAGGCACCTATTCTGACAGATGTGGGTTGGTCCCACACTGACATTAAACAAAGAATTCAAAAGCTCAAAAATGAAGTTTTGACCACGAGGTAAACATTCTGGGTTATTAGGTTTGGATGGAAATTATTGCAGATCCAGACAATTCATTCCCTTTCTATGTCCACAAGTGCTTGAATGGAGCATAATGAATTAAAATAGTTAGAAATTGGGGCCTGTGCTTCCCACCAGGCTGGAAACCTCATTAAGGCAAAGTGGAGGGTCTGGTGCAGCTGCAGAGGGCTGCAGGCTCTTACTTTGTGCTTATCTGAACACCTGAAGTGGGACAGCCAGGGACGTGAGGTTGCTTCTTAAGACAAATCAGGCTTTACCAGTTCAAACAACAAAAAAAAGAAGGGTTACAGCCCTTTTTCCTCTGCTCCCACTGAGTCTGTAAGATAGAATTTGGTGCAATGTTGTTATGTTTATGGTGCAACCATCAGCAGAGCCATCCTACAACACCAACATGCCATGAAGTACTGCAGCACATAGTTGTGAATGTTATCATAGGGTACCACAGGTTATCAGAGTGCCCCTTGCCCAGAATGCACTCATATGTAAACACTTGGTCACACATCTCTGTGGATGCCCACATGACTAGAAGGGGGACATGGACATGCTTTTACGATTTCCAGCATTCTCATCCCCACACAAACGTGCAGATCCCACTACCACTGCTGGATGGTTTTGCCCCTCCCTACCTTCTTGCCACCTACAGTCACTACTGGCAACCTCCAGCAGTGAATGTCTCATGCTGTCAGATGCAACTGACCCGTCCTTATTAGCTTGAAATTGTAAGAAACAGAGGTTTATTTTTCAGAATTTTTGCTCCTGAACTGTGAATTTCAATGTACACAAATGTAAACAAATACTGCGATCTACTTGCTCTCCTTTTTGGCGTGCTTTGGGACTGGCTACAACTCAGTAACAATTGTTTCTGAAGCAAAGCGTGGAATAAAATGTAGCCGGCAATAGAAACACCATTCCTTGCTTCAGGCTGAAAAGTCTTTTGAGTGCAGGCTGCTCCCATGGGAAGCCCACCTCCTGCGTGTGCAACCCGCGTCTCCGGGTTTGTTACTGTTATTTCGGCTTTTATTCACCTGAAGCCGCTCCGAAACCCAGGAGCCAGAGGCGAGCACGCGCGGCCTCACACAGATGAGCACAATCGTCCCAAAAAAGAAGAAACCCGGCCGAAAATCCAAAATTTAGACTCTGGGCGTGGGGCACTTTGGCTCGGCATGGCGGCCGCCGTCCGGCACCGCCCCGACGGGACGCGACGGGAAGGGACGGGACCCGCCCGCGCGGAACCTGCGCCCTGCGGAGCACGGCCCGCGGGGAAAGGGAAGGCAAGGGAAGGGTAGGGAGAAGGGAGGGGAGGCCAGGGTGCCGCGCCCGGGAGCGGCACGCCGGGGCGGGGGCAGAGCTGTCTCGGGCGCGGCTCCGCACGGCTCCGCGCGCAGCCGGTGCTGCGGCGGGGCGGGGTAGGGAGGGGAGGGGACGGGCAGCACCTCGCCGCGGAGGTGGGCGGTGGGCGGGCGGGGTGTTCCTGCGCCTTGCCCGGGACGGGCATTACCCAAAAGGCGAAAAAAAAAAAGAGGCAGTAATTAAAGTCGCCGCTGCCGCGCGCGGTCCCACCCTCCCCACCGGCCGGCTCCTGTGGCAGACGGGAGGGGACAGCAGAGCCGGGCTCCCGCGGAGACGCCGCCACCTCCGCCGCCACTTCGCGCTCGCTCGCTGGCCCGCCGTGGCAGCACCGACGGCGGCGGCTCCCCCCTTCCCGCGCAGCCCCGCGCACCATGGCCCCCGCAGCCCCCCGCTTCGTCCTCGGCCTCCTCCTTAGTGAAGGAGGGAGGGAGTGGGATCACTGGGATCACTGAGATCACTGGGATGAGTGGGTGGGCGCCGGGGGGAGCGGGCCGGTCGCTCACGCACCTGGCCGTGCCTTTCCTCCGCGCTGTTCCTGCTTCGCAGCGGGTGCGCAGCGCACAGGAGAGACATCCGAGCCGGTGATCTCTGGCTGGCTCTTGACTCCAAGTCGGGTTTCTCCTCGGCGGGGCCCTTGCCAGGGGCGCAGAGCAGCGCGGAGGCTGCGTAGCCGCGGGTGCACCTCGGGGGCTGCGGCGCGGGGAGGAATCCAGTGGGATGCGCAGCTCGCGCTGGGACGGGTGGTCGGGTGGCTTTTGGAGCCTGCCGTAAGGTTACGGGACGGGCACACGCTCGGGTCGCTGCTGCTGCTGCAGCTGGTTATTCACAGAAAAAATAAACTGCAGTTCATTTTATTTAAGTCTCCCCCCTCTGCCTCTCACCTGGTTGTCCCTTTTCCGTGGGAAGGATTGTGCCACAGTGTGGACCGTGTTGAGCTCCTCTGAAAGAGTTAGTTGTGCATGGAACACTTTTCAGCGATTTCCTTTACCTTCAGTTTATTGTATTTGTATATAATTATCAGCTCCAGAGAAGCCTTTGCCGGGGAGAGCAGAGGAGTTCTCTCTCACAATTTCTCTTTTTAAAATATATAGTAGATGAGTAAAAGTGATTTGTCTTTTGTTTCCTACCCCCTTACCTCCCTATTATCATTGCATTCACAAAAAGAGGGCAGGTGATCATTTGAGCCGGTGAAATAAAAATACTTGGTAGGGTTGAAGAACTGAATTTATTATTTTAATATTAATTATATATGCACATTTTAATGAAAATGCACTGTGTGCCTGCCTTTGCAAGGATATTAAAGTAAAACCCAAAGAAATGCAAGCAACTTTACTCATACATCTAATGAAAAAAAAGAAAAAAAAAATTTTCTGTCGAGCAAGAAAAAAACCAAACAACACCCAAAGAAAAAAAAATCCTGCGATGTCTTCTTTGTGTAAAGTGAAAGGACATCACAGCTTATTTTTACCTGATGTTTCCTTATGTCTTGATGTCCATGAATAACTACCACTTACTTTTGTTTAACTGCTCAATAGTTCTTTGTGCTGACAGCAGACTGAGCTTGGCATTGCTATTTAAAAATTAGATGTCATTGATTCTTAAAATATTTCAGAACAGTGTAAAAAGATGTTGTGATTTCAATAACTTAAAAACTAGTGCGATGTCTTTCAGGAGAGTGTTTTATTAGGTGTCTGTTAATAAGGAAAACTTACTAATACATAAGCAGGGATGTTTAAATTATTTGTATATATGCATATTTTTATATCCGTATATATATAAGGAACTATATGAAGAGCTTTTATGGTGCAGACACAGCATTTTTTTTCTAAAGGGTCCTAATGTCTTTAAGAGTTTAAAGTATTTTTATTTAAATATTTTCTTAATAAGCATCACAAGTAATTTTCAGGATTTCCATTAACTATTTACTTCTTTATACCTTTAATCCCAAAAGGTATGTGCAAACTAAAAATACTTTTCCTTTTTTGCTCGACTTTCATCCTGAAAGAGTAAATGCACATAAAAGAGTGGATAGATTTATTTACATTTTTCTATGTCTTTGTTTAATTGTCTGTGTGATTTTTGGATTACAGTTTTAAACATAGAGATAGAAACTAGGCAAAAACACACACATATAATCTGAGATCAGGATTCGCTTGCTTTGTGCTGAGGAAAATCTTTGTACGTCTATGTGATTCTTTTTAGAAAAAGGTCTGGTTATCTACTGCTCATTTGAATTTTTAGGAGGACCCTATTTTGTAACTGGTTATATGGGAGTGGACTGCTGTGATACACGACGTTTTATTTATGTCATATCTGATTGCTGAAGCTACATTTAATTTGTTTGTTGAGAATGCACTTTGAAGATGCAAAGTGATATATAAGTGCAAGTGTCGTCATGTGGTTTTAATGAGACACTTGTCCCTTTAATGTTCAGCATCACTACAATTCTACCAAACTAAGTGTTGGTGGATTAAACCTTAATACTTAGAGACCTTGGATCTAAATTGGCCGGTAATGCTGTTGTAGGGAGCGCACAGCCAAGCTGTATTTTAACTTTTCTCTGCTGAAGTAATAGTGTAGGCAAAATCTTCTAGTCAAAGGGAACTCTTACTGTTAAAGTTAGTGGTGCAGTGATTTTAGAAAAAAAACAAAACACCAGCCATGGATAAATCCAGGAGCAGTAGTCAGTTTCCAGTTTGAAACTTTATATGCTGTGATGCACAGTACCTGAATTTTTAGGGAGGAGTGTTTCCTGTGCTGTTTCACTCGCTTGTTGTAACAAACAAACAAACCAAAGTCAGCATCAGTGTCTAGTTCAAAATACCATGTAATTATGTGGGGTTCTTTCCTGATTTCTTAATTTGTTTTCTAGGTGCTGAGTTTGTGCTGTGAAGCTTGCAAGAAAGTAATTTTTCATGTTCCTTCTGAACTAGAGGCTGACTCGTTAGTTGGCAGAGGTGAGAAACTATGAGATTCCCAGCTTAAAAAGACAACATTGCACCTTTGCTGGAGATGCTGTTAACAGTGGAGGAGACTTTTTTTTTTTTAATGGAATGAATGGATGACTGGACACCAGCTAAACAGCTGGATCAGCCTTTTTATGAAGGATACGCCCCGTCTTTGTTACGGATTTGAACACCGGCTCCATGCATCCAATTGACTTTTGTGTAAAGAGCTATTGTCAGGTTACAGTATTTAATTTAAAACTAAAATGTCAGAATTTAATGTTTTCAAAATTTGGAGTCTAAGGCTTACTATTTAAATAAATGCTTGATATTCCAAACTGCACCCATAACCCACGGTCGTATGAAGAAGAGAGTAAGCCATTTGGAAAATGGAAAAGATAAAAAAAGAAGACAGAACCCACTTAAGCAGGCACGAAGAGGCTGCTGCTCCGTGAAACACTGATGTGACTGCTCAGCAGTGCTGGGGCATTCAGGGCATACGAGGGCATGTGTTGCAGAGGTGTCCTGCATGCACATTCTCTTGAGAGAGTGTTCCCGTCTGACTGGACAGTCTGTCTCAGTTCAGGGCAGCTTGCAGGTGACTGAGAGGAATAGGGGAGACCATAAAACGCCCCACTCCTGTTTTTTTTCGGACCAGTCTTTCAAAGGCAACTTTGAAAGGTGTGGCATAGGAGGTGCTGAAGGATTCTGTGCTGCCCGAGACTGAATTTGAGGATTCAGAGGTGCCCTTTGTGAGTCCTACGACAAAAGAAGAATATTATATCCAAGTCTGCATTCCTAATCCACATTTCTATAGAAGGAACAAATAAAGTGAATTGGTAGTTCATCACAATTGCTCAGAAAATCTAGCTTTATAATTAAAATTCTTTGACCTTACTTTTAAATTTTAAAACAAAAAAGGCTGCTACAGCTGTGTGAGTTTTCATAGACTTCAACATTTCTCTATGTAAATAAAATTAATTTATATAAAAATAAAACTTCATGTTATTGCAGTGCTTTGAAAGAAATTGCATAACATGGAACTTAAGTTTTTTTCCCTGAAAACTTTTAATGAAACCATTATAGCTCAAATGACATTACTTAAGCATTTATGGAGAAATATTTTGCATTGATACAAGGACCATACCTTGACAGTGAAATTATTCAGGATTTTCCTGGTTATTATAAGGGTTTTTTATGTCTTATACCAGAGGTTTTAAAGAAAAAAATCCCACAAAACTATAGCTAACGGAGCATAGTGTTGACTCATATAACCATCAGAAACAAGATCTCCAGTCTGGTATTTTTGGAAACGCAGTGCTGTAGAAAGCAGTAGTATAAGGCACATTTAAGTGAGGCAGTGATATCCTCTTCAGTACTTCATTTACGCTGCACAGATGACAAAGGATAGAAGTCACTGCTGCAGTACTATAGAAAGTCTAGGAAATATTTATTTGTGCATTTGAAGGACAGACTTAAGAGGAAGAAAAAATCACATCGTATTTATTGCTTTCCATCTGTTCTTGCAGTTTTGAGAGTGAAACAAAATTTAGTTTATTGAAAATGTCGTCTACGTATACAAGATGAAATTCTGAATCTTCGTGAATTTTGCGATCAGCTTTCATACAGCAGTGTCCCACCCACTATGACACCATTGAAAGAGTATTGAAAAGTTTTGATTTTGAGACCATGACACACCTCTGTACTCTGCAATGATCATTTGTCTGGAGTTTGAGTCTCTGACTTTCATCCTTTTCAGGGTGCCGAATCATTCTTCCTTATGGCTTTGGTCATATCCTGATTTTGCTTTTTCTCCGGCTGTAGTGCTAAACTACTTGCTGGTGAACTGAGTTTATTGAAGTGCAAAAAATGTATTTTAGCCACAAGTGATAGCAAATACAATGAAAAATACCTGGAAAGTGTGCTGAAATTACCTGTATGGGATTCTATCACATACATATTAAAAAATTGCTAATTGTTTGTTCTAGGGTTAGTCTTTATCTCTCTCATCTGTCTGCCTCATAATTTAAAGGCCTTTGTCCTCCCAAGACTATTAAATCACATAGTACCAGTCAGTGCTTTCCTCCTGAGGGGAAAACTTCCAAGATGTAACATCTCCACTGGGCATTTGCATTAATTAATCTTCTTCACTGATATTGTAGGGCATGGAGCATGAGGCAAATGTAATAGCTACTGGTCCAATAATGGGCATGTCTGCAACATTTTTTGCATTTAAATGTACATAATTTCATCTCTGATGCTTCAATAATTTTACCAGTGTAATAGTGTTTTGTTGAGTGATATCCACAAAGCACCCATGTCATTTAGGAAACACTAATGAACACAAGAGTGGCAATTAATGAAAACTTCATTAAATCTGAGTGCATAAATGGGTTTTAAAATCTGTGTTTGTGATGCTTAAATTCTGAATGACAAGCTTTTGAAGACTCTGTGTGTCAGTAAATATAATTTTTACATGGGGCATGGGTTTTTTTTGTTTGTTTTATGTGAGATATTGTTTTTTTGCTGTTTGAGTTATTGTCTGAATATTTTTTCTTACAGTTGATTTAAAAGAATGCCTTCAGTCTGCAGAGTTTATCAGTTCCAGTGATGGGAACTTCAAGGTTCTAGAGGATGGTTCTGTGTATACAACATCTGCTCTTTCTTTGTCTGCTGAGAAAAAGACTTTTACCATATTACTTAAGGACATTCAAGAACAAGTTCAAAAGAAAATACATGTTAGCTTGGTGGAAGAAGAAAAAAAGGTTAAGTTCTAGTTTCAAGATACTTTACTTATTTGAAATACTTTTTCACAAGTACAGAGTACAGCTTCATGCTGGGTACCTGTAGTTGAATTTTAGAATTCAAATAATCAGGCAAAATACTGTTGTAGAGTGTATTTTTTTCAGCAGTTGATTACTGTGTTGCTTTAGTCAGCAGATTTCCTTTCTCAAATGTGAGATGCTAGCAAGTAGCATAATCAGGAATGTCAAGAATCTTAAAAGCTGTGTTTGAGGAATTAAAGCAGATCTTATTCATGCAAAGTATTACAAGAAATGTAAAAGCTTGGAATATTATCACAGATATAATCAGAAACAAAGACTTTGGAAAAACAAATTGTCAGTAGGAAGACTGGAACAGAGGGAAAAAGATGGAAATGCAGGATGGCAGTTAAGCAAAAATATATGCAGTCAAGAATATATGGATGTATTCTCATCTGTCTTTTTATCTTCTCGACCCAGACACCGAAGACCAGGCATGCTAGAGATACAGTTCTCAAGAGGACCAAGAGAAGGTGGGGTCCTATTCCATCTGTCATGATAGAGAACTCACTGGGACCTTTCCCACTGCAAATACAGCAGGTATATTTTCTATGGACCTTAGTTTTATGACCCATGCTAGTTTCGTATGTGACTTTTATGATGAAGAAAATGAGCATTCTTGTATTCCCTACTGATGACATTCCTGCTGTTATTCCTCTGTCTTGTTCTGTCCTGTTCATTATATATCTCATGATCTTGTACCTGAAATAACTTGTGATCTTAGTTGTTGGAGTGAAATGGAATTGTGCAAAAGTTGAAAAAAGAAGGGAGACATACTATCAAAGAGAGCTCTTTGACCTGGAAATCAGTGTGTGTAATTAAAAGAAAACCAGGAGCAAACAACCCGCCACTAAACATTGCCTAGAAAAAGGTTTTGTAAACACAGACTAGGGTGAATTTTGCCTCCTTTCTGGAGCTCGAGGTGTGCGCCTTCAGCCTTGAAGACTGAGTATTGCCTATGTTATTCAGAAAAGTACTTACTGGAAGAAAACTAGTAGGCGTGAAAGAGAAATGCAAGAACTAAAGTTATCATAGATCCATCTAGCCTTCACTAGATTACAGAGTGGCTGGTAGCAGATGTGTAGAGACAAGTGTAATAACAGAGTCTGTACAGAGCAATCATTCTTCTTCTAATCTTACCCTCCTAACTTCTGGCATCCAGTAAATAAGAGAAGTATTTTGGGAGAAGAGTATTTATAAATAGATAAGTCTAATGTTGCCTCCTTGGTGCTCGTAATGAGATGCAGATGCTATCTTAATAGGCATATCTCTGGACTATACGCTATGTGGTCTTTCTTCCTCCTTTCCTTCCTTCGCTTTTTCTTCTCTAGGTGCAAACCACATTCTCAGTGAATGCACTAAAACTAAAGTCTCTTGAACAGGTTCAGAAATAAGCCCTCTGTATCCGAATATGCCTTATGTGTGAAGTATTTTAGAGAGAGACTGGATTTGAATTTTTGGTTTTTTTACATACTGTCATTTCTTTAATTTGGTAGTTCTAAATATTTATGAGTTTGAATTAACTCCCCTTCTCATGTGCACACATTATAAAGGAAGGCAGTCACATGGCAGGCTGTTCTCCTATTCTGTGAACTGTAAATCGAGTTTGATTTTTTGTTTTAGGAGTTTTTGTTTGTGCTAAATATGATCATGAAAAGGGGGAAATGTATTGAGATGCTGTTGCTGTTTTTCCTTGGGCTTAAAAATGTCTTCTTATAGGTCCAGTCAGACACAGCTCAGAACTACACAATTTATTATTCTGCAAGTGGACCAGGAATTGATCAAGATCCAAAGGGTTTGTTTTACATAGAAAGAGAAACTGGAAATATCTTTGCTACTCGTGCGGTAGACCGTGAACAGTATCCAAGTTTTCAGGTACAGGCGTATGTTGTGTAAACGTAATTAATGTTTTGGGGTTTTTTTTTAATCTCTCATGCATATATTTGACAGTTGGGTTGCAGGGGAAATGGCAGAAAGCAAGATCTGGAATCACCTGTCTGTTCTGAGTAATATCCTTGGTGTTGAAGAGATGAAATCAGTAGCAAATGAATAAATAGCTGGTCATCTAGATCTTGAGAGCAGTTTTGCTTTTCATTGCTTAGACTCTAATTATGGCATAAATATAGTGAGCTATTGGATTTGCATCACTTCTAGGAAGAATTTTTCAGGGAATGTTGAAAACATCTTCAGAAAAACAAAATAATTGTAAACTCTAGACAATGAGTTGTGGTTCTCTGAGTCTCTCAAGCTGTTCAGTTCTGTTAACAAGGTACACTGCTCTCTCTGCTGGCTGAGAAGTGTAAGAAGGCAACTAGTACAAGTAGCTTCTAAATAGGTAATTTTCAGTACCTATTGCTGCATTTTATTAGATTATGTTATAATGGGCAAATAGTTTTGCTCTCATTCTTGATTGTGTTCTAAATAACAACGTGTACATCTAAATTTTGGTAACTGAGGTTGCCTTGTAAACACCTGAAAAAAATGTTTTCAGAGACTTGGAAAAAGTGATAGAGTTGGAGGAGGCGTCAAGGAGAAAGTGATTAAAATACTTGTAGTGTGTGAGGAATGGAAGGGGGAAAGATTGGAAAGCATTCAAAGGTTTTGTTCTGCTTTCACTCTAAGATCCCAGTCATGCTCCCTTCCTTGTGCCTGAAGAGCCTGGTCTTGAGAAGGATGTGCTTTGCACACTGTATTTCATTTAATTTTATTGACTCCTCCATTGAACTAAAAGTGTAATAATACTGCATGTTGCTTAAGCACTGAATTTTTCTTACAGATCATTTGCTTTGCAACCACTCCAGATGGTTATTCACCAGAAGTACCACTTGTGCATACGATCAGGATAGAGGATGATAATGATAATGCTCCATATTTTACACAAGACCTTTTTGAATTTTGTGTCCCTGAAAATTCCAGACCTGGTAAGAATTTTTTTAAATCACTGAACACACTTACCACTACTCAGCTCAGTTACATACCAGTATGACTAGGTGTAATCCTGCCTTTTAAGACATTTCAGTGGGATTTCGTGGGGAGTATTATGTTACAGCAAAGGCTGAATTTGCAAAGAGCAGCTCAAGATTTCTTCATGATTAGAAATTCCAAATTTTCATCTCAGTCATAGTGAAAAGTATTGTTAAAAAAAGTTTTTTAAAACTGAGGTCATTCAGTCTACCTAAAATGATTTAAAGAAGTTCTGAATGTTTTTATTTATCCAAAAAACATCTGTTTTTATAAAATGTTTTTAGAAGTTTCCTAAACAGTTAAAAAGGTGATGTTCTAGGGTGCGAAATGCCTTTGATTAAGCTTACAGCATGTGTCCAAGCTGATGAACTAAGGTGGGACTTTTCCTGGGAGAGGGCAGGGCTGAAGAAAGTCTTGCTTCTGCACATACCTGTAAAAGGCTGTGATTTGCCTGTTACCAACCTCCTGTGTCTGTGTAACAGGGAACAAAAGCAGAGAGAAAGATGGACCCCAGAAAATAAGGAATGCAAAAGCCACGGTTTGCCATTCCTCATTCATCTCCTAGGCTAGGGCCATAGAATGGGCAAAGTCTGACTTGCTTCACAAAAAAGGAAGAAAAGCGTCTTCCCTGTCATCCCCAAAAAACACTTGCATTTCATTCTCTGAACTGCTCTACTTCTTACTGTATGAATTACTGATTTAAGAAGTTCCAGACCCACTGGGGCTACAGGGATGTGGTACAGCAGCGCTCTGTGTGAGGTGGTAGTGCAGTTTGAAGCACATCAGAAAGCTCCAGCCACCTGACAACACCTTTTCAGCTGTGTTTGAGATGCTTAATTAGAAGTCAGCATCAAAAACACTAATTGAAATAAAAACTTTCAGTATTTATTTTGATTATTTTATTTTGACAGTTGCAATAGTCACAACTTTGTCTAAGAATGAAAAAAAAAATTGCCCAGAGGACTGAAAAAGATAATTTTACACTATTACTTTATTTTTGCTGCTATTTACTGTGTTTTACATTTTATTTTTATTTAGAGCTAAATGATCAAATAGCTATTTTCACATGTTTAAAACAGAAATACCCGTTCAAACAATTTTTTACTATTTGCAGACTTTTCTGGAACTAAAATTGCTGTATTGTGTTCACAGGTGTTGTTGTTGGAAAAGTGATTGCAGAGGACAGAGATGAGCCTTATACTCTACATACCACGTTGAAATACCGCATTGTGTCACAAACTCCACCAATTACCCCAGCGTTTTCTTTACATGGTGACACCGGTGTCATCTCTGTATTACTGCCACAGCTGGACAGAGAGGTGATCTTTCCTGAAGCATTCTCAGCTGTCATCTAGTGCACACAGATAGCTTCTTAACACCGCTCTGCTCTGCCCTTGTGAGACCCCGCCTGCAGGGCTGCATCCATCTCTGGGCTTCTCAGCACAGGAAGGATGTAGACCTGTTAGAGCAGGTCCAGAGGAGGGATGTGAAGAAGTTCAAATCCAAAAGTTGGAGCACCTCTTCTATGAAGACAGGCTGAGAGACTTGGAGTTGTTCAGCCTAGGGAAGAAAAGACTCATTGCAGCCTTTTAGTACTTAAAGGGGGCTTATAAAATAGGAGAGTGACTTTTTTTTCATAGGCAGATAGTGATAGGACAATGGGAAGTGGTTTTAAACTAAAAGAGGAGAGATTTAGGTTAGATGTCAGGAAGAAATTCTTTACTCAGAGGGTAGTGAGGCACTGGAGCAGGTTGCCCAGAGAGCTTGTGGATGCCCATCCCTAGAAGTGTTCAAAGCCAGGTTGTACTGAGCAAACTGATCTAGCAGGTGGAAGCTCATGGAATCCCATGGCATGGGCAAGATGGAACTAGATGATCTTTAGAGTCCCTTCCAACCCTAGCCTTTCTATGATTCTATGAAATGCTGGCATGGGAATCACCAGACAGAGCTTCTGTTATCCATTTTTTGTTAATGTCTCTAAGGGCCTTCTGAAGCTTTTCAGAGACCTATAATTAGTCCAGATTAGCATAGATTACTGTATTCTAGCTAACCTTGGCAGAGGACTTCCTACTGCTCAGCTGTTCAACCTATGGATTTTTCACTTTTTTACTGAACACTTTCTGTGTTCAGGAATCCCATGAGCCACTGTTTCCTCCTCGATTTGCGGTGCTTGCTTCTTCATAGAGACGATGAACTGGTTTCTCTGGAAGTAGTCAGTCATCCTGTATTAACCAGAAATATCTCCAATAGCTGAAACCTAAACAGTAACATACCATTTCTTAAAATTAAAGTGCCCCCTATTTTTATAGCTAGCTTTCAAGCAAATAAGATAAAGGATTTCTTTTTTTTGATAGAATGTCATGTGAGAGATAGTTTAGGAAAAAAATGACAGGTGCATGTAATTCAAAATAATAATTCTAGCATAAGACAGTCATTCTAGGAAACACTGCTACAGTCACATCTTTTCTGAAGATAAAAGGAGTTATATTACGGCATATTTGTCTTGTTTCATGGCTGAAAATCCGTGTAAAACAGCATGTTGCGAAATTTTGCACTTGCAGATACAGTTGTCTGCTTTTTTAGCAAGAGAAAATTGCAGTGATTGTGAGCATCGCTGTGACAGCTTCCTCAGTTAAGGAAGCTGTCGCAGTGACTACTTAAAGAAAGGAAGAATTGAAAAACTAGTCCACTGCCTATCTTTTAAAGATAAACTTATGAAAAGTAGAACAGGAGATCTTTTTCTGCACCGAATGCTACTTCCAGGCATTTAGAACTAGAGTTATTGTCTTGATTTACAGACTTTCTCTTTTTATGCCTAATCCATCTGTACTGTCTTGTGTTCTCTGCCATCCTCTCTGCCCACACTTTTTTTCCCCTGATCCCCGTTCCCTTGTTGTTCACATTAAAAAAAAGCTTTCTGCTGTTCTGGCTCAAGTTAGGGATTTAAGTGGGCTGCTTATCAGGGAGCCCCTTGGAACTGATAAGGACACCGACCCCTTCAGTGCCAGACCCTGCCAAATGACAGGCATTGCCTTATCCTGGATTGCCCAGACAGAGGCTGGTCGCAGCACGGTTTTCATTCATCCTCAGTGAAATAAGAGACATGCTTTGAAACCCTTCACCTGCTGGCATCCTAAGGGAGTACTCTTTTGCTCCAAAGGGGAGACAAATAGCAGATGAAGGTGTCATCTGAAAGGTGAAAGTCATCTGAATCTTCCAAAACTTCAGGTTCTGGAGAATAACACTGATTTTGTGATAAGCTTTATTTGATACAGGATATAGCATGCATGTTACTAACAGATGCTGAACTCAGTGCTGCTTAGCCACTGAAAATTATTTTGCTGCTTTTCTTTTTGAGCTATAGGGCAAAAAGCCTCAAAGCTAATTGTCTCATTTTATTGGGAAGCACTGAATTTAGAGCAGAGTTATGGAACAGGAGTGAAATATTTAGTTCTACTCCTCTGTGTAACTATGCAATTAAAAAAGTGAGTATGACAAACTTCTGTATGCTTTTATTCTTCTTTTTAGCTTGTATCCAGTTACACTTTGTTAGTTGAAGTGAGAGATATGGCAGGTCAGCCTTTTGGTTTGTGCACTACAGGAACAGTTGTCATCAAAATTGAAGATACGAATGACAATGCACCATCCTTTAAACAGTTACAAGTAAGTCTGCATAAGTAAAATGTCTGTATAAAGGTTAAAAAAAAAGTATTTTCATCCGCTTTCTAATTTCCTGATGGACCGTCCTGCAAATATGAAGTCTAATGCCCTGAGACAGTTAATGCCAATATAAATGTCTTTGCTTATTCCGGCCATGTGTATGATTCAGGACAAAGAGTATGTCTCAATAACCATGTACGCATCTCAAATACCACAGGAGATTTTGTAATATGAAATGTATGAAAAAATAATTCATTATTCATAAGGAATACATGTAGTTTACCCTTTCTTTTCACTACTTTAGAATATCATCAGTAATATTAATGGAGGATCACTCTTATCTGCTCTTCTTCAGCTTGTACAGAATAACATAGCTCTTAAAAAAGAAAAAAATACAAAAAATCCTTTTATCTTTTGCCATCCGAGTAAAGACATATTTAATCCTTTTTGGCTTTTCAAGTTCTTGTTGGTTTGTTTATTTATATATTTTTTTAATTTACCCCAATGTCTTTTCTAATTCTCAGCTTGATCACGTTGTATGCAAATTAGAATCTATAGCTGATGTAACTGAGGGAAATTGTGCTAATTTACCTTTCCTGGAAGAAGAATTCCAGAATTAATTATGTCAGTGATAGTTTAAGTGTATGAAGAAGCTGAGATTCCAACTGTGCTATCAGGAAAGGTTTACTGTTTGATGCAGGGTATAAGGGAGGAGTGGGGAAAGTATGCTAATGCATGAAAACAAAATAAATCATGACAGCAGTGTGGTAAATTGACCCCTTAGGTTGAAGTAGTCTTATTTAAACACTGTGTTCTTCAGTCCTGCCTTGTGGAACAGTATTCTCTGATTTAAATTAATTTTTTTTTTTTTTTGGGTACTCCAAGTATGAAACACGAGTGGAGGAAAACAAAGTGAGTGTAGAAGTACTGAGAGTCTCTGTTGTTGATCTTGATGAACCTGGTTCACCTGGCTCAGGAGCAGTATATGAAATTATAAGAGGAAATGATGATCAGGCCTTTGAAATTACAACAGACAAAAACACAAATGAGGGAATACTGTGTGTTGTTAAGGTAAGTAAAAATTGAAGGGCAAGGGGAAAATTTATGGATTTTCAAGTTTTGGTTTTAGAACCAACAATCTAGGAATAATTTTTATTCAATGAATATCTGTAACTCTCAGGCTCATCAGACTTTCTTCTGACCTGAACTCTCTTGTAGAGCAGATTGCATTAAGCACAGCGGCTGAGGCTTTGTGTGTGACACATACCACTCAAAGCTCACCATCCAGATTGTTCCTCAATTTTGTGTGCTCAGAATCCAAAGAATTTGGTTTTTCATTTCAGAAGAGCTTGGTGCTTTGGCCTGGTTCTACAGTTGAAGTTGTTTAGACTTAGGGATGTAACTGAGGAATGCTTCATGGTTTTTAACAGAAATAAGAGAGTCGCAAAGCAGGGAAAGATGGAGCACCTTCTTCAGTCTTGTTCTCTCTGGGAGTTAAATAAACTTACTATTTCAGCATAAAGCTCTCCAGGTTTTATTTTGCAGTGTACTGACTTCAGGTTTGCTTTTCTGGCATGTGGGGAAGTCCATATACATGTAAGACTTTGTGTCAGTTTACTTAATTAAGTGCTTTGCAGATGTGAGGTAAAATGCCCATTGCATCTGTACTCCTGCACATCCCTTTGCCTCTTCTTGCCTCTTTTTCATTATCTTTTATAACTGCCATCAGAGGTAGCTTCTAAGGAGTGCAAAAGATTACTATTAAAATTTGAACATGTAAATTGTAGAGATGCTAGTCATTTACTTTGTTAATATTATTTATTTATTTTTTTTGGTTGCTGGTAATCATTAGAACTTTATCTAAAGCTCTGTCCCTGGTATATGAACACAGTTGAAATTTCGTACATATATTGTAATGCTGTAGTAGACTAGAGACTATTATGACCTTAGGAAAAAAATTAGCTCTGTTAAAGGCATAAGATGACTTTGGAGAAGATGTCTGAAGAATAAATGGTAGCTACTTACTGTCAACTCCATAAATACTCAGATGGATTTGTAGCTACTAGAAAGAAGTGTGATTGACTAGTGGTGGAAAGGAAAACATGTAAGCTAAAATAATGGCCAACTAAATATGGAAGAAGAAAATCCCCCACAACATTTAATTTCTTTCTGGTCTTTTAGTAACTAATTTTCAGAATATTTATCCAAAATTTTGCAATGGTACTGTTGCCTTATTAGGGATATTTTATCAGGGATATTTTCTTTTCTTTGGCTAGCTTAAAACTTAATATTTAAAAAAAAACAAACCATGGCCTATTACTCTGTCTCAGGATGGATATTTGAGGATATCTGGCTTATTTTGTGAATAAATGTGGTACAGTTTCAGCTGTAATAATTGCACAGCGAAAACAATGTTAGGTTTTGTATTGGTTTGAAGGAAAAAAACCCAACACCTCGCCTTTGTTACAGGGACTGGACTATGAAACTGCCAAGCAAAGGATCCTGGTGATTGGAGTGAACAATGAGGCACCCTACCTGCTGGCTCCCCATTCACAGCAACTTTCCCAGAGCACCTGCTCTGTTACCGTGCATGTCCTGGATGTGGATGAGGGACCGGTGTTTAAACCCTGTCTGTTGCGCTTAGACGTTAAAGAATGCGAAGAAATTGGGACAATTATTGGGAGATATGTAGCAGAAGATCCAGAAAGGGGGAATAGTGAGAGCATAAGGTATGAAACAACCTTACCTAACAGATTTTTTTGGAGTACAGCATGCATGGGATACGGGAAGGGGGAAGTAGTTGTTGATGCTGTATGTATGTGTGTGCACCTGCACACCTGTCAGTGTATATGAATACATGTGTATAAATATGTGTGTCTGTACATACATGTGTGCTATGTTTGGGATCTCTAACGAGACGAATGATTCTGCACAGATACCGGATACCACCTGGCCAGTGTAATTGGATCAACATAGATGACAAATCGGGTGAAGTCAGAACTGCTAGGGTCTTGGACCGAGACATAGGAGAAATGAGACGAGGTCAATGCAATATCACAGTCCTCGCAATAGACAGAAGTGAGTACTAAATGTTGTTGGTATTCTGTGTGGTCTGTAACAGATGTTTATGTACAAATTTAGTGTGGGGACAACTGTAGTGGTTCAGACCAGTCTATTGTCTTGTCTTTGTGATAGCTCTGTCAAATGCTTAGGGAATATTATTTAGCAGGGAGAACCTTTAGAAATCAGGCAAGATCTCAGTGTTTTGAGAAGTTATCTGCCTCGTTTAAAATCCCTTAGTAATTTTAAATTGAGAGATTTTCCTCTGGATTATATTTCTTCTACTTCTTGACTATTCTTTTTTAAGTGATAGCTCCTGGCAGCTATGAGCTAGATCACAGAGAAAGTAGAGAGGACTTTTTGCAAAGAAGTCGTTGACTTTGCAGCAAAAAAATTCTAACTCTGTCCAAGTTTGTATATTAAAGTTAAATGTAAATAATACAAATTTAAATTGTTTAGAACTTCTGTTGTCTATAAAGTAAACATGATATAGGCATCTGCAATCAACTGTTTCTAGAGAAAGGATTAAAAAGTAGATTGATGTAATTTCACTGGAATGCATATACAAGCATTGACCATTTGTGTGTTGGAAAGACTGTAATTAGGAGGAATTCATTCACTTCTTGCATGTTGACTTTGGTGACATAGCATGTACCGCTAATTAATGCCTGGTGACTTAGAGGGTAGAGGACAGGAAGAAGTCCCCTGTTTCCTTAGTGGTTGTGTTCCCAGGGGAGGTGAAGGTGGGGAAAGTGTAATTAATATTCTCCTTCTAGAAGTTAAAAAGCTGGAAGTCTTCACTTTCTGCTTTTGTCTCTGTTTGTCTTAGTGTCCTTTACTCCTGGCTTATGAGCTCTTCCTCCTCCTATCCTCCTGTTAGAGTAGTATGTATTCTCACACTGACACACAGGTTCAACAAAATACAGTCTGCACATGCAGAATATGGAGATGTGGGAGCTACTGATGCATCTGCAACGAGCCAAGCAAAGAGAAGCAGCCAAGAAAGAGCTGTGAGAACTCCCCCTCTCTCTCTGGCTAAATCAGCAGTTGCTTTCCACCTTACTTCTAAACATGGATATTACAGTTGATGATATTTAATCGTGAACGTTTGGACTAGAAATTAATGTGAATGTTAGAAGTAAGTGCTAAACCTAGTTATTTTTATCTTGTAGATGGTAAAACAGGCACTGGAACAATCCAGGTTTGCATCGTGCCTGGCAACAAGAATTTCCCACGAATCACTCAAACGGACTATATCATGTGCAGAGACAGAAAACCAATCTGCCTCACGGCACAGGATGGTGATGAGGCTCCTTACAGCGCGCCCTTTGCGTATCGCATAACTGACCAAAACATGGCTTCCATGTGGAAGTTAACTCCACACAATGGTATGTTAAAACTTCCTCCTCCTCACTCAGCTGCAGGCTGCCAGAGGAGGCTTTGCTGTGTCTCACTTGGGTGGTCTGCAGGAATAGATTGGATGAATCTCTGTTTGGAATTGGTGTAGTCAGCGGAGCTACTTTGGGACTCACCGATGGTCTGTAGTGGTCCCTCTAGTTCCCTTCTACTGGGAGTGGACTCATAGAGAAGATGACACTGTTGGCATCCCAAAGGCAAAGAGAAAGATGTCATATCTGTCTCTTAAAGCATAAATAAGAATCTGTCCTCAGCATCCTTGGGTCAGCAATCAGCTGCTGTCTGAAATTTTGATGTAAGAAGATTAGGAGAAAGAACAAAACCCAATGTAATGCATTGCATCAACACCTGGAAAAGGAACTATAGATTCATAATTCATAAGGAATTTAAGAATGAAACAGCTACTGTTCCAAAGAAAAATAAAACTTTTCTTAGTCTGTTATTATGGTAGAAAACCGGGAAACTGAAACTTTACCTAAAATTGATTATAGGCTGACAGAAAAAAAAAATTGGAGGTTTTTTTGTTAGTACTGCTGTAACCCAGCACAATTTTGGTAAAGCTGAACTTGGTGAAAGAAAGCCTGACTATCTCCTTGAATATATTTTTTATTTTTATAATTTTTATAGAAGTAGATGAACAATTTATTAGCAAAGGAATCACTGTTTCCTAAAATTTGTTGATATAAAAAGTTATAGCGGATGGTGGTTTCCTGGTGGTTGGCCAGATGATAGCAACAAGAGCAGCACATACATTTGCTACTATAGTGACATGAATTAGTTGCAAAGAGTCTGATTCTGAAGCGTTCCATCAAATATATTCACTCAAAGGCAAAAGGCAGAAAGGTCTGAAAGCAAAGACATCTAAGAATTTCAAGTTTTATATCAGGCAAATTGAAAGCCACATTTTGGATGATACATGTTGTTTCATATAGCTCATCACAAAACAACCATTATGTTCATCAGTGTCAGTCTTGTATGTTTTTTTACAAATTATTTCTTTTGCCACTTAAAGCATATGATCATTAATCATTGCCTCTAAACAGCAGCAGATTAAATGGATTTTTTTCCTCACTGGAAATAGTCATCGTCACTGAATACAGCAACAGAACTAAAGAGTAGAAGAGGTATAAATTAAGTTTATAATTAATTATTCCATTCACGTTACCAAAAGTCTTTTTAATAAATGTCAGTTTAGTTGATGATCTTTACTAGTATGCCCAAGTAGTATCATTTCCTATAATGAACTAAATCAACTTCAGAGTTTCAAATCATATGTTTTCAGAAGGTTGTATAAGGTATGCTTTTTCAGTTCTAACATTTAAAAGGTGCCAAAAGTATAAATCCTTTCAAGATGTAGTTTTGTATCAACACATTTAATCTAACTTGAAGCTAATTAATGTGGATATGGTAGCAGTATAGCTGTAACAGAAGAGAGAATTATGATTACGGTTGCATTTGTGACAGCTGAATTCCAAGTATTGTTGACCCTAGATCTGGTTTTGTCTTTTTTGTTACAGATAATTCGTGGTATCTTTCACCAAAGGATGATATTCCATATGGAATTTATAAAATTCCTGTAAGTGTGACCGATAATGGAGGAAAGATAGGAGAGAACATCGTAAGAGTTAACCTCTGTGATTGTGTTACTCCAACTGAATGCGACGGCAGAAGTCGTCAGCTTTCTGGTGGAAATGTTACCCTGGGTCTCTGGGCCATCCTTGCAATGATCTTAGGATCATTATTATTACTGCGTAAGTACACTTCTTTTAAACACAAGTGCAATTCACTTAATTATAAAATTAGCTGAGGGAACCTAATTCAAACTTGATTCAAACATTTTTTATTTTTTATTTTTTTATAATCATGGAACCATTGAATATACTGAGTCGGAAGGGCCCCATCAGAATCGAGTCCAAATCCTGGCCCTGCACAGGAAACCCCAAGAATCACACCATGTGCCTGAGAGCATTTTCCAAACACTTCCTGAACTCTGGCTTGGTACTCTGACCACTTCTCTGCAGAGCCTGTTCCAGTGCCCAATCACCCTCTGGGTGAAAAACGTTTTCCTGATACCGAACTTAAACCTTCCCAGACGGAGCTTAATGCCATTTCCTTGAGTCCTGTCACTGGTGATGAGAGCGAAGAGATCAGTGTTTGCCCCTCTGCTTTCCCTGAGGAAGTTGTAGACTGCAATGAGGTCTCCCCTCAGCCTCCTCTTCTCCAGGCTGAACAGACCAAATGACCTCAGCCACTCCTCATACAGCTTCCTCTCAAAGCTCTTCACCATCTTCATGGCCCTCCTTTGGACACTCTCTAATAGCTTAAAATCTTCCTTATACTGTGGCTCGCAAAACTGCACCCAGGTGAGGCCGCCCCAGTGCAGAGCAGAGCGGGACAATCCCCTCCCTTGCCCGGCTGGCGATGCTGTGCCTCATGCACCCCGGGACAAGGTTGGCCCTCCTGGCTGCCAGGGCACTGCTGACTCACATTCAACTTGCCATCGACCAGGACCCCCACGTCCCTTCCTGCAGCTCTGCTCTCCAGCATCTCGTTCCCTGGTCTGTACGCACATTCAGGGTTGCCCAATCTGAGGTGCAGAAACATTAAAGGACAGGTTGAATAGTTCCATAACAGACCAAAACCCTGAATAAATGTTGTGCTACTGGAGCTGCCCAAAACCTAACAGATTCTGAGAAGGGTAATATTGCTGTTAACCAGGGAGACGATGGCGGTGATTTATAAAAGCAAAAGCAAAAGCAAGTCTTTTTTTTTTTTTTTTTACCAAAATCAAACATAACCTGGCTAATAACATCCTTAAAAATCACAGAGGACATGCTACAGTAGCTAGTATTTCAAAATTTGCTTTGGGGGTTTTTTCCTTCTTTCTTATCCATTTTTTCTGGTAATAGTTAAACTGTCTTGCTCCTGTTGAATCTCAGCTAGCTGTTCTTACTTAAGTAGCTAGACCACTGGGACCTGGACATGTTTTGAAGGCTAGCTAGATCATTGTTTTATCTCTACAGCACAGGTACCCAGATTTGGGATATATCCTGAAGGTGGAATTTTCAAGTGTGGGAACATGCAGTCGAGGAACTGTGTGAAACATCACCTACCTCTTTTTCACTGCCTCTTGACTGCATCACTTACAAATAGATCCTTTATTTTACTCTGGATGGGTTTTACCCTGTGTATACTCAGTGCTGTCATGGATGTCTTCTTCCCATCTGTCAGCATCAGGAGGCAACCTGCTGGAATCACTGATGCAGATCAAGCTGACCGCTGATGCTAGAGAAGCTAAATTAGCTCGAAAGTGGCACTTGGCTAGTTTTCACAGAAGTTTATATGTTCAGAGATCAGATTGCTCAGTGGGCAGTTAGGCAGAACTGTTCTCTTCCTCGTGGGCTTTATTTTTAAGCTAACAATTTGAAAAGTGAAGAAAACAGAATGGTTCTCCGAATGAAAAGTTTAGTCATTTTTTTAGGAGAGGTATTAGTTGTACATGACTCTTTTATTCAAAGTCATTTCTGGGTGAGTCTCTGACAACAAAAAGTAGTGTTATTAAGAGGAATAAAATGAACACAAGGGATTAAATAAGATTGTTCTGTAGCATAATGCTGGAAGTCCTCCAGGGTTCTCCTGACCTTTCCTGTGAAGCAAAGTTTGTGGTATTGGAACATTTAGCTTGCCTATTAGTTCCTTATGATATAATTTGGCATCTGCATATTCAGAGATGAAAAATATCTTATGTACAACCTTATTGTACGCATAAGACACAATTTTTCACCTGGGTTCGGACTAAATTTTTCATTACTGTGAAATTGTGTAAGTCATAGTACTTTCATAAAGGATGCTTGCATTTCTTTTGGAAAAACCAGATGTGTTTTAGAAAAATTAAATAGTTCAACAATGCAGTGAACACTCCCTATATGATTCGAAAAAAAATGTGAATATATAAAGCTTTGAGTATGGGCATTTTTGGAAATGAATTATTTTTTGAAACCATACTCGATACTTAGGCCCTTAAAATTCATTATCTAACGTAAGTAGACACCATTGTGAGGTAAAGTTTATAGTATTATTTCCTTTTCCACAGTAATCCTGATCACAATTTGTGGCTGCTGTGGTGCTGGGGTAATGCACAGGCAGGTGACTGATGATTGTGCCAATCACAATTTAATCATTTCAAACACAGAAGCTCCAGGAGAAGAAGTGATGGTAAGTTGTCTGTTTGTTTCAATGTAGAAGCTTGCAATTGAGATGTCCATAGCATTGCAGTTTGAGAACAGGACCACCTGCAAGTAAGTGGTTTGGTAAAGGAAATAATCAGTCAATGCAGGGATCATTGGATGTACTTTGCTATTTAACAAGAATTTGAAAATTCTTACTTTAGGCAGAGGTGGTAGTACCATATACATTTAAACATACCTTGTAGTTGTTAGGCTCGCTGCTTGTAATTCTTCCAGATTTTAAGTGTTTGGTTGGAAGCTTCAGGTGAACATTTAAATAACATTTTCAGTCATTTTTGACAATGAGATGGAAATTTATTATTTTGCTTGAATATGTGTTAATGGCAAAACATTATTTTTCCTTGGAGAAGGATTTTTATATTTAGCAGATTGCTCCTGTAAATTGCAGGTGCAATTTCTGCCGTTCTCCTGAAAAATGGCCCCAAATGCAGTTGATTTCATGAACAGTCCATGTTCATGAAATTTTTCTTGCTTTTGACATCTAAACTTCTTTCAGTCTACCGTGAACGTAGTTCAGTCCAGGACTGTGTTCATGCACAAGAACTTAGCTCTTTAGACTCTACCTCTTTTCTGTCATCCTCCACCCTCTGACATTATCCTCTCTAAGACAAGGAGATAAGTTTAAAAATGATATTTCACTTTGAAAACCAAGAAATCATTATCGTTGCAAGTGTCAAATTTCTTGTTGCACATGAAGCATTATGTAGTGCCAATTATAAACTAGTATATGGATTATACACATTTCACTGGGATAAAACCTCAGGTTTTTTTATCTCATATCATATTTAAATGCTGATAACCTCTCTTCTCTCTTGTCATAGTATCCTTTCCAAGGATGATTTACTGATCTTTATACACTAAGGATAGCCTTTTGTTCAAAATATCACAGTGCCAAGATGGAGACTTCTCAAGTTTCAGTTGTAACAGTTTCTGATTGCTGTTTCATCTTTTGAATTTAAAGAAAAAAAAAAAAAAAAAAAGAAGGAAAGAAAAGATATCCTCACTACTGCATTTGTTTGTTTTGTTTTGTTTAGGATCACAATATAATTCCTTTCCAAAATACATGTGATCAAGGAGGGTATGGAGTAAAAACGGGAGAGCAGCAAACATTTGAAATGGTAAAAGGAAGAGGGCATACGTTGGAATCAGTCAAGGGAGGTGGACATCAGACTCTGGGATCAGCTAAAGAAGGAGGAGGACAGACTATGATGGATACATGTAGATACTCCTACTCAGAGTGGCATAATTTCACACATCCTCGTTTAGGTGAAGTAAGTATTCTGAAAGTGATTTTCTTAGAAGTGTAGGTTATGGTCAATACATACAGATTTTTCAAGGAAGATGTGTAAATGTGCTAGAAAGGTGGCTTTCTGGTTTTGGTTTAATTTCATTTTTCCTCTCCTTTGCTCCTCTGCATCCCTTTTGGAATATTGCTCTGTCAAGGAGTAATCCTTGACATATTTCAGACATAAGTGTAAATTACTTTCTTTTCTTGGATTAAACTACAGGCAGTGTGCTATTTTTCGTTTTGAATAGTCTAGAATAATTACTGAAGCTTTTGTGAGTTTTTCTGAGAATGTCTGTTTGCTTTTATTCTAACTGCTTGCTTTGTGCTAATTTAAACCTTGTACTTAACTTAGCAATGGAGCAGGAATGAATGTACAGCATTAGAAATGTAGTCACTCCATTTCTTGGAGATCAAAAAACTCTCACTACTTGCCTAACTAGTTATGTATAAATCAGTCTTTTAATTTTCAGTGAATTTTAGTTGCTTGACAGGTTATTTAAACAGGTTCTTCCTCTTTTATTGTTACATACATGATTAGTAGAAATTATTTCTTTATTAAATACTTATATTTTGTAGTCATAATGATATAGACCAATCATGTGCATTTTTTGTATGTAGGAATCCATTAGAGGACACACTCTGATTAAAAATAATTGAATGAAAGGTAAATCAATAAGAAATTATTTTTTTGCAATACGTTTAGGATAACAATTTAAGAAAGTAATAAGATCTGTTCTGTTCCTATCCAGAAGGTGCACCTATGCAGACAGGATGAAGAACAGAAGCATTCTGAAGATTATCTCCTTTCATATAACTATGAAGGAAAAGGATCCTTGGCTGGCTCTGTAGGCTGCTGCAGTGATCAGCATGAAGAAGAGGCACTTGACTTCTTAGATCAGTTGGAACCCAAGTTTAGGACATTAGCAGAAACATGCATCAAAAGATAAATGTGCCTTTCACAGTGGTGAAAAAACCTGTAAATAAGTGGCTCTCATACTTTTGTGATATTAGGTACTTTGGAATTGAGGGAGGCAGAGGTTTATCAAAATTAAGATAGACTGGTGAGAGTGTAAATAACTCTTGCTTTAAATTTACATTTTCTTACACTGGACACATACTATCAGAAAAAAGGGATTCAAAGTATTTTTTCTTTAGGTTAATATAGTAATGCTAGTTTCTACTTAGATTACATTTTGCGTTCTTTGTGATTACTTACAATGCAAAACTTGGTGTTCTTTTAATTAATTATCCAGTTTCAAAATTTTATTGTACTTGGCTTTGGAGAAGGAAAGCTTTATAACTCACTGTTTCTTTGTTTTCTTTTAATTTTGTAGAAATGAAGCAAATAATATTGTTGGTAGATATCAAATACCTTGTTAACTTTTAACTTATATGAACTGAGATACGAAATATTTTTTCATTTTGGACATAAAAATACTCATGAATATATTAGAAAACTTTACATTTTGATTGAAAATTAAATATCTATATATATTGTATATATGTAAAATAATATTCAAAAATATATTTTTCTCCTAATGGGTTACCACCCATCAAATGTGCTATCCTAAGGGATTTATGGCATCACCACATAGGGTATCAGCATTGTATGCGAGGATGTATTATTCTTTTAAGGAAATAAGAGATCAAAAAAAAAAAAATCATGCAAAAGAGAAAACGATCATACTTCAAATGAATGCACTATAAATCTCATGTTTACTTCACATGAGTTTGTACCTCAGTTTCTTGTGAGTTTTGACATAGTATCATTGCAGAAATGATTACCATTGCCGAGAGTTTTGTCCAGTGTTGCTGCCACTAAATTTTCCACTTGCCCTGTTATGGACTTCATGAAACTGTTTCTTTTTGGAAGTAGAACTTGGCAGCAGATACAGCTCAAATGGGTTAAGCACAATGCATTAGTAATGTGTTTTAGAGATATCTTTTTATTGAGATGCAAAATTACACTGGGAGAAACCATCTGTTTTGAGTGTAATTTGGGGTAGTTGTAGCGGTCAGCGTTTACACAGGTCTCTGGCAGAAACCATCTGAATCCCATTTGTTACTGTTAGAGATTAAGCATACATATACACTATATATATATATATATATATACAGACACACAAAAGCCTGAAATACCTTTGGCAGATGACACTAGTGTGACCCGAATGCTGTCATAAGCAGCAGGTGGAATTCCACCTCTGCTTCTGAGATTTTAAGTGTTTTTTAAATGTTTGCACTCCTGGTTAAATAATCTGTCTTCTGCACTCTGGGAATTCTCTTGTGCCTTAAAAGAACATCTTGGTGCCTACGAGAAACTTGTGCAATTACTTATTTCTGTAGCTATAAGTCTGCTTTTAGGATTTGCTCTGTAAACATATGCCTTAGGGATGTTTTTAAAAATTTACTATAGCTAATGATCTGTAAAAGGAATAATTGCTAACAACCAGGAGTCATGCTGCTCTAAATTTCAGTTACTGCTCGCTTCCAGTGGTTGCAGTTCATTCCATATGAATTATGGTCAGTGAAACCCATAACAGTATAAAAACTTACCAACATTATAAAATAGTACTTTTAAAACTTTGTTTCACGCTGTAAATGGGCTTCAGAATATTTCTGGTAAGAACTAGCTGTGTTTAAGAACTTCATAGACCAATGTTAAATATATTTTAGTGTATCATTTGAAAGAGGTAATGAATTCATCCTGAAGTAAATACACTGCCAGTGGCAAGAATGACAGCAGCAGCAAAATACTAGATGAGGAGCAAGGTGTTACAACCTTACTTCATTTTAAAAATGTGTGCTAAAAATGTGTGCTAATACTTCTCTTCTGAACACTGCTCATCTTTATCACTAACATAAACAATTTTTTCTGTCTGTGGACAGTCAGATCTGTGACTGATACAAGTCAGAATTTCTCTGCTGATGCCAGTGGAGCTATGTTGTCTTTATGCCGGGTGAAGGTCTGTCCCCTAGTGATTTTCTTGCTCCTTTGTGTCTTGCATCTTTATGTTTAGTTATTTGCTATACACTTTTTAAGGTAATAGTAATGTCTCCCCCTCCCTCTCTTAATGTTTAGTGGTGTTTTTGTTTGTTTGTATTTTAAATTATATAAAAATCCTGTGGTTCAGAAGGACCTAGGATAGATAACGACTGCACTCTTTCAAAAATTACTTGGAGGGTGGTGTAGAAAAACCCCTGTGAGTATGGTTACTTTCCTCATGAAATATAGTAGTAGTACTTTTCTGAGAGAATAGACCAAATTTGTATGAGCTTAAATTGAATCAGTGTTGGCTGTTTAAAGTGGATGGTTGCCAACTTACCACCCTAGAGTTAAAATAATATATTATTATTTGGTTTTGTTTTTTTGGTTTTGTTTTTTTTTGTAGGTTTTTTTTTGTTTTGTTTTGTGGTTTTTTTTTTTTAACATTTCAGCAAACATAGAGAATTACTTTTTTTTTTTTTTTTCATTTTTAAACGAAGTAGAAATCTGGAATCACTCCTACTCCTTTGTCTCTTTTAAAAATGAAAATCCTGAGTTCAACCAGCTATTTCTGTAAAACCAAGTGTAGAAGTGAGATGCTTTAAAAAAAGACCGGTAAAACATTATTTTCATTGTATCTTCTAATTTTGTGAATGGAAACTTTGCATAAAGCATTAAAGTTTACAGATACCAAGTACCAGGTAACATTTGCGTAAACCTTATAAATGGAATATTTCAAAATGTGTAATTCACTTGTTGTTACTGTCTTGAATTGCCTTAAAAATTGTGAAGATTTCTTCCCTTCAACTAGGTAATCTGCAATCTACCTAGCTGTGTCAAAATTATCTTAACATCGTATTTTTGGGTATATTTTGTACAACAGTGAGTAATAAATTTTTTGCAAAATAAAAGGATGTTCTATAAAAACTCTTCATTTCTTGTGCATGAACCAGTTTATGAAGATAAGCATGCCTATTTCTGAAGGAGATTGGATTTTTAAATTTTAATGCAAGTGGTTTTGTGCCACTGCAGTGCTGTAATGCAAGTAGTACTTGTCCTTGCAGCATAAGCCATGGGGGGATCTAGGTGGAGTTTACACTTGGCAAATTCAGGATATCAAAAGTACAAAACATTACTCTGTCATCCTGCTGATAATTTGTAAAAGATACACAGTGCCTACTTTGAAAACCTCATAAAAACCATTTGAAAACCAGTAGCAGCAGATAACCCAATTTTAACATGTTTGGCACATAAAGCTGCAGAATATCAGCAGAGTGAGGGTTATGACATTATGATCAGGAGACAAGTGGAATGTAAGGTTTGGTTATCTGGCTTCAAGGAAAGGGAAATTCACAGAAGGGCTGAGGTTGGAAGGGACCTCTGGAGGTCCTCTGGTCCAACCTCTTTACTCAAGCATGGCCACTTACAGCTGGTTGTTCTGGACCACATGGATTTTGAGTATCTCCAAGGATGGAGAATACAGCATCTCTGGGAAATCTGTTCCAGTGCTCAGTCACCTTCAAAGTAAAAATGTGCTTCCTGGTCTTCAGAGGGTGCTGCCTGTGTTCTGGGCACCACTGAAAAGAGCCTGGCTCTGCCTGCTATGCACCTTCACTTCAGGTACAGGTATACATTAATAAGATTGCCCCTGAATCTTCTCCAGGCTGAACAGTTCACGTTCCTCAGCCTTTTCTCATCGGAGAGAGGCTCCAGTCCACTGTTTTGTGTCCCTTCTTTGGACTGTCTCCAGTATGTCCATGTCTCTGTTGTACTGAGGAGCCCAGAACTGGATGCAGCAGTCCAGGTGTGGCCTCACCAGGGCTGATCAGAAGGGAAGGATCACTTCCTTTGACCAAGTGGCAACATTCCACATTGCAGCCCAAAATGTCGCAGGCCTCCATCGTGGCAAAAGCACATTGACTCATGGTATCCACCAGGAGCCCCAGATCCTATTCTGCCAAGCTGTGCTTTCCAAGCAGCCAAGCTGCTGCTTATGCCATTCCAGCAGATATAAGGGTGGTTAAAACGCCCCATGAGGATCAGGGTCTGTAGATGGGAGGCTGCTTCTGGCTGCCAATGGAAAGCCTCATGCTTTTCAACATTCTTTCTGGTCAGGGGATGCAGAGCAAACACTCACTACCTTGTCACCCACATTGTCTACTCTCTAATCCTCATAAGTTCTCAGTGGACAAGTGGCAAATTTGTCTAGAAAGCTGGTCAAATTGACAGCTGGATCTATCTGTCCCTCAAAGCAGAGAGTCACCCACTGCTGTCAGCCACTCACTGCTTCCTCCTGGTGCTTCTGCATGGCTCAGGGTCAGTGGGTGCAGATGCTTCTCTTGAGAGCACACGTGGCTCCTCGTTACCTTTGAGGGCAGTGAACCTGCCTTACCATTCACTCCTTGTCAGTATGTATGCCACTGATGTTTTTCAGCTCATACAAAGAATGCCCCTCATTCCAGCCCTGTGTTTTTTGCTGCTGCAGGACTGTAAGAGGAGGAGGAGTGAAGTCACATAGGCAGCACGGAGATGGTCCATGGCACTCCATGTTGCCTCATCGAGCAGCCAGCATCAGAGGGCTGAGTTCAGCATTTGTGTGCTGGCCATACTCGTGAGATGGAGGGTGGTTACATCCTCCATGCTGGGGTGACTGAGCTGTGGAGAAACTGGTGGGGAGGGGATAGAAAAAAAGACCTGAAACTGAGCCACCTCAACCTCAGTCAACCTCAAGCTGGGGCTATACTTAAGCATAACAATGAAAATGGCATTCAAAGTCTCTCACTGATCTTGCATTTTGCCTGGTTGTATGTATTTTCCTAAGGGGAGAGTAAGGGGGCAAAGCATTCTTTTATCAGGAGACTGCTACGCAACATGATGTTCTTGCTCTTTTAATCCCATTCAGAGGCTTCTGAATGAATATAAGACAAGCTTTTTAGGTTAAAAGGCCTTTGTTATTAGAACAGAAATGTACCTGAGATGAGAAGGGCACCAGCTTGCCTAACAGAATTGCCACTGAAAATAGACTACTGTAAAATCTATCATTGTTTGCCCTGGTGTTTGTTTTGGCCTTATAACTTTGGTGATTTATCTTCTTTTTTAGGAGACAGTGTGCATTTTCCCACGAAGTATTGTTGATTTCCACTGAAATATTTATTGATTGTTACTTTTCAGTACATCTTCAAGTGGAACAATGTGACTATTCATTCAAACTTCCATAATATCTTCAGATAAATCTGTGACATTAAAAAAAAAAGTTATGAATAAAAATCAGATTTGCTGGATTTAAAGTTGCCCAGGTAATACTGATGATCAGCAAAGTTAAACAAGGAGATTTATAGAAGTAGTATATTGTTTTGAACAGTTTTCAAACATCTAGAGTCTTATTTTGGCTAAGGCACGTTGAAAACTCTGTATGCAATACTTTCCATCAGCAAATACCTTGAAGAAATCTGCAACTCCAAAGTACTAGCTTCATATGTTATGGAGAACTAAAATTATTTATTTTCAAGCAACTCCCCAAGCAATTTGTTCTGTTCTCTGATCCCAGCCTCCTCATACTATTTTAGGACTTGTCCTCTTTAGCTCTAGCCTCCAGATCCCTTTCTTACCCTAGTTTTCTCTTCCCCTTTGCTTTCGTTCTCAGCCTTGGCCTCAGGATATGTCTCTGTTGAATGCTGGTATCATTTCTTACCTCTCAAAAGATACGTTTTGTCTTTTTTTTTTTTTTTTTCATAGGTCAAACACCTTTGTTGCAATTTGCCCTCTCTTCTTGTAGTCCAGCAATATATAATTGTACAATTGGCATCTGAGTGGGCTGTCTGCGCACCAGGAGAGGCAGTACAGGGTCTGTGAGGAAAAGGCAAGTAACTTAGCATAACTTTCATTTTAAAAATGTAGACATCTACAAATTAGGCAATCACCATGCAGTGAATTTCTATTTAGCACAGATTTAGATAATGGAGTTTTGGATCATGATTCATTCAATCTGAAGATAAAGGTTTCTATTTGGTCAAATGAATCGCATCTCTGTATCTAATTTCAGTTCCAAGGCCTATGGTTACAGTGGCAACTGAAAGGAAACCCTTGCTCAACTTCAAATATCCTTAGACAAAGCACATTTCAGAAAGGTCATTCTTCACATATGAGCCAACAGACACTCCTAGTCTGTCTGCAAATTGCAAATCAGACTTACAATTTGATCAGGTGGGACAGACATGATACCAATACACATAGACCTGACAGCAGAATAACCGCATGGAAATAGTCAAACTTCTATTTAAAAAATTAGAGACATAGAAACTTTTGAACAGGAAGGTTGTGTGTGTGTGTGTGTGTGTATATGTGATTTTTTTTTTCCACTTTCTAAGAAAGCATTAGATTTTTGAGCTAAAGTTAAATATGTTGTTGAGAAAAAAGTCAGCCTCCACCTAATGCCAAACAACTTAGATTTTCAATGCAAATGATCTTTATCACTTGAAATTATTAGACTGAAAGTAGTCTCGGGCAAACAAGGAAGCATTACGCAACTCTTTAAATGCAGGTAACTTTGCTGGATCAACCTATAATTAAGCCATCCCACAACTACAACCAAACCATGACAAACTTATCGCGTAAATGCTAAAAATCAAATAGGCTCATAAAGTCCCAGCTCTTTCCTCCCACTCTAAGGAGGCTGTAATTTGACCAGATCAAAGAGTATACAATGAGGTTTATGTTCCACCTGTGCTCTAGAACGCAAAAGCGATTGGCACCTTTTCCTTGCCTCCCGAACACGTGGTTTTAGGATCATCTTATATCTTGGGTTTTGTTATGTACACAGCTCAATCAGTCACTACATCAAAGGGAAGAAGCTAAACATATAACACTAACATAAAGCAAATACAGGAAGCATTTAGGTAGTAATCAAAGGATACATGATTTTCTCATGCTACTGATAAATTCTGTAGTAACATAGAAATACCTTTGCTGACGACCAGTGGACGTCTGTTACTGAAGCTAAGGTTTTAGTTGTTTTCTCTCAAATTAACCAGATATCTAGAACTCCAGACTCAAAGTGCTGTTATAAGCCAGCAAACATTCACACAACAGATAATCTTTGACAACTGATAATCATGAAGGAAATAACAATATCAAAATGAAAATTCAAAGATCATACCATTACGTGGGGTAGCACTACAAACAATCATAACCTCTGCAGTTAGCTTCATTAGTTTTTATCTTACAGAAGTTGTGTGGGGGGAAAATTGTTGGATAAAATATTAAGCCTAGTGTAGCTTTAGGACAAAAAATCCAAATTTTTTTCTAACTAGTGATGTTTTACATAATTTGTTTCCTAGGATAGCTGTCTCCTTTTTTTGTGTACTGGTGACAGTACAGCATGGATCACACTGGTCTGTCACAGGAATATCAGGAAAAAATGGAAAAAAGCATGGTTTACTCTTACCAGAGAAATGGTGGCAGGAAGATGTTGGAAATAGCTGTGCCCTCTTCATTCACTCTAATGCTCACTTGTCTTTGGATGAAATCAAGTGTAAACACTGAGTAGGTGAAACTTTATTTCCCTTATCATTATTATTAAAAATATACAATTTTTCCAAAAACTGTTCTAGTTTCTGTTAGATGTTTGCAGTGGCACCCTATCTCAATTCTCACATATCAGACTAAGATGTAATACCCAATGTGAAGATCTCTGAGCCACCGCTTTTGGAGGAGTATGCATTTCTTTCTAAGTACCCCACAGAGTGTTTAAAAAACCCGTGTCATCTGCTCTCAGCACTGTTGCAGTATTCACCCCTTCAGTTAGGAACGTGTGAGAGGACAGGTCAACTGAAATGCTTACTAAAGGATGACCTGTTGGCAGGAATGAGCATTCCTGGCAGCAACATCTGCCTCAATTCTTTCATCTTTCCCTGCAGTGAGGGTGCACATCTCTACACCGTTCCCAGCCTGTGCCCCAGCTAAGCAACCCTTGCTGCTGAGCCGCGGGCAGGTATCGAAGGAGGTGCCAAGCCTGGGAGAACATGCCAGGCCAGCTCTGCTCTGTATAATGTTTCTGAAAATGGGTTTGCAGGGAAGAGCAGAGTGCAGCCAGCAATAAATACACGCCTGCCAAGAATGCAGCACTATATATTTTCTGAAATTTAATACAGTTATGTAAAAGCTGGAACTCTTAATATTGTTTGAGCCTAATGTCTCCTATGACAGTTTGCTGGAGTAAACTGCAGGCCACTCTTCTGATAAATACGGAGTTTGGAACTCATTTTCTAGACGATTAAATGCTTTCTATATTTTTCTGGGTACATATATGTGCACACAATAATATATACAAAAAAGAAGAAGAAAATACGGAGATGGGGTGAAGAATGTCTTTGATGTCATTTTAACAGGGAGGATGAACCTTGAAAGCTGTTGGGCAGTTAAGCAGTTGCAAGGCAGTTACTTCTGCTTGAAAGATGAGAAATGGTTTAATTGTTAAAAAAAATAAAAAGTAGGGGAGGTGTTGTAATAAAATAAACTACTGATTTGTTGTTATTGCAGCTGAAACACAAGATTTGATTTAAGCAGGAGATAACCTGTGCAATCAGCTGATCCTGCAAGCTGCGGTTATGTTTTTAACTGTGGACTTGTAACCAGGTCTGGGACAGTGGCTATCAGTTCCACACAAATTTATGTACACAAAAATATGTGAGTACAGAGTCTGACAGACCTGACTGGCAGAATACTCCCTTTCCTGACATCTGTGCATGAAGCTTTTCATGCTGTGCTGTTACTGTTAACAAGGACCACAGCTATGACTGAAAGTTGTTTCCATTAATGATGGGAACAAGAGTTGGGTAGAAACAGGAACTGCAAAAGACAGGAAACAGAATGTTATTCAGATATTGGCATGATAGAGTATAAATGTACTATGATGTATGTAAATTCAGATAAAAAATGCAAATAATTAATTGACTTTTTGGGCATTAGGATAAGAGATTCATACTCATCACATCCATCACAGGATATGCAGAGCATGTATTTCCTCTCTGTGGCTTATTACAACAAAATATAGGCAAAAAATTAAACATTTATGCCGCAATAAGCATCTACATACAATGTGTCTTAGAATGAATCAGAGAGAACATTGTGCAGTAAGTATCATGAAAACAGACCTAAATTTGAAACCGTTCGCAACCCTTTTACTGAAAGTAAACTGAAGCATTTTTGCCCAAGTTAATTATTGCAATTGCAAGGACTGAAATGGAGTAAAAAAAAAAATTGGAAATTATTTGTCCTCCACATAGATCTGCTTGGTTAAAAGGAAGCAATCACTGCCTTTTAAAATATTATTTAATTCCAACAGCTGGATCATTCCATGATAGTGCTCAAAATTGCTGGGTTGAGGTGAGTTTTCCAGAACCACCCTGCATATTCCATCAATGAGTGACCAGAGCCCTAGAGGCTAATCCAGCAAGGGCTGTAGGAATTTCAGATTAATTTTACATTAGCAAGTGATCTGTCACACCAGCACTGGATCAGTAGCTTAGAGTGCTTGGTGCCAAGGCCTCTACTTACACACTGAGGATGATTAGGGCAATTTCAGGTGACCTCAGCCAAGATTTAACCTGGTTCCCTGACCGGAGCATCCCCTCCCTGTGATTAAAGGCCGTTTGAGGGCTGTTCACCGGTTGAAGCTTTGTATCTTTATAAGGAGTAATGAGTATATTTAATGTACACACAGAGCAGAGATTTTGGTGGAGTGTCCTCCTAAACAAATCCAGTTTGCTGGTACCAGAACTGGTCCGAGAACTGCAACAGCATGCAGTAAGTGGGGGTGACTCGGACATTTATGTCAAAGCACTCTGGGGAGAAATGTCACTGTAGAAACTGCTTCGATGACTGGGGCACTCTTGCCCAATGCAAGATTTGTACAAACCAGCAGCTTGTCAAAAGCATGTGAGACCTGGCATCTGCTATAAACCTCTCTTCTGTCTGACACTGTAAGAAGCCATCCCTAAATTAATATTGCATGAGCTTCATCAAGGACTTCTTATCATCTTTCATGAAATTTAGAGGTACATGAGGATATAATATTTTTCTGGTTGCCTTCAGCAACAGCTACCACATTTGTCTGGGTCACTCCACATGGAAAGTCAGGTTCATTGCAATAAAAGCAGAAAGACGACAGGTTTAATATTTTAAAATCATCAAGTGACAAATTTGTTGATATAATTTAAGTTAAAGTCATATTCACCTCAGGCTGTGAAACTCAAATGCACAAGGAAAACAGGATTCGTTTGTCTGGATCGACTTGTAAGTCTGTAGCTATGTAGAAACTGGTGAACATCTTGCTAGTGAAGTACAGAAAACTTCTGATGACATAGTAGGTGCAGAATCTGGGACAACTGATAGCATCATACTAAGAATGAAGAGAATATTAAAAGTAGTTAAGATCAAGGCAGAAGGCACATACCAAAACTAGTTAGCTTAAGTGTAGATAATGCCTGTGTGAATATGAGTTGTTCAAAACAATTTTCAAGCCAAGTTAAAAAAATGTTGCAGTATTGCATCAGCTACATCTTTGAGCTTATATAAAAAAATCATTAGCATTTTAATGCATATTTACAGGAATAATACTGTCTTCTTCTCCTCATATTCTGAAATTAACATTTTCTATTTCTCAAAATGGTATTTCCTATATATTTGTCTTTGTGATTTATATAAAATACTCCTTTACCTTCCAGTTAAACACAGGGAAGAAAAGTTATGAGATGAAATGAGCAGACAAAACATGTATTCCATAAACCCCTTCAAAATGCTAAAATTATTAGTTGCTCAATGAATAAAATTCATGACAAGAAGAGAAATGAGGAGAGAAGAGAGAAGTGAGATGAGCAAAGAGGAAGAGATGATAAATACATTTAAAAGCATTTTATCCATCAGCAGATGTACAAATATCTGGTTTACATTGACTCGCTTCATAGCCTCCATTTTGGTCTTGCAACCTGCTTTAAAAAGCAAGCTGAAATTCATATATCTGTTCATGAGTTTTGCTACTTGATGTGATTTGACACTCCTACTGAGTATTTTTCTCCTGCTACAAGGCAGTTTCCTTTTACTGTCCAAACATGTCTTACCAACATGATTTAATTGGCTCGCAACAAAATTGCTATGATAATAAAAATTCTCAAAGAATGATTGCAAAATTTCCCACAACAGTGACTCAGTTGTGAACAAGATCAAACATAAATGCAATAGAAGAAGAGAAATGTTGAGCAACTAAAGCTGACTCTTGCCACATAAGACACCCAGTAAAGCTAATGTTGCCAGAAGACCTGAGTCTTGAATTTACTCTTCTGGAAAGGAATATTAAAGTACAATGTCCTGTGTTGGCAACTGGGCCAACACAATCATCAGGAAATCATATATGAAAGGAAGATTAAACTCTAAGGAAGATTAAACTCTTCAAAGTGAATAACCTGTTGCAGAACACCAAACTACAAACGTGATTGGTGAATGCCTGGAAGCAAGAGTTTAGAAGCTGAGGGGTGGATGTTTAGTTTAGCTTGCTTAGGTACACGTCATCAACATAATCTCTGTTTCTTGCTTGTCAAAGTTCTTTGTTTCTCCACTGTATCTTCTTTTTCATTGTCCTGGTTTCAGCTCTCACCTTGAGAAGTGAAACACACAGGAACACGCAGCCTGTGGGATGAGAATAGCCATACCTGAGTATGAATTCCCCTGACACACTTGTAGTGTGCACACTGCCCTTCAACACCAGGCAGTTTGCTTTACAGATCTGTTCCTATTCATCTGTACTGTGCTATGTAGACAGAACTGCTATATCACTTTTTTCCACTGTTCATATGAAATGCGTTCCCAAATGCTTCATGATGATCATATAAAAAATAATAATATTGTGGTATAGTAGCTATCAGAGGAAGTGAAGACTAGGAGCAAAAGAAATTACGGCAAAAATCCCTCACAGTGGTAAGTAGTAACTCTTGAGCTTCACAGGAAAAGGGAACCAGGATGGAGTGCATGAACTTCACTGCTATCTAAGATACAAATGCAGGGAAGAGCAAGTTGGCATTTCTCTAAGTTTTGTGCTCTTTCAGACTTGCAGCATTCATCTCTTGGGCCAATTCCCAGTGAACGTGAATCAGTTAGAACAGCAGTGGCTAAGACAAACTCTTTCGCCAAGGTATTAGCATAAACTATTCTGGTTGCTTCAAAAACACTAGGAATGGAACTCACACCACTAAAACAAAGGCTGAGAGTAAAAATGTATAATGGTGTGACACGCTGGAGAAGCAGTATTTATGCTTCTTGTGTTGCAGCAGATAATTTTCTTTGCCTCAATCCTTCATTCCTGTAAGGAGACTGGTACCAGTTTTGTAGACAAAGACTTCAGTGTCTGAAGTTACTCCAGCTAATAGGAAGACTCATAGGTCAGAGGTTCACTGTGCTTACCCTGTACAAGCAGATAGCAAACAAGAAGAGCCTACACTTCAGCGTGTCCTCTAAATAAGTTGTATTGGTTTTGGCTGGAGTATAGTAATTTGTATGGTGCTATGGTGAGGGTTTGGGACGAAACTAGCATTGATAAGTTCAGGGTGCTTTTGTTATTGTTGAGCAGCACTTATGCAGAATCAAGGTCTCTGCTCCTCACCCCACCAAACCTATGAGAAGGTTGGGAGTGCACAAGGAGTTGGGAGGGGGCACAGTTAGGACAGCTGACCCCAACTGACCAGAACAGGGGGAAGAAGGTGGAAGGAGGGACATTTGGAGTTATGGAATCGGTCTTCCCAAGTTGCTCTGACATGTGATGGAGCCCACTTTTCCCAAAGATGGCAGAGCACCTCCCTACCAATGAGAAGTGGTGAATTAATTCCTTACTTTGCTTCGCTTCGCTGTGTGCACAGCCTTTGCTTTCCCTGTTAAATTGTCCTTATCTCAACCCATGGGTTTTTGCACTTTTGCTCTCCTTATTTTCTCTCCTACTCCTCTGCAGGGGAGTGAGCAAGCAGCTGTGTTAGCTGCCTATCGAGGTTAAATCATGACAGAAGCAAACCAAAAGAACATTTGATTGGAAGGTGAAGGACAGCATTATCAGATGTACAACACTGCCTAACACGGTTGGGTGCTTCTCCAGTCAACAGATGTAGCAGCACCTCAGTATTCCACCTGGATTTTATCACGTCGTGCTACTTTTTACACTGTTTCTCTCATGTACTCATAGGAGTGTAAATATTTTCATTCATCTTACAATGGGAAATATGACTTTTTTTCCTCAGAATGGTAATTATAGTTTATGTAAAACACTTATTCACATACTTCATGTTTCTTTATTTCATGTTACTACAAAGGGAGAGATTCGCTCTCTATTTCAGTTGAGTTAATATGTGCTTCTCCTCTTATCCTAATATTCATATATGACAACTGAGTGTCTCTACTGCATTGATTTTCATAATTATCCAAGTTTCAACAAGATATTAATATTTTGATTATAATATTCTCACTAATTTGTTACAAGCCAATTTTCTCCAAGCTCACTTCTCAATTTTTTACCTAAGAAATCTTATATAGGCAAAAATTAAATCATAACACAAGTTTGCCTTAAAGAAAAAAAAAAACAACATAAAAATTAATGCAAATCTATCTACATGTACTTACAGAGATAAAAACCATTTGTACCAATTCATGCTTAAAGGGCATGTAGTATTTCCAGAGCTGAGTTCCACTGGATCTAGCCCTTCAAGTTTTCCCGAAGAACACCCTGCAGAAAAGAACATTAGAATTCCATATTTAATGTATTTTTGTTTATAGAAGTTTTAAAAACGGCATTTAGGTACAGGCTGTATGCATTCTTGGTTTAACTGAGGATCGCAGGATAAAGATCCTGCATCAGTTTTACAGCTCGATGTACTCCACAACACTAAGTACAGAGAGCTTGAAAGTTGTCTTTCTCCTGTACTACAACTTTCTACTGCTACATTTCCATCTCTTCTGCTGTCAAATCTCAGGAAAGAAGTTTAGCTGAGTTTTTTTCAGTGTTTTTTGAGGATCCTGATGGCAGTCATTGTTTGAAAGAGAACCTGGGAAGCTTGGATCCTTTTGTAGAAAGTGCATGTTCTAAAGCTCCATCCTGTGCTTCTTGTCAGTAAAGCTCTATCCTGAACAAATCCACTGATACTGAATATGAAAATATGTAAAATTAAATATTGCAGTGACCCACATGGAGACAGGCTATCTCTTCTGCAATTAGTTCTAAAGCATTTAATGTTTTATACAAAGAAGAAAACACTGCAGCTACATTGGGGAGGATGTCAGAGACAACAGTTAAAGGTATCATGTTTCATATTAGAAGACCAACACCAGCTGAAAACAAGCAATTTTACTACTAATAACTAACTGATTTTATGGTTCATCACTTAAAATGTCTGCAATTGATTTTAGAAACACAATACAGGACTACACTGACTACTAGTGCAGTCTATAATAGGACTCAGTTTACATTTTGACACTCATTCTTCCTGTTGGGGCCAAAGCAGATGATTTCCCTGGCACACAGGAATCCACAGTTGAGCAAAGGAGCAAATGCCACCTTGAACCCAATCTTTTTATCCATTCTGTCATTGTGAGCTGCAATAGAAACTTGTGAGTCTCACTTGTTAAGGAAACTTCCCAGTCTGACCGTTCATGAGCCTCTCTGGCATTTGCACTCCCAGCGCCAGAGATTTTCACTGCTGGAACTGAAGCCCCTTCACAGCAGGAGGCTCCAGTGACCCAAAAGGTCCTCACCTGGCTCCCCACACACCCCACTCACACAGTCAGACCAGGTTTCCTCACCAGTTTGACCCCAGGTTTTCCATAGCGAAGTCTCAGATGTCTCGTTCCATAAAGCCATTTATTCATGGTGCAGTAACACAGAAACAGCCCGAGCTGGTGCCTTGAGGAGATCTCCAACAAAGGAGCTCCTGGACTTTTATCCCCTCACAGTCTCCCCATGTGCCAGTCTTACAACAGTCTCACTCTTGCTCCCGAGTCTTTGACTCCTGCCTCCTTCTCCATGTCCATGCACACAGCTGGCGTCATCCCCTTAGTTATCCAAATGGTCGCAATTCCCAGTTCCTGCTGTGTCCCTCAGTGTCCGTTCACCTGGCTGGCATCACTCATCTTCATGTGTGTTATCCCAAAGGTTGGCAATATCAAATTTCATTTCAGGGCTTTTTCTTACAATCAAAACATGCACTAGAAACGGCATGCAGCCAGGAATGTGACGTACTTATCCTCTCAAATTCTAGGACAGCGTTTAGGACCCAAAGATAACCAGTGATGAGTCATACACCACTTACAGACAGATAATCTATGATCCAGAAAAGGCAAAGAATGATTATGCCAGGCAGAATTATATTCATCAAGTGAGGAACTACACCAATTTAACTTTCAGTTGTAAAAATAGTAATTGCATGGTTTCAGACTAAAAAATACAAACTAAAAGTACAAGACAAACTGGAGTGCTTACTAAAAGTGAAATTTAATTTACCTCATTGGAATGAAAATGAAAAAATTATCTTGAGCTACCTCTGAAACTGCGATGATTCTCAATAGACTCAAATTCTGATCTGGGGTGGCCTCTCAGCAGGCGGGGATGCACTGTGCTTGTGCATCCCGACACAGCCAGCCCGCAGGGTGCACAGCTCCAGGCACCGCGGGAACTGGCCTCAGGATGGCAGCATGCGATGGCAGAAAAGCGAGAGCTTCTAATAATCAGTTCCAACCCAAACTGCATCCTGGGCTACTGCAAACAAGCAAAATGCAGACTAAATGCTGCAGTAACAAACCACAAAATCATTTTAGGATGAAATAGAATTAAAAGGTATCATAATCCCATATCCAGACAGAGTGATGCATCTAATTTTGTTTCTAGATGACTATTTCATTTTTGTAAGTGTTATGGTTTCTGTATTTTCATTTGGTGTGTGTTTGTCTGCTAGATACCACTTAATCACCGACAGATGAAAAAGGAGCACAAAGTCAGGTGTCCAGGATTAAGCTGGGACAGAAAGGAAGTCAAGAAACCAAAGGAGAAGTTAAAAAGGCAGCAGAGAAGGGCACCTTGCTCAGCTTTCAAACCCAGCCCTTCTTCATCACAGCTCCCAAGCCTGCCTTCTACCAGTTTTTAAAATTATAGCCTATTTTCCTTCCTGAGGTTCATTTTGCTTTTCCTTTGGAAACCTGAGATCTTTGAAATGGTGCCAGAGACAGCTGTATGTGGAAAGCAATGGTTTCTGCTAGAACCACTCTCTGCCTTCAAAGTACGCCCTGTCCTGCTTAGCTGTAACCTTCACCTTGTGCGGCTGAAGCAGGTCACAGAGTGCAGTAGTGCATCTTGAGATAAAGGCATTACTTCTGTTTAAAGAAAGCACAGAAAATTTGGGGTAGTGTGAAAGTAAAAGGTCACTAGAGACAACAAACTCCTTATAATTCTGAGAAGAAATGCCTATACCATCTCAAAAAGACGGTTTTTACTAGAAAAGTGATCTCTATAGACATGACTTGTGCACAGGAAAAGCTCACCTTGCAGCCGGTTATGTTCAGTGATACCTTACCCCTCAGAAGTGTTTGCAAGACAGGAGCTTCAACCTTAAATCTCTGTTTGCCCCACTATTTATTGTGTACAGCAACTCCTCTGCATTTTGCAGCCTGTGCTGCCATCGTGTGGCACGTTACGTGGTCATGCATTTAAAATTAAAAGAAAAAACAAAGGCATGTTTTCCATTGTTTCTCTCTTTCATTTGCTGCTGCCCCGGCACTGACTGTCAGGAGAGAGATGGAAGACTTGAATTCCCTGTAGCACCCGACAGTTTTCTTCCGATTCCTTCCTGTTTTCGTCCTTTGTTCTCAAAACCAGCAGAAAATCCAGCCTGTCGTGCTGGTAAAGTCTTGCGAAACTGTAAAAGGCACAGAAGCTGCTGAGCCTTTGATACTGTGGGTCATTTTCAGCTTCACTGGAAAGTCGTACATAGTAGCAACCAGAAGCTAGTGAACAAAAGGTTTAACACTTCTACTAAACCTTCTTTTTTTTTTTTTACCTATGATGTAGGAAAATTATGTCTTTATTTGGTATTGAGTTTCACTTATTACCTCAGTTTACATAAAGAGTGTGTCCTTTTCTCTGTTATCATTAAACTAACTGGAAGAAGGTCCTCTCTTGACCCTCTCTCCCCACTCAAACCACAGGAGGATTGCTTGCAGTATTTTGTTTCATTCCTCAGTAGTACTAACAAAAGGACTTAAAATTTGTTGAAAAATTGCTACCTAAAAAAACTATTTCTAGAGGATTTTAGTAATTAATTCCATCTCTGACCACCTAAACTAACACATCTCCACCATCTGTTTTGTATCCTACCATGTTCCATGCATATTGCTAAGTATAAAATTTAATACAAATCCTACTAAATGCAGGGAGAAGATCACATAAATTACAGTAAGCTTTGGATCATATCTCCCGTGGTCAGGCAGTTTCTTCGCTGGTTAGACAGCAGAAGTTGCTAAAATTAATTCCTAAAGAGGAAAAAAGAAAACCCCAGCCATACATGGAGCGTGATCTGTGATCAAAATGCCAAAAGTCATATAAACAAACAGCCTTTGCTCTTCTGCTGAAGCAATTATTAAAGAACAAAAACCAAATTTCTAAGCAGCAACAAGAACCCAGCTACAGAACAAAACTCTGCTTTATTTTGTACAGTTTTATCAATCTGATGACATATGGTTCCACTTTACATCTAGAGCCTGCAGAGCCTTCAAAGTGCTCAGTGAACTGGCTTTTCTGGGATTCTGGTCAGAATTACGTAATATTTTTACTCACATGTTTCTCTTTCACCTAACACTGATAAAAGAACAAATCTTTTCCAGGGAAGGAAAAAAAGCAAAACGAACAAACTAAAAAATCCTACTGCTGCTGGGGAAACATTTAAAGGAGCTGTTGGTATTTTACAATTTTTTTTCTTCTCAGCTGTCCATTATCAGGTAAGTGACACTTGACTCCAGTGAACTCTATCTCTCCAGTTAAACCTTGTTTTTGCTGTCAACAAGACTACTGCATGATACCACCTGCTACTTCACCTAAAACCACTTTCATGTCATATTTCCATTAAAATTAATTTTCTCAACTGAGGATTAGCTCCAGTGAAGCACTAAAACTCCTTTGAAAGCAGAAATTACAATGAACTTCTATGTGCCTTATTTACAGAATAACTAATTGGCCAAAAGAAAAAAGAAGAAGAACAAGAAAAAAAGAACTTTCTAGGTAATGCTTTAATTTCCTTAATATTAAGGACTTATGGGAAATTCTCATGTATTTCTTAATGAACCTCAGCAAGAAGACAATATGGCCCCAGAAGTTATTTTCTACTTGTTACAAATTTTCAGCTGAGCAGAGGTGACTATTTATGTTGTATACTGGAACTGGTGAATTGGCTCTATCAAAGCTCTTTCTTGACTTCACATATTATCTCTTGACAAATTTTCTCATCTTTCCAGTAGGTGCTGGAAGTGGTAAGCATCACGTTAACAGCTCCAGTGTTAAACTGTGGTGACCCTATCAATTGCAAATATTTAGTTATGAGCACCATTACAAAGCATGTTTTAATTTCCTTCTGCAGGAAAACTATACTATCTGCATAATGAAATCGATGTGGAAAGAAAAGGAGTAAACAACAGCTTGCAAAATAAATATCATGAAGTATTCCTCACTAAAGCTTCAGTAATTACTCCATGGAGTAGACTGCCCTTAATACAACAATTAATTAATTTTTCCAAATGAATTATGCAAGCCAATATTTTTTCTTCATTAATGTTTTGTTGGAGTCATTAAGTTCCATTAATGAATAACAAAGAAGCAATTGGAATTTTACTCTAGCTGATGTGTGCTAATGTGCTTAACTTGAACTAAATGTGTTTCCAGTATGTAATCAAATTTGAATCAATCAAATCAATTTACCACTTAAAGTCCTTTTGGAGCTGCAGCTGTTTTATATGGATGTCTCTTCTCAGAGAAGAATACAGACAAAACCCAAAAGACTACATGACTCTGGAGCGTATAACTTTGTAATTAGGAACCAATCTGTCTGAGTTTTGTTAGGAGGGTACTGTTTTCCCTGCTTCAAGCTCCATTATAAGTCAAAGCGGCTAAACTACTTCCTAGGAATAAATTATCTAATGAATTTAGGTTTCATAAAGCTTTGGAAGCTTTATGAATTATAGCTGATTTCTTACTTTTTAAAATTTATTTTTCACGAAACAGAGTAAATAAATCAGCTAATGAAATAATTGGAACTTATACAGCCTATATATTTTTGCCTACACATTATTGTTTTCAGGGATAGTCAATTAATAAAATTGATCAACGATGAACAGTGCATGTAATTGTTACTGACAATTTTCATGAAAGCCTTTCGTCATGCAGCTCTAAGGAAAGATTTTATAATTACATAATCAGAGCACACAAACAAGAGGTTTCCAGACTTTAATTGGAGGTGCACAGTGATAAAACAAGATGCAATGAGCACAAACTAGAAAACAGGAAATTCTGATTATTTTATTATTATTGCTATTTTAAACTTACCAAAAAACCCCTAACCAACAAACCAGCTCTCGAGTGTGGACAAATGTGAGGATGCCAGAGAGGCTGAGAATCTTAGAGGTGCTTAAGATGCAACTGGACATCACTCTAAGCAATCTGACCTAATTTGACCAGCTTTGAACATGGTTTGGAACAGATGGCTTTCAGAGATCCCTTCCTATTTAATTATTCAGTTATTATGAAATTTGTTTAAACAAATGCGTGTTCACCAGCAATCTAATGCAAACAAGGTGGAACTGATAATATTGATATTGCAGACTTGTCTTTGTTAATAATAAGCTAATTTGACAACCCTATAGACTAGAAGTTGCAGAAGTATATAAATATCTGAACTTTATAACCTCTTCTGAGATATCTTATATTTACTAAAAGGACATCCATAGATAAAGCAAAAATATGACATTTGTAAGACATCTCTGAAGAAAAGGTGAAAAATCTTCTCAAAAGCTGTCATACTACATTTTTGACTTATGGACATCCTTATAATTACCACTGTGGGGAAAAAAGTGTCTCCATCTTTCTCTACATTTTCTTGTGACCAGCCTTCGTACTGGGAGTCTATCTGAGGTCTTCAGTTATACCTCCAAAACTTAGATTTAAATAAAACTTTTGTTGCTATCAAACATTATTTGAATAAACTTGACACAGTCATACTGATTCTGTAAAAAGATTTCCAACAGACCTTGTTAAAGGGTACACTGTACTGTAAGAACAGGACAAGAGGACATAGCTCCAGGGCCTGCCAGAGGAGGTTCAGGCTGGACATCAGGAAGAATTTCTTTATTGAAGGGTGGTCAGGCATTGGAACAGATTGTCCAGGGAGGTCATGTAATCACCGTCCCTGAAGGTGTTCAGGAAACGACTGGATGTGGCACTTAGTGCTGTGATCTAGTTGACAGAGGGGTGTTGAAAGGCTGGACTTGGTGATCTTGGAGGTCTTTTCCAGCTTTAATGATTCCATGATTCTGTAAGTATTTATACTTACAAAACATAAAAAACCACCCAAACACACTTGATAAATAATTGATTTGGAAATAGCCTATGTGCTTTTGCATTAAAAAAGAGATCTTATCTAAATAAAACTGCTTATGACTTCTTCCCATTCTGTTTGGTAAGAAATATTATAATAAACCTTAAAAAACACCCCCAAAATGTTAATCTCTTGTGTTGTCATATACTATGTGAGTGTATACTGTTAGTGGTGTACAGCATTTCTTCACTGGCTGTGTTGGACTGTTATGGAAAGCTGAGACAAAGGTCTTTGCAGGCATCTCCTAAAACAGCTTGTGAAGAGACCTTGCACAATCCTCTGAAATATGTATGAAGATAGAAAAAGAAAATCCTATTTCAGAATTGCTGCAATGCTTCAGAGTACTGTTAGTGTTTGCAGGCTTTTAGAGAGACATATGAAGAGAACCAAATATAGTCAGATGTTTAGCTTCCCACAACAATTCCAGGCATAATCAGGTTAAAAGGAACAACTAGGGAACACAGTAAAAATGAAAGTGCTTTCTCATTTTTCTTCTATGCCTGAAAGTATTGGTGTTCTCTTTTTCACAGTCTGATGCTATTTATTTATGGCACTCAGAAGAATACAGTATCAAATTTCTTTCCCCTGGAGTTGTAAGCAGATCCAAAACAATTGATCGTATCTATGCCTTGAAAGGGAGAAAACAATTATATAGAGCAGAGCTTTACAGATTAATGGCAGACCGGCAAATGAGAAAAGAAAGAAATAACTGAGAGCAGAAATAGCTGCACTGAAGAACACTATAAATAACATCCCTTGTTTCTGAATTTGCCTTATGTTCAGAAACAAGGTTTTAGCATTGTATGCTATTAAAAGACTTAATATTAAGAAAAAGGTTTATATTTTCAGATCCCTTAGGTGATTTTGCCTTAAACCAAGCTGTATGTTAATAAGCTTTTTTCACTTACTTCACGTAGTTTGGACCAATCGAGCAGTATTATTGCACTTATTGTTGCACAATTGTGACTATATCTGCCAGATATTATTCTATAATATCTATTGCTAATAGTTATATGTCAAGAGTTTGAAATTAGTTCTAATCCTAAAGCAGCAATAGGGAAAATTAGATTTTCTAATAAATTATTCCTTGGCATATGTTTGTGGATGATTACTAGACAGTGATCCTAGCAAACTGAATCAGTGCTATAATCTGAAACTTGAATTACTGTTCGAGATAGAATTTGACCAGCCAAGGTCCATCAACATAAGTGGGCTTGCCAGGTAGTCTAGACTGACAAAAGTCTGGCAAACCTGCCAGTGTAAAACTAGAGAAAAATCTCCATTCTTCCTGCTGGAATATGTTCAAGTATTAACAAAAGCTTTGGGTAGCCTTGGATAAAATACAGTGCATGAAGAGAGCATAAAGTACAATCTCAGCAAATGCAAAATTAATTGATGTTCTAAGAAAAAAACTTCTGCCTCAACTCAGTCCTATGTGCTAGGATATAACCCTTGAGTGTAGTTTTCATAAATAGGAATAGTTTCTTGCCATTAAGTGGGAAAGTATCCCCCGGAGATACAAAGTGGTTTGAATTCCCTTCCACTGTCAGCAGGAACTCTATTACTGAACCTGTAGGCAGAGTCCCCTTCGATGTCTACAGTTTGCCCACTGTCAGCAAGCTCTAGAGCAAGCTGAATATATATTCTTTTCTTTTTTGCCTGTCTCAAGTACCTTTTGGGGACATTTCTCTCACCCAAATCCATTAGATACAAGTCAAAAAATGCCATATTTAAGCACCTTTTCTTTGTGAAATTTCATGACTGCAACTCTCTAACTCTAGTGGAAGAGTAATCAGTACTATGCAAAGTAAAGGTGTTGTGTTTGAAACTGTGAACAGAAGCCTCATTAGTGCACTGGGAAGAAATAAAGTGGTTCCTTACTCAAGTGCTACTCTACTGTTGCTGCAAGAGTGGAAGTAGATCAAATGTGTAAGACAATGAGGATATTCCTCAGCTTTATCCATTGCCTATCTCTACCTGAGGCAAATGAGCACCAATTCTGATAAGTGATCATTTTTCTATTCAAACTGGAACAAGAACTTTATTCAAAATTCATCACAGATTTACTGATATCTCGAAAGTCTCCCTGTGAAGGTAACATTGCAGGAAAAAACAAAAGGGAATTTAAACTTATACACAGATTTGCATTGTAAATATAATTGTGGCAAACAAGACTATTTGTATGCTTGTGAAGGTAGAGAGCTAAAAAAAACAGGCTTCTGACATGCTTCCCAAACCAACAGTCCACGAAGCAACTTGAGTAGGAAAGAGTTTGTCTGAATCTCAGTGAGTCAGTGTAGGTCCTGGGGAGAGCTGAGTCATTATGAAAATGTCTGAGAGTAATGAGGAAAATTTAACTTAAAGTTGAAGCAGTTACTGTTTCTTCATGATGAGTGTTTGGGGGAAGTGGGGGAGCATCCAAGACAAATGAAGTATAGAAGTGAGTATAAGTAAACAAAGTTTCCCTATATTATTCCATCAAATACCAACTACTTTGGGAACCTCATTTCAGAGAGGCTGCAAAAGCACAGAGGAAGTCACATAATAATTTCTCAGGCTTTCCAAAGCAATCTTTGATGTTCCCCATAGATGTGAAGCTCTCAGTATGCAGCAAGTTTGGACAACACTTCTTACATGAGGGAAAAGTTTGTACAAGAACCAAGTAGTACTAGGAACTGCAGTACCTTTTCCAAAACTGACTAAGGGAATGCCTTCCTAAAGCAAGAAAAATACAAATATGAAAGATTTGTTGATTTAATATTTCCACTTACCACTTACTCAGATGCTGAAAAGTGAATACAGCAGGGAAGCATTTTAACAATTAGAAACATCAGAAAAAAGAAAACAATGAAGAAAGGATGATTTTGCAGGAGAAAAATAACTCCTTTCACTGAATTCAAGTTAACAACTCACTGTGTGTAAAGGGACCGTATAGTCTTTATAGTACTAGGTCAGATTGCTTATAAATACCTGGTTAATCTTTGCACTATCCAGATAAGACTCAAGCAAACAGACACTGACAACATGCAAAAAGTTGGCTATGAATATGTGACCTCCTGGATGGTAAGGTCACTTGGGCCTTTGGGATTCTGATTTGACACCAGCTTGTACCCTGGGAGGCATTCACACTTTTGAAAGTGGCCTAGATTTGGAAATTAGTCTTCTGCTCAGTAGAGACAGAGAGTTCCAGAGGACAACTCAGAGCAGGATTTCACATCTGGTGCTCTGCAAAATCCTCTCTTTTCACAGAGAATAGAAGAGCTCAGGTCAGCTTCAGATACCTGTAGTTTCCCTTGTGAGTACTGCTACCTTTTCTTGTGACCTACTCTGTGCTATGCAGAAACACATCAAGGAAAGAAGACCCAGGGAAGAGTACGAGCAGAAACACAGCATGTAACAATCTGGAGCCATGTCCTGCATTTTACTCCTGTATTTTAAAGCAGCAGTTGATCAAAACCCTCCAGAAGCTCGTGAATAAAATGATTCCTCATGGCTATGGGAGAAACAAAACCAAAGAAATCCGTATGTGACTCTCCTTCACTGTCTTGTCAAGACTTTGAATTACATTTGGAATGAGCAGCCTGATGTAAGTTAAAAGTTGCCCCTGCTTTGACCGAAGGTCCCTTCCAACCTAATTTTTCTGTGATTTCAATAAAACTGTTAGTTTCACGTTTCAGGATACTTCTCCCTTTTATCACATGCTATTAACGCTGAATCCTGTGGTACACTCACATTCACAGTTTCCACTCCTATTAAACAAATGGCCGCCTAGACTTCTCTCCATCTGTTCCATTTGAAAATATACCATTACTAACATTACATTTAAGAAGATTGGCTTAATTAGAGAACAAGGTGCTGGGTGGTAACAAGTGCTAATCTTCAGGAAGTCTGAAGTCTCCTGCACTTCGTTTACTGAACAGAGTCAGCATATGGACTCAAGCTGTGGGGAGTCATTGAACCTGTTTTGATGGTGACAAGTGTTTCAACTGCTGCAAACCTGCTGTGGTGCTCCAATTTGCTACTAGGACTTTACCTGATCTCGTTGCTCTTCATATAGAAAAGTAAATCACAGTGAAGGATAATCCTATTTTTCAGCTTTTAGATCATTTGGAATATAAAAATCTGTTCAGTCACTGAAAACCTCTGCGTTCTGCTGTATAACCAAAGAGATATATCACACATTCATCCATCAGTTATCCACCTGACACAGAATGCATAGGATTCTCTGTACTTCTCTGTTTTGCAGCTCCTCTCCCGCTGCTGCTGGTGAAGTTAAACAACAGCAATAACAGCCCTAGAAAATAATAATGCCTTGTCTCAAAAAGAATTTGAAATATGTGATTTTTTTATGGCTAGCTTCTTCCTTCCACCTTCTCAAACACAGGAGAACAAAACCTTTGGCCATGTTCTCCTTTTCAACAGAATTTTAAAGGTGTCTGACAGCATCTCATCTGGATTAAACCTGTGGGTTACTTGAAGAAAAACTTCCCACAAAAGCAGAATTTCTGGAGTACTTCTTTAATGGCTTTCATTGTAAGAGCATTTATAGATTTTAAAAAGCAACCCCAGAAAATATTCATTACATTGACAGACAGACTTAGGAAAGTTATTGTATTCCTATGTAGTCTCACAGTACAAAAAAGCATTTAATCTTGTCTCTGTACCTCAAGGATTGCTAAATGCTTTCAGGAAAAAAAAACATCTGGACAATTAGACTGCTTTATAGTCAGGAGTCAAGGAATTGCACTTTGTGGCATTTAGAGAGTTTGGAGGGCCCACCCTCTGGATATACATCCGAAAAATCTCCTCAGGGTTGAAGACAATCCCAGGAGGGAAAGCTAGATGCATAAATTGTTTTAAAGGCACTCCTCAAGTTCACTTCAAAGTTGAAAACTACATGTGGTTAAAACACTTGCAAGCATACCCTAAAAAGATTCAGATCCCCTTCTGCCAGAGACTTTTCTTATGAACACCATCACAGAGAATTTCGTGGGTGAAGGAGAGAGGGAAGAGTCAAAAAGAGAAGCTGTTCACATCCTCTGGAGTGCTGAGAATTTTTTCAGTGAATAGATGTTTATGTTTTAAGATTCAAGGTGTCTGATTTTTTTGCACCATGTATTGTGACATACTGCAAAGGCTGATAAATATCGTGGTTTAGGAATGGTATTCCCCAATTTATTGCTCCCACTGAAATTGTGCCAGCACTTACTTGCCTTCCCCCTTCAACCGGAAGCACAAAAGTCAAAGATCACAGCCTGAGATAAGAACAACTTACTGAAAACAGCAATGAAATGAGAAAACAAGCAGTAATAACAAAAGTATACAAAGAGAGGATGATTTACTTTGCATAGTGCTCACCAAGCCTGGCAGAACGGAAAACAATGGCTTGACAGAACCTCCAGCCACCACACTTTGCCATGTTCCGGAAAGGAACACCCTTCTTCCCAGAAAAGAGAGAGACTCCCCCTCCCACCCCCAGTAATGACATAAGATGTTATTGAATAATAAGAGGGTCTTGGTCACTCCCACATGGCTCCAGCTCCACCCCCTCATGGCAACCGCAAAAAATTAACCCTTTCCTTGACCAAAACCAGGACATTGAGACAGAGCAGGAAAAGAATATCACAAAATTAGTTATTAGATCCTTGATCCAGATCCAGCTTACATACTGTTTATTGAATAACTTAGTGAAGTATCACCATTCCTTGGGAGATACACACTAGTCCTCAGGGTACTATTCAGGGTATGAATTATTCTCTCCTCTGCCCTGTGGGTGAGCTGAATGCTCTGTCCTTATTTTACTATACACAGACTAGTCCTAGTCTGAAAAGCTTGGTTGGAAGTAGTAGGCTGCAGACACTCCATGGACAATTTTTCAATACCCGTCTCTTCTCTTTTCCTATCGTACTAATATTTTCTATTGTCCAGTGTGGTGACTGTTGTGTAACAGTATGACAGGTTTCGAGTTCTCCATATATGTAGGTTAGATCCTTAAGAAAAAATACCAAAACGCCTCAGTCAATCATGATCTTGTATGGAATTGCTTTGGTTTAGGTTTGGATTTTAGATTTTTATTTTTTAATAGGTAAAACATCTCCTGCTGCATCTGTAGCTTAGCTGACTATTTCTCCGTTAGGTTTTAATGATTGTTACAGTCATTCCCAAGAACTAACCCTGTGGTGTCACAGGGAGACCAAGAGCAGCACTAAACTCTGTTCAGCTTTGCAGAAAACACATCTCAGAGGCTATTTGATACCCAGTGAGGAGAACCCTCCTCTTAACAGATGTCGTGGTTTAACATAGCTTGGTTTTTAATTGAGGGAAAAAATCCACCAGCCACGAAGCACAGTCAGCCTCTCTTCAGGTTCAGGAATTGCTCAGATTATAAGTCCACAGATTTTATTTTGCAAGTTTTATGCAGTGATCTAACATATTTAACGCATGTTGCCTTTGAAGGCCTGTCTGAACTGCCAGATGCTTCCCCTTGTGCCCTTAGGTAATTTACTGAAGATGAGAACTTGTTGAAAGTTCCCATTTTACTTATGTAAAATAATTAGGAAAAGAAAACCAAAATAAACAAATACTTCTGTCATCACACTACCTTACTCAGTAGAGAAGAACCTTGAAATTCTTTTAGTTCATTGTCATGAAACACAGATAACTCTTAAACCCATTCTCCTGACAGTTCTTAGACACCTTCCTTGAGATCTGTGAACATAGAACAGAAAGTTAGATAATGAACTGATATATGAATGGGAATTCTTATTTATTCATTTTAGTAAAGTGCTAGTAAACTATTGACCGCATCATTATTGATGACTGGTTCACAGAATAGTAGGTGAACAGTACAAGCACAGTATATCATCTTTATTCATGTTTTTCCATTTTTCCATTGGTCTCATTTCCCTTGCTTTCCACTGGAAAGTACACAGTACACATTTTTTAAAAAAATTAATTCCCTCCACTCACTCCCTGAACTTTGCCTAATCACTTCTGAAAAAATAAGAATGAAATTTAAAATGCAGCTGTCTTTAGAAGTTTGTTAATTTATGGGCAGCTAAATATTAACTCTCTATATAATTTAACAGTAGACATTCATATTAGGAGTCTATTACAAGTCAGTTGAAAACTAGAAGCATGCAATCATATAGAAGAAGAATAACAGTGTTGATTTGTCATGATCCAAGAAAAAATGGCTTAAAGTTCTGTAGGAAGAATATTCAACGATGTCTGCATTTTACAGGTATCAGCAACACAAAGTGAAGAAGCACTCCCTACTGTGCAACTTAACATGACTGAAATGCCTCCTCAGGAAAAGCACAGAAATCATATTCCCTCCAGGAACAATGAGACTCTTGGTGAAAATGTTTAAAGAAACTCATAGGAAAAATATCTGCATGATACCTGACCAGTGATTAAAACTGAAAGCTGAAGCTCACATGAGTGAATGCGATTCATTGTGCTACATCATTAATCTTTATGAGCAAAATTATTGCAGAATTCTGTGGGGAGTGGAAAGCAATTACTTAATGATGTACAAAAATATTCCAATAGATGTTTCAGAAAGCACTGCGCATAAAACTGTCTGCAAAAAGCCTTTGGATGGTACAAACAGCCCAACCTATGGCATACTTGTAAACTCTAGGAGTTATTTTTTAATTTTTAGCTCTGTCCCAGTCACTGTTTAACATTCCATGTTCACGTACTATCTACATTGTTAAATTACCCGCAACTCCAGAGCAGTCAGGCAGTACTCAAATTAAGCCAAAGTAATTAGTTTTCAATCACTGAATATTCACAGCTCAATTAAATTATTTACAGAGGTTTAGACAATTCTGCAGCAAAGACAAACATTTCTATTGACACTCCCCTAAACTGCAAAATAAATATAGCCTGTCGTGAAGATAAAACAGAACTTAGATGCCTCTTCTATGAAGAAGATATTCCTGCCTTTCCTATTCCACTTTAGAGGTCAATTCTCTTAAGTTTGGTTATGCCCACTCATATTTTTATAATAAAAGGGGTGTTTTTAGGGTAGCAAGATGAAAGAAGGAACCACCAAAAGACCCCAAATCATCAATGCCTTTAAAGAGAAATTATTTTTTTTTTTCCAATCTGCCATTTTGTTCCTAGTTAAACAATTTTGGTAGCAAAAATAAAACGTACACCTCACATGTATAATTGGAATAACTGATTAGTGTCACTAAATTCAATCTGCTGTACAAGACAGAAAATAAAGAAATATTGCTGCATTGGGCTAAATTCTTTTATTTGATTGTATTGCCCGAACTCAAAGGAAAATGCAAAAAAAAATATTTTTGGCAAAAGAGCAATACTAAGATCAATGCATGGATGTTGTTCTCCACTTTGTGGTTGCTGAAACTTATAAGGACACATGTAAGTGAGGTGTTCAGAACTAGTACTATTTAAAGCAGTACTGAAGCGGAGTTTTACTTGAATTTTTTTCTGAGGCCAGCAAAAATATTCGTTTCACAGAAGTAAGAAAGCACAGGCAACGTACGAGTCAGTCTTATTCCAATTCAAGTTCACCAGTAGTAATGAAGTTAGATGCAAATAAAATAGGAAGTCCATCCTGTGTTTGTTTTTGTTTTCTTGTTTTATGGACTCACATAATGTTGCCAGAGATTTCTTCTCGTTAGAGAAAGGCAATTACAGCTCAGTTCTTCAGTGCTGCCTGGCAGCTATTGGCTATATCAGTACATGGGATACTCTCCAGAGGGTTACAGTGCAGAGATACCCGAATTAGCAGAGACCTGAGCCCATCAGTCCACAAGGCAGTGTGCGTATATGAAGAGCAGTGGCACTTCTCCAGCTGAATTGTCCAGATCAGTAAGCCAGGATTTGTGTCCCATTGTCCCCTGACTACCTGGTGTCATGCAGCAGCCCAAGGGAGGCATTCCTTGTTGTACAGGTGATTAATACAAGAATAGTTTTAAAACCACATGCCAAGCAACTACGAACACCGAGCAGTTATGAAACAGAAGACAAAACCACACAAAATGAAGCAACATTCAGGAGGCTTTCTGGAGCTCTGGACTATCTGACTGGACTCCCCGGGGAAAGCAAGGAATGCTGTTACATGTCAAACAGTTTGCCTTTGGCAGCACCTGAGATGCCACAAATAAAGAAGTACAATGACATAATCAGCCTGGATAGAGACTTACAGACTGAAATGAGGGTATCACCCCTATACATAGGCCTAGTCACAATAGCGGTGCCCACGGAAATGTGTGTTTAATCTATGTCAGTCAGATCATCAGACGCACAGAGTGAAACTAACCTTTAGTCTCTATCTTACCCAGCCACACCGTTAGGAGACAGATCAGTCAGACCAACACAAAATATACCTTTGGTATTCATTGTGCTTAAATCAAGTGACAGCATAGAACCCCAAAACAGTGCTTGATAGATTACGCTCCAAAAGCACAGCAACAACCATGCTGAAGGCTATCGTATGCTAGCAGTAATATTAATAGCCAAAAAGATAAGTAAGATAGTCCACAATCTGTGAACAGAAATTAAAGCTGTCTGGTCTTCTCCCCCTTTTCCTTTATGACAACCATCTCAGCTCTTTGAAAAACAGTATGCTATTCTTTTGCTGCTGTACCTTTCTGCAGACACAGGGAGTCTGTGACACAGCAGAGACAGAATCACAGAATCACAGAATCACTAGGTTGGAAGAGACCTTCAAGATCATCGAGTCCAACCCATGCCCTAACACCTCAACTAAACCATGGCACCAAGTGCCATATCTAATCTCTTTTTAAACACATCCAGGGATGGTGATTCCACCACCTCCCCGGGTAGACCATTCCAATATTTTATCACTCTTTCTGTAAAAAACTTTTTCCTAACATGCAACCTATATTTTCCTTGGTGCAGCTTAAGACTGTGTCCTCTTGTTCTGTCAGTTGTTTCCTGGAGAAAGAGACCAACCCCCACCTGGCTACAGCCACCTTTCAGGAAGTTGTAGAGAGTGATGACGTCACCTCTGAGTGTCCTTTTCTCCAGGCTAAACAACCCCAGCTCCCTCAGGCGATCCTCATAGGGCCTGTGTTCCAAGCCCTTCACCAGCCTCGCTGCCCTCCTCTGGACGTGTTTAAGTGTCTCAACGTCCTTCCTGAACTGAGGGGCCCAGAACTGGACACAGCACTCAAGGTGTGGCCTCACCAGTGCCGAGTACAGTGGAAGAATGACTTCCCTCGTCCTGCTGGCCACACTATTCCTGATACAGGCCAGGATGCTGCTGGCCTTCTTGGCCGCCAGGGCACACTGCTGGCTCATGTTCAGTCGGCTGTCGACCAATACTTCCCCGCTGCCCCACAGCATCAAATTAGACCAAGCTTTTCTATCCATTTCTTCTCTTTTCAGCCATTTAGGTGGAAAGTGCATAGAGAAAATGATGGCAAATCATTGCTTTCTGAAAATAACTAAGCTGTCCTGAGAACATTTTGGACTGCTGTATTTTAGCATCAGCTGAGGAGCAAGTCCCTAACATTTCTGCATGTAGGAATTGGATGAATGATAGGAAGCCCCCTCCACTTTCTGATCGTGTGTTAAACAAAACTCTCCACTATTTTAGAAGCACAGATTCTCAATATTTGAGAGACTGGAATTCAATAATTCTATTTCTTGTTAAGAAACAAAATACCTCAGAAAATAGTTTGGTTTTGGACACCTGAATACATCAGGTCAGACTCAATAAGAACAGTTACCTGGAGTTAAAACCACAGCCACAAAATACTATCGAACAAAAGCCCAATTCTGCAGTCATCAATCATGGTTGAACGTAAGATATATTGCTTTACACAGTTTAACTTTTAGTCTCAAAATGACAGTTGCTGCTGAGGTAGAGGATGTGAAGAAAATGGATGGGAGTCTTTTGTTGATGAGTAAGGAATTATTCTTATCTGAGCGCTCAGTATCAAAAAAAAAAAGGTAACCAGAAGCACAGAAAAAAATGCCCAGATAATAACAGACATATATGCCTGTATACACAATAGAGGAAGAACTAAGACAGTAATGAGGGTAACAGGTTATTACAGACTGAAGTTTACTTTGAAGTATTTTGTTTCAAATATATATCAGAGCATTTCATAAACTAAGAGTCAGTGAACAAATATGACCATCCCTCTGCTCAACACAAATATGAAGTAGTCCTGAAGCAAGAATCTCTTTTATAGAAAGTATGGGTAGACTTATGGCAATGATATTAGGTTTACTTCTTGCAGAAAGTATCCAAAATCTGCCTTTTGGTGGAAGGGGAGAGAGAGAGAGAAAAGAGAGCAGACTCTATGCACTGCATTGAAGAGATTGCTGCTTTTCAGCACTAGTCCTACTACAGGATATGTGCTAGATCTAAAATCTCTGCAGGGAACTTGAATGTATGTTCTTTCATCCCTCAGGCATTTAGCACTACATCCTACCTATCTGTACTCTGCTGTAGCTAGAATCTCTTGCTGTCACAGTTTACTGACTCTGCCAAGACTATTTGTAATCTGCTAGTCAAAGCACAGCAGCTCTTCTACCAGCAACAAAACTGTTGCTTTTACTGACATGTGTGTCAACAGCAGAAATGACATCTCTTTAAGACTAAAAGCCATGTTCTCCTCCTTTCTTTCTTAGATTAAATTAAGGAAAGAACACATTTTATTTTTCTTGTAGTAAGACCAAGAATTTATTTACAAGAGAAGTAAAATGGAGCGAATAACACAAACAGAAGCGAAAGATTTGGGGAATTAAAACACCATTGCACTTTCAGGCTGGACCAGGGAAATAACTTTTTATGGTGTCCAGTATCTGGTCTTTCAAAGAATTTAAAAGAGGGGGTACAAGTCATCTCTTTTCCAGCTGCAGTCAAAATAGTGTAGTCCAACATCATATTGTTGACTCACATGTACACCAAGTCACATAGTTTGAAGACCTCAAATTCTTCTGAGGCTCAGTTTGAAGTTCCATTTATTTGATTTTTTTTTTCTGTTTCACAAGGTCTGGTTAAAATTCAAGGCTAAGAAACACAAGCTATTTCAGTAATTTTATGGATGACGACAGAATCATTTACTCCGGGACTCAGTGGGTGCATTAATGTACATAAGGCATATTTTGCTGTTAATTAACCTCAGGGAGAGATGAGAGAAAATGACCCAGCAGCACAGATTTGGTTTTTACTTATTTTTGCCCTGGTACATTTCCTCATTTCTGTTTTCTCTCCCTTGCCCACCACCATATGCTGCCATTTTTCACTACCATTTCATTGTAAACAGCTAACCAAAGGAAATGAAGAAAACAGCATGGAAAGGTAGTAGTTAGCATCTCTCAGAGAATAATTATAGATCTGTTATTTGTGCTCTTATTCTGATTAAAAAAATCCCAAACAAACAACACCCTACTTTTCTTGTTTCAGGGTGAGAAGTGCTGCTCCTGCATCAGTGCTCCTGCTCATACAGCAGTGATTTCTTGTGACTGGCAATGCTAAATCATTAATTACCACTCATACAGGCAGTTAAAGGTCGACATGCTGGAACAGTCACTGGCTCAGACTTAATTGAAAAGAAATAATTTAAACAGAAGATCTGAAAAAAAGAGGTTAGGTGTTTTCATAAATACATATTGAAGTGTTCATAAGTAATTAAATGCGAGCACAGATATGATGAATACAACACATCTACAGGAAGCTGATAAGCAAGAACTAGCATAACAGGCATCTTCCAAAAGGTGCTTGGAAGATGCTTTTATCCTTCAAAGGGCCTGAATATTTCTGTTCTTTTTTTATTCTTGTCTGTCCCTTATTGAGTATGCACCTCAGCGCAAATAATGTATTCCCGGGGAAAGAAAATTATCATACAGAAAACATTACTTCAGGGAATAAAGCAAAATGTGAACTAAGGCCCGTGTATAGAATCTTTTAATTTACAAAAAAGTAAGTGCACATCACTTATTTTCAAAGACCAGTGAAGGAGAAAAATAATCTTTTTTTAATATTGAATGCCTTCTGTACTGCTTATTAACTTTCCTACCAGCTTCTAAAATCCTATATTTGCCTATAATAGTAAGAAAGAGAGAAAGAGAGAAAGAGAGAAAGAGAGAGAGAGAGAGAGAGAGAGAGAGAGAGAGAGAGAAAGAAAGAAAGAAAGAAAGAAAGAAAGAAAGAAAGAGAAAAAGAAAGAAGCAGGAAGCAGCTAGAGGCATTTGTTAACTATTCTCTATCAAGTTCTAGGATCTGTAATATGAGCAAAAGCAAGTACGTAGTGCCTGCTTTGAGGATTTTCTGGAAGGAGGACCTCAGCTGGGTTACCACCATTGCTCTCTAACTTGCTGCAGCCTCCAGTCATTAATCAACCAGTCACAGGTTTTTTTTCTCTCACACCATTGTTTACAACGATATGAAGGGCGAAAATCATAGACTCATCCCGGCTGGAAAAGACCTTTAGGATCATGAAGTCCAACCATAAACCCAACACTGCCAATTCCACCACTAAACCATGTCCCCAAGTGCCACAGCTACATGTCTTTTAAACAGCCACTCCAGGGCTGGTGACTCTACAACTTCCCTGGACAGCCAGTTCCAATGCTCAAAAACTCTTTTGGTGAGGAAATGTTTTCTAATATTCAATCTGAGCCTACTATGGCACAACTTGAGGCCATTTCCTCTTGCTTTGTCCTGCCACTTGTTAGCATTAAAAGCTTCTGAACAAAGACTTTTTAACAAACTGGGCAATAAATAAATAAATAAATAATGAATGAATGAATGAATGAATGAGTGAATGAATGCATGCAATAAAAACACCCTAGATGGAGGCACTCAAGAAGAGCCTTGACAGAGTTATTCAGGGAATCTGTCCTGCAGAAAAATATGTACTAGTTGATAAAAGGCTAAAAGCCTATTAGCTAGAAGAGCTAGATACAGTTTTTTCATAAATAGAATGGTCTTTGTTAAAATAAATTTCCACGCAGGCCTAGTTCATAGATTTATTAAAATACGTTTTCAAAAGGGTTTATTGCTTAAGAGAAATAGAACAGCCAAGACCCCAGCTGGAAAGCTGACACAGAATATATCCCTACAAATTTCTCTTAGGATATCAAGTTCAATAGCTTTCATTTTGCCAGAAGCCTTCATTTCCCTCTATCTCTGACTACTGACCCTCCCCTCACAACCAGAAGCAGGGACAAAAATTATTGTATTTCCTTTTGTGTATCTTGCTAATTAAGAGTTCAAAACACCTAAAGAAAGTACTTCTTTGGCTTGCTCTCAAGCAAAGATGTCTTGTAGCTGTAAGGGCTTACAACCATGCTTTTTCCTACAGTTATGCTTTACACATGGAACAAGAGACAGAATATTTTCTTGAGGTTTCCCTGCTCTGTTTCATTAAAGCTTCCCCTTCCAGGATCCAGCTCTAACCAGCAGCTAACCTTTTATGATCCAGATGCTCACTATCTGCTATGGAGTCTTCTAGGCAACTACTAACAAGAGTACACCATGGAGTTATGAATGAAAGCTTTTATAGGCCTTGACTCCTCTTAAAGAAACCTGCTGCTCCCTGAAAACCTGTAAAAGAAATCAGGTAACCTTTTACTGTTCATGGATGCTTTCCTATAGGAACAAAATGAGAGCAGCTGCTGTAGGAGACACTGGCAGTCTTCAGCAGGATTTAATTATTATGGCAGATGTTACCAGGTAGTGCTATCTAACATAGGTCCGCTCAGCCACTCACGGGCAGACTTGTGCCCTGAGTCTACCAGAGGACATATAGCCACGTACACATGGCACACAGCCACTAAATGGGACTTTTCAGTACAGATTACTGGCCAGTTCAGGGCTGTATTATCCACAGTCACAGAGCTGCTAGCTACTGAGACAATAAACAGGAAAAGGTTCTTTCTGCTTGCATCCTTTCCTCTCCAAAACAGCAAAAAAATGAAGAACACTAACAAAAAGCAAAACCTGTTCCTCATTGTCTCTCATAATTACTTTTGTTGTGAGTGAGGCTTAAGGATGTTGATAGATAATTTCAGTTATGCAGGGTTTGGGGTAGGTAATGCTATACAAGCAGAATAAGAGTTTAATCTCTGTAATTGGAAGGGGTTTTTGTTTCATTTCTTTTTTAGCTAAACAACAAGACTCTTGAAAGAGAAGATTGTTGCTGTTCCATTTAACTGCCTTTGTGGCAGTACTGGTGGCTGGGAAATGAAAGCAGGCAGCAGTTTGAAAATACACAGATGTCACATTACTCAACTCTCCCACAGAATCCTACGCTTCCGGGTTGTGTGTGTTTTCCAGGCCTGAAGGAAGGGTAACCATCTTAATATTTTTCATGTGCGTTGTCACTGGGAGCAGGTGCCTGTGCCAGGCTGGGACGCTTATCATTGTGGACTGCTTTCAGTTTTGCATGATTTACATGTGCTGATTTTGAATTTTCAAAAATGGAGGAAAGCGTTGACTGGTAAAGATAGAATTATGCAACTATGTATGTATTAACCTATAAACTTGCTCATGTATTTTCTGTTGAAATGGACTACTACAAACAAGGTTCTAGGTATTGTTTTGAATATATGAAAGCTGCTGCATCTCAGCATTGATATCTCTGTTTAAAATAACTTCTACTACTTACTCCTGATTAAAATAAGCTTGTTAAAAAGGCTATGAACATTGCAACAGCATACAGGTGATGTGCAGTGCTATTGTTTGTTCAAACCCTCTTACTGTAATTTGGAGGCTGGATGTATACCTAAATCTATTTTACATGTTTTAACAAAAAATTCTTTCCCCCAAAAACTGTTCCTTTTATTAGTGTTTATATCAAATGTGGTCCTTCTAATCTAAATTTAGCCCAGTGCTTTAGCGATAAAGAAATAAGCAGCTGAACACATTTCTAGTGTTTTTTATCTCAGTTGAAATACAATATATTGTATCAATTAACCACACCTCATATTTTTCTTCATCAACAGGTGCAAAAAGCACAGTCATGTACTCTTGCAATCTAGTAAATTTATACTTTTTTTTTTTTCATAATAGTTAACAGAGGATATACTGTAAAAAGGAACAAACGGTCAGAATGATCCTGTTACTTCTGTACTCAATGCTCTTCAGCTGATCTGCTAACACCTATTCCCAGATCACATAAGGTCAGCTGTTGCAGATGTTTCTCTTTTGTGTGTCACTGCCTAGGTCTTAAAGCTGAGGCATAAAGAATGGAAATCAACTCTCTAGAGACACCAACAACAGTTCCCTGATAGCTGCTTTAATGAGTTATTTACAGGAAATACAGGGAGCCCCATGATCTAACTTTACTCAAGTAAGGATCAATGGCAGCTTGATAGAGCTATAGTGGTTGAAAAAGCTGGTAGGAGCAGGCAAACTAACCATAGGGATAGCTTTACTTTCATTGCAGGGATTTATGTTGTGACATACAAGTTTATTTGGAGTCATGGTTCACCCTTTAAGTCTCAAACTTGTTCTCGAATACCTATATGTGCTGAATCTTTTAATATAATGAAGCTAGTCCTAAGGTCTTAGCCCTAGCCTGTTCAGGTCTTGAGCAAAAACAAAATTGTATATTTCTCTACCTTCACACTCAAGTAAAAGAACGCATCTACTCACCGTAGAGAATAATGATAACATGACTAATTCAGTAAATGATAGTGTGTCATCTAAGTAATAGACCATGCTGCAGGCTCTCAGCGTTGCACTGCCTCACAGGCCCTGTAGGCAAAGATAACCTCTCTGTTCCAAGAGTTTTAGTGAAGATGTTTTCCTTTTCTGCTTCCCTTTCTTATAATGCTCCATCAGTTTCTGAAATGATACAATTAGCAGTAATTATAGGTGGGCTGGAAGAATGAAGAGAGGTTTATAGATGGTTGTCTTAAAATTTGCTCTTCTAAATGACAACAGATCTGCCTTATATAAAGAAGGATAAAGAACAATTCTGTCACTGCAGTGACACTCCTTTCTAGAAACAATTTCATTTATCATTTTAGGAAGCTGATAGAAGTGAAGAGAATAAAAGAAACAAACCAATGAAAAATTAATTTTCTTCTAGCCATATTTATAATAGAGAAATGATGGAAAATAGCTATTATGACAATAATTTTTGTTAACATTGTCACCATGGATGGTGAGTATAATATAAATATCACTAAGGCAAATATCCAAGTTTTCCATCTGGTCAGCTGAAAAGGACTGCTTGTGCAATTTTTAGAATTATGCTCACAGTTTAGAAGTTAAAAATGTATTTTAGTTTAAAATGTATTTTCAAGCCTTTGAGGTAGGCTGATGCTTGAGCACTGAATGACAATTACTGACTGTTGAGTTTCTTTCTCTCCAAGAGACACACAATACTCTCTTCACATAAAAACAGCAATAGAAATATTTCTAGCTACATATTCACCCAAGTTCAGTGTACAATCTTTTGATATTTGCAGTGAAATTTTACATGTGAATATTAAACATATATATATATATATATATGTATGTATATATATATGTATGTATATGTATATGCATACATAAATGTCGATTGCTAAAAGGAAGGTGACACGCAGCATCCTGACACCCTGTCTTCGGCCAGAACCAGTGGTGCAGACAGAATGCCACACCCATTATTCATGTAAGGTATGATTCTCACAAATCACTTTATCCTTGGTGGAGCCAAGGAGTGGCATGGCTCTTGACTGCATTCAAAAGGTATTTGCATCTTTCCTACTGCCTCAATAAAGCTTTGTTTTTACGATTTGTGTAGTCAGATTCTATTACTGTTCAGACCACAGAAGGCCACGTATTTTAAAATTTTCTGCACTATGTAAGAAATTCATAGATGTGGTGGGTACAAGATGGTTAGAAAATTCATTCTTATTTCAAAATCAAGTACTGTTTGGTTTCTGACATCTCACTTCCGTGTATTCTGAGTTCTTAGTACAGTGCCTGAGGCAGTTAAAAGCTCTGTAGTCATGTTCATTACTTCATAGAAACTGTTAGAACATATGAAGGTGAGTGGTTCACTCTGTGGTTTTATCTTGCTGGGCATATGTCATCCTGCTCTAAGCTCTCTCTTTTATTAAAAAAAAAAAAGAGCAACAACGTGTCCATATGGAAAAACAGTGCTCTGCTCTTTTTATGGACAAGTTCATTACTGGATGCAATTTCCAGGTAGATGCAGGGAACATCTTTTCAGCTACTAAGCCCTTAAAAGCAACAACACGGCTTATACTCTCAAAATGCTCACTTAATCAGTAAAGATCATGAATACAGTGTTTGTCACTACAAACTTTTCAGTGAATGACATTAACAGAGATCAAGTTAATCATAAGTGGTTTGGTAAAAACCCCAACCTTTTCTCAACAGCTTTCTTGTGATAAAAATTATCACAGGTTTGATAGGCATGCAAATATATACTTTATATTTATTCAGTTGCAGGATGAGGAGATAGCTGTCAAGTGCTGAGAACAGGGGCTTTATTTATAAATAAGACAAAGTGTAAGGGTGTTTGAGAGCCTCTATAAATACTAATATTCTCCATACCCCAGAGTCATTATCCAGCATTTGACATGTTACTTATATATACCCACATGCCACTGAAAGACCTCATCGACAAAAATTCATCTGAAGTAGAATTTGGTGTAATTCAATTGACATTGAGCTGAATTGCTCAGATGCCTAGAGTTTGCTAGAAAAGGAAAAGAGACCTTTCTGTGCTATGAAGCCCCTTTTTGGGAGGAAAATGTTCTAGCCAGAGTAGTATGCAGACTACTGGTCTGGGTTTTGTTCTGGAAGAAGGGATGTAGCTTCAATAATTACTGCCAGACTTCAGAGGGCAGAGAGTCAAATGAAAAAATCTGGAAAGTACTACACTGAGCAATGACCGTATAATTGTCAATAAAATAACTCAGATCGAAGCTGCTTCCTAGCCAGGGACCTGATGTTACACAAGTGGTTGCTTTTGGTATCAGGCCTATAAACTTTGAGGTTTCAGGATATACCCTATCCTGTGCTGCCTAGCAGAGAGCTGATGTTTACCTCTTTCCAGCATGTTGCCATGCAGGATGACAGGAGATGGGTCTCCTAGATCTGAAAATCTCTTAGATCTGAAATGTCCCTGGCTCACACAACAAACATAAATGCTTCAAGGTTTTTCAGGTCAGATTAACCTACCTAACTATTCTCTTGAACAGTATAGTCGTTTAGAAGTAGTTTTAAATCAACTATGTGACAAATAAATAGATCTTACATACTTAGGAAACCCGAAGACGGACTTTTTCATTTACCAATAGGTATTTGACGTATAGTAGATGCACCTTCTAATCTAATTAAAGGATTATCTGACATATTAATTGCCTTGGTACTTAGCTCAAGAATTCCTGACACAGCTCTCCAGAAGTAAACAAGGTCAGTATTTTATAGAGCTGTTGGATTTCAGCTACTTCACAGTGAATTAAAATATTTACAATACATGAAATTGTCTGCTGTATGGTTCCCTAGATGCCATAAAATCAGCAGGTATGATGACTTCCAAGGCTCTCAAGAAACTGATGAAAGAAATTGAATTGAGCAATCAAGCATTCAGAAAACTGACTTACTAACAAATATGGTTCAATGACATAACATGATTGTTGGAGAACACCTATAGTCTGGACCAGCCTTGGGATTTTTTAATTTTTTAATTTTAAATTTTTTTAAATTTTGTGGTGCCAGTTCATGACACAAAGATGTAGTTATAGCTACTAAGTCACCATAGACTGGATCGTCTCTCTGAGTTCTTTCAGCTCTTTGTCACTTTCTGTTCTCATGGCTTTTGATCCCAAGGCCAAGAAGTACCACCTGGCACCCAGTCAGAGATTTTAAGGAGCAATCCCTTCTGAAATACATCAGTCTTGAGGAATGCTATCTGGAGCATGTTGCAGTGGGGTCAGGGAACAGACTTGTAAGTGAAGCGGATAAGGAGAGGTTCAGTTTTGGGCTTGATTTCTAGATCTCTTCTATTTCACTTTTTGCCTATGCTCTTTGGTACTCACTGTTAGCCACAAAACTTGTTTATTGAGTCCTTGGCTGTCTGATATTCTGAAACCACTCTCTGAGGTCTTTGCTTCTCAGAGTCCTGTCTAGACTCTTCTCAGCCCAGGCTTCTTGGATAACAGGGAGTGAGGAAAGTGAACTTAGCACAAGGACAGCCATAGTATTTCAAAGAAATGGTTCTACAGATATCTGAAAACTAAGTTTAGTGGACTGTTTAACTTAATTTGACCTTATAGCTACTGTGAGTCCAAAGTCAGCCAGAATTTTCCCTCTAGTTCCATGTACATAGGGCACTTAAAGGTAATAAGAGATTACCGCCATCTTTCTCTTCACACTGCTTGCTCCAGTCAACTCTTTTTTTCAGAACGCACACTGTACCTTGGGAATGCAGACCAGTAAGGTAGAACGGCTAACCTCACAATGTAGCACTAAGGGCTTTACGGTGTGTCTCAGTTTGAATTGGAATAGAGTTCATCTTCTTCTTAGTAGCTGGTAAAGTGCTCTGTTTTAGACTGAGTATGAGAATAATGTAAATAAAACACTGAGGTTTTGGTTGTTGTTTAAGTAGAGCTTACCCTAAGTCAAAGACTTTTCAGTTTTCCTTGCTTTGCCTGCGAGCAGATGCTCAAGAGACTGTGAAGGAGCACAGCCAGGACAGCTGACTTGAACTGGCCAAAGGGGTATTCCATACCATAGAACATGGTACAGTGTGTAAACTGGGAAGAGTTGGCTGGGAGCCATGGATCATTGCTGAGGGATGCGCTGGGAGTTGGTACACTGGCACTGAGCAGTTTTACTGTGTAGCACTTGTTTCTCTTGGGTATTATTATTATTAAATTATTAAACTCTGATTTTCTCAACCTGTAAGTTTTAACTTTTTCCGCTTCTCCTCATCCCACCAGCAGGGTTAGGAGGAAGTGAACAAACGGCTGTGTTGCACTTAGTTTCTGGCTGGGCTTAAACCACAATAGTCTTTTTTCCAGAGTTCTCTCCAGAGTTTCAGATTTCCAGTCACAGAACTCTAGCATGGCCAAAACTAGGACTCTGTGATTATAATTTAATGACATATTAAGCCTTGGACTTCAGGACAGCAGGTACTTTGAACACCTTAGAGAAATAATATATGAATCCAAAATATAAAACATAATGACATTGTGGAACATAAAAGGGAGTTTGCAGCCTGATAAAGACATATTTTGTTCTGTCAAATTTCAGTGCACAAAACAAAGGATCATGTTAGGCCAGCCATCACCAAATGTGGTCATTAACTTTATCTGATCAATATCTTTATGTAGACGGGACTGCAAATGTCTTCTTGCCCAGTCTAACACACCGATGCTATTGACATAATCCAGAATTATGTCATTCTTCAGTGAAATTACTCCAGTAATTTTTGAGCAGATGCATTTTATCTTGATGCAAATCTACCTCAGGTTTTCCTTTGCTGTTGATGGCTTGCAATCACTTCCATACGGTATGAGATTAAAATGGGCTGCTCAAGGGAATGAAAATAAGAGATATGGCAATTATGTCCAATAATGAGTGTTTAAAGAAGATAAATCAAGACATCCTCTGTAGTCATTTACTGTTGAAAGAAGGAAGGTCAAATATGTTATGCACAGTTTTTAGGTACAACACAGCTTAGTGGAAAGCCAGAGTCATCCTAAAATTCACAGAGAGGTTTTCTCTATATATGATGCTTGAGGTGCAAAACAAAAAAACAACTGCGCTGCACAGAGAACTACAAAACTCATCAGAAAATTTGAAGTAGAGATGAGGTTTATTGCCTGACTGTTCTCTCAAAGTCGCTTGTGAGACAAATAACATCAGCCGCAAACAATATACAGAAAATCTCACATTTCTCTGTAAAGACATCTCTGATGTTGGGTTTATGCAGCAAAAATTAGGATAGGAGTTATGTCTATTTCCTCTGCAATAAGCCTTAATTTCTAAGAAAAATCTGATTTAGACAGCTGGGGTGATGACTTCTGACAGAGCTCATCTGATACTGCTTCAAGAATAGTCTGGAGACTTCTGTCTTTGGATTTATATCAGTAAATCTTGTCTTGAAGTTTGTTATCTAAGTTGAGCTGATTCATTGCTCATGAAACCAAACATCAAACAAAACAGAGAAAAAACCGCACATTTGAGTGATTAGTCCACTGGTTTATTTTTTAGTATATAAATTATTCAGATTCACTTCCATTCTCTGACCCTTTTGAACTGAAATTCTTTTTCAGAAGATAGATCCTGATGACAAGGTAATCGAGTATTCCAGGATGGGTCTCTCTGAGTCCATTTTGTGAAAAATGTTGTGGTTTGCGTAAATAAATGAGAACTTTATTCTCTAGCACAACTTTTCAAGTGTTATGATGTGGTTGTCTGTCCTCATTGCCTCCACAGACATGCACAGCATAACTTTCTCTCTGGGTTTCATTGTGCTACCTGCAAACACAGGTGTAGCCTTCCAACACATGAGTCAGGTTCTTTTTATGGAACTAAGCCACTGGACACCTGATGTGAAATCCAGCATTACCTACCATTTCAACACCTAGATTAGCTGACGAGTCTGCCAGAACTGGTTGCTCATGGCAATCACCTGGCATAGAAAAAATAAGCTTTCAGTCTTCAGTATAAAATCACCCTTGGGGCATGATCCTACTGAAAAGCATTATTTTTTATAAAGAAAGACACTTTTATGTTTCCTTTACAAATGGTAGGTCATTCCATCTCTAGGCCAACAGTCCTTCTAGAAGAGAAATTAAATGTAAAGTATTGTGACAACCAGTGAAGGTTGATGATTAATGAAGGATTTAAGGAATTCTTCAGCTGTATGTGGCAAATAGAGTAGCTGAGAGAACGTCAAAGAAAAAGCACATGTGCCTCGAGTGCTCAAAGATATTTAAAAGTTTAACTGGACTATTAATCTAGGCCATCATCTGCAACAGCCTCAAAATGCTATTAATTCCATTGAATTTTGCCTTTGAAATGATTAAATTTTAGGCAGTCCAGAGAGGAAAGAAAGCAAGGTTTTTATACGTAGCATTAGGTCTGTGAAAGGACTGATGGTGTGGATAAGGTAAAACACTGATATAAGTTTTACCATTTGGAACAGAAGTGGGTTTCATTTACCAGAAACAGGCAAAGCATGGGTTTAATATTGCATATAAACAATGCATCAATCATGATCAGTACTGAAAGCCAGTAAACCTTAGGGGGAAGTGAAGTGACATGCACTGAAAGTGATATTTAATCTGCAGAGAGTGATGTTAATGTTTGATCTGTCATAACGTTATAAACTGTGGTTCATTTTTATTAAGAGATCCTCTGTGAAACAGAGCACTTCAGTAAAACACAATTTGTTGTTTCATTAGAGTTGATATGGCTATCCTTTCTTCAGTACCCAATACACTCAGAGGAGGCAAAAGAATTGCTGCTGGTAGAAAGGAAAAGGGCTGTGGAAAGAAATAAGGTTCAAAATATCCATGTTAACTTTCGTATAGAAAAATCTAGAATCTCTGGTTCTTCATCAGGCATGACTGATACTGTGCTGGTTGACACAGAGTAAGAACAAAGCTGGAAAGGAGAGGGCCAAGCAAATGACAAGCACAAATCACACTGAGTATTAAGTTGTAAGTTATGCCAAACTTTTTGAGACACTGATATCTGCCCAAAGATCATTTTCTCACAAGGTTCGTTTCTTCTTTAGGTGTCAAATATAGAAAGCAAACAGAACAAAAAAAGAGTAACCTCCTGAACTTTCTATTCCAAGTCTTCCCTGTTCTGCGTTTGATATCTGTGATGATTGCTGGTACTTGTCTTTCTTTATGTAGGAAGGGCCATGTATTTGAAAATGTTGCATGAGATAGGAGAAAATGGATGATTTGCTGGGCTTTCTTATTCAAGAAAAGATATCTCAGAAGTTGCTTATCAACTGTATTATTCCAAGAAGGATAACCCAGGATTATGAGCCAAGTAGAAATGAATGTGAATCACTGTACATGAAAAACACCTGATGTTTCTGGTCTCCAGAAATTGCAGGTGGCTCAATGGCCACTACTATATAACCAGGATGTGTATAAAATTTTTACTGCTAGTCATACATGTAATGCATGCAAAATCCAGAGTGTATTTCAAATTGTGAATCAGGATAACTGGAAAAGGATGTGGGTAGCTGTTTTGTCCAAGACAAGAAATAAAACCTGTAGAAAAGCCATTGAAAGGGGGCTGTGGATGACTGAGCCTGCAGCGTGGCTCTCAGGGCCAAGCTTTTCAGGGTACTTAGGCACCTAAAGATGCAAAGAGGTGCCTAATGGTTAAAACTTTGCCATCTTCTTATCTGCATCTTTAGGTGCCTAAACACCTTTAAAAATGCATCTGTAGCTCCTAGGGATACAAGCCATGCCAGGATTTCGAGCCACTTGTTATTGAATCACCATTAGCAGCCAGTTGGAAGCACTTGCATACTTGCTTGGTTTATTTTAGATGTTGGGTCTGCAGTTCCAGCCAAATAAAGGATTAGGTTGGGAATAGATAACACTGAAGTCTTAAAAAGGTATTTTTCATGAGATTTTGTGTGTGGTACTATGATTCAAGATGTCCCAAACAGTTAACATGCTTGCATTCTGAAATTATGTTCCATTTCCCAAGGGATAGCCTTATCAGTTTATCAGGTATTATGGAAACAGATTATTCCAGCCTCTTTCAAACCTGTTTCCACTTTGTATAAATAATTAATTGTTCCCTGAAGCAGGACCTTGAACTAACTCTCCAACTTCCTAGGTGTATTCCCAGCAGTTGAATTTGCTTTACCTTATATAAATAATGAATACATCAACTATTACTGTATATTTTAGTATATATTTAGTATATTTTAGGCCAGTCTCTTAGCAGAGGATATGCTTGCACAGAATTTTTGATATTCTTGGCTGAAAGCCAAGGTTTTGCAAAATTTCTGGCTGTACTTGAGCTACAACTAGAAGACCTGCTGCTTTTCACATGGAAGCAAAGCAATAGGGACCTATCTGAAGATTCAAAAATTAATCTACTTAAATTAGAAGTAGTTTTAGGTTTAGAATTCTGTTTTTAAACTATAAATATTGCAGGCATGATTTTTATTTTTAGTAACAATGCTTTATGCTACCACAAGCCTCTGCTTTTTCTGCTTAATTCGTAATTATTTATTGTATGTTTTGGTTTCTTGCACATCTTGCTTCGGCCAAAGCTGTAAGCTAAATTTAAAAATGGTTGTAAACCTTTGACTATTTTTTGCATTAGGAATCTTGACTATGAGTCAGTTTTTCAGAGGCTTGTTACTGATGTCATTAGAAAGAAAAAATGTTCTGCCCTTATTGAAAAGAAAATGGAAATGTTTATGAATAATAGACATTAGTCCTACAAGGAAGCAAGGAGTCTGTAGGCTCTGTCTCTTGTTAGCTCCAAATGAGATAATCTACTAAAATTTACGTCTGAAGTCATTACAGGAAACCATGTCTGGTCCAAAGGCTGTATCTTAGTCTAAAAGCACATAAAATAGATGAGAGAAGTCATTGTAACTGAAATAATGTGGTTGTAAGATCTGATTTTTCATGATTCATCAACACTAACATCACTCTTCCCCCCAACCTCGAACACTGGATAGCTTTTCGATATTTTGAAGTTACTATGTTTTATGACACTGCTGGTTAGTGAGAACAGCATGCTTTGGATGATCATTGAGTCAGTAAATGACTTATGGGTTTCAATACCTTGCTTGTATGCAGTTTGCTGCTGAGCAGAAGCCACAGCAGACCAATCAGACTAATCAGTAAGGTTATGACTGCACAGCTAAAAGGATGGTGCGAGATCATTCCTGAGCCTTGAGATGAAGTCTTACAAACTAGTTTGCACTTGCACAGTTCTTTAGAGATAGTCCCTCCCAGAGAGGTTTATTTTGGAGAGGGAAAGAAACAGAACAGCTCAAAATAGAGAAGTGAAATGACTTAACAGACAAGAGATGCTGATGTTTCCTAGCTCTTCATCCTTTCCTGGAGTTAGGTTGCTGAGTCAGATATGCCTTTCTCATAGAAAACACCGAGGAAGATCTGGTTACACCCACTAGTCAGTTACACCTGGTTATACCCACTAGTCAGTGTGGAAGCCACTTAGGAGATGGAAAAATATTTTCACATATCCAGTCTGTGTGATCTGAACTGGTTCCCCCTGGTGCCTAAACCACGAGCCTGAGGGTGAGTAAAGTGCCTTTTTAAATGATCCCAACTCTACAGTCTTTGGGATAAAGAATAACTGTAGAATCAAGAAACCAGCTCTTCTGATGGATACTTACAGGATTCCAGATAGCTGAATGGGATCTGATGCAGCTGCCTCTGATGTGTTGTCATTGCAAGTGATGCTTCATATCCTGTGGTGAGAGGCCATTTACTCCTGAGGGTGCCTTCATCATGTCATAGCTGGGTATGATGGACACAGAGAGATGTACACCTGCTCATGTAAGAAAGTTTTGTTCTCATTTTGAGTCTAGAGTTTCACCATGGAGTTGAGCTCCACACACAAGATAAGCTTAGGCAGCAGCTAAGGGGCTGGTGGAGGCATCAAAACTTGAAAGACTCTCTACCTGAAAGGTAACTCCGTAGTCACATATCAGCTGAATGGGACTGTTGAAAATGTCAATGAAGCAAAAATCTTGGACTTCAGTTTCTAACATTGCAGTTACATTCCTAAATATGTTTATGATTATGCATCAGTCAGACATGCCCAAAGTATAAGAAATGTCTTTAAAAAAAATAAAAATTCCTCTCTGTACACTGGGATTCACTGCTTTCCTAGTCTAAATAATCCTTATGGAAAGATCCACAGCAGGTATAAATACCTCCTTTCTAAATAACTCATTTCCTCTCTCATTTGTGCTTGGGAATCTTCTTTAAATGACTCTCATCTCCTCCTGCTGGATAATCTTTTAATAGCCGCAGTCATTTTCTGGTTTTTTTTTCTTATCAAAACATATGCAATAAGTGAACTCATATGATGTTCCTGACTGGCACTGGCTAAGTGCTCTCAACCACCATCCGTTTAAAGGCAGGTTTTCATTCTGCCAAGCATTTTGCTGATATCTGTACTCATCAAGATTTTGTTTCCCCTATATTACGCAGGAAATATTTTATCTGCTTTTCTCACTTCTAAGCAGTTTGGGCCACGCGCGCAGCTAAGAAGTTCGCAAATCTTTAGTTGCTCAGGCTGGGAAGTTTAGATATTTCCTTCTGGAACAGGATCAATAGAGGTTTTAGGCACTTGCCAATGGCCTTTCAAGGAAATTATCTTAAACAGCCTTCTGGACAATGATCCTTTCAGAATGCAGTGGAGTTCAGACACATTTAGAGGTCATCTATTCCCCCATTAATTCTACCTTGCTGAGAAAAATACTGAGGGAGGTATAACATAACAAATACCTTTTACTCCATCAATAATTTCTCTTTTCCTTTTTGCTACCAGCACATATTGCTGCAATTAAGCCACAGTTGGATGCAAGAGTACAATTATGCACTCTGCATTACTGTAGAAAAGAAATAATTACTTCAAAATAAGTGTAATTGAAATACCCTAGCAACCTGAGTGATTTTAGATGCATACACTTTGATACAATTTCAGATGAGCATTCTGCTGTCTGAACTACCTTAGAAGATATTGCTATAAGTTAGATATTGGGTCTTTTAAAGATTAAGAACTGACTTTGACTAATAGACTTTAAAAAGTACATTTTGGAAGCATATTATTTTTTCTCCTGCCACCCTTTTGTCAACGAGATCTTCAGACAAACAATTGATCTACAGCTCTGTTCTCACAGAAATTTTTAACTGGGCTGGTTACGGTTTCAAGTCCTCAAGGAAATTCTGTAGATGGGGAAAAAATCTCCTATTGTCCTCACGAGACTCTGGAGCAATTCTTTTCCTTTCTCAAGACCCTGGTTTAAGGCAAGATTTCTAAGACGTAAATGAGGTGAAGTATTTTTTAAACTTTTCTCGCATTCCCTTGTTCTACGAGAAAAAGGTCTGTGCTACAAGTTCTAAAGTAAGTATTTCAGCTTAGAAACGCACTGACTGAGCATGCAGAATCCTTTTGTATCACTCAGACCTCCAGTACGAAGCACTTGAATGTGAAGAACTGTATAACGTCTTCAATTTAGAACAGTCTTGTTCCTCCCAAATACAGCTAGAAAGGCCTAATTATGTGCAGAAGTTTTCCTGTATTTTGTTGTTGCTGCGCTGGAGGCCAGCTGAGAGGAGTGCCTGCTGATATGCAGCATTCCTTGGATGGTAGAATACAGAACAACTAGTAGGCTGTTTTTGAATTTTCATGGGAAGTGAGTATAGTGCCCAGGTATCCCCCAAAGAAGGTAATAAAAGTAAATCAATATGCCAAAGACTTGTTCTTTTCTTAAATATCTAAAATGATGGTAGGAAATCTAGAATTTCTGTATTGATCATCACTGTCCTTTAGAGTACCTGTTATGTTCATTATTATTGCACTTGTCAAAACAAAACAAAAGCAAAAGAACACACGTGCCACAAAAAGAAAAAAAATCCCTCTGTTTACCACTCAAAGGTTGTTTTGGATTGTCTGACTGTTTATGCATAAGCCCAAATAACTAGAAAAAGTCCCTAAGAGAATACCAGCTTCACAAAACTCGTATTGTTTTAACACAGTTGTTTCTCTAGGTTCCCTAGTTTCAAAGTGACCCTGAATTTTCAGAGGCGCTGTTAGGAAAACCTTGTCACTCTCCATTGCATGAGTGGTCATTTAGGCTATTAGGGAAATAAGTAGAATAGATTTAACATGATACAAACACTCGATTTGAGTAAGCTTCTGGGAAACCTCTGCAAATTCACAAAGTTAATGGTTTAACCTCACAATTCTCCAATGGAAAATAAATTTTAATGGTTTTATAGACTACACATTTCAAGATGTGAATTCCCCCTTACTTCACACTACTTGACTCCTCTTAATTGCTGAACTTAAACAAATAAAAACTTATTTTCCCACATGGTTCATAGAGCTATATTGACACGGTTTCCGCCTCTGTGAGAGAAGAATAGAACATTATTCATCAGGTACTCAGAGCAAAGAGGCTGGAAATTATAACATAAGAAGGGCAATAAAAGCACTAGTAAATATACTTGAACAGAAAAACAATGTGGGGACATAGAAAATGCACATGGCACTTAGCAGACTAAAAACAGGATTAGAGGGTATTAACAGATGTAATATCTGGTTAAGGCCCGCAGAACAGGAGAAAAAAAATGTTTGGATTTCTCCTTCGAAAGTCTTGGAATTCTGCATGAACAGAAGCCTTTTGCACAGCTGTGCTTGGCTACAGAAGCCAAAATTGTGTATGCAGTCTCCAAAGAGCTGTTACCTGCTTCACAGCCAAAGCTCCTACAAGCTCACATCAGCCCAAGGGTGGTGATGTTTACCCTGCTGCAAGACGCCTCCAAGAATTTTGTGCAGCAGTATTTTGTTTTGGAGATTAGAGGACTCGTAGTGAGAAAAGTTTTCTTAGGAGACAGGAGGTTTTTAGCAGGCTTTAGTAACATCCTAGGTTTTAATTATTACTGGGAAAAGCAGCCTGTGAAATTCCAGGAAGCAAAGATTACTGTATGTGCTAGCAAAGCCATGATTTATAGTAAGAATTAGCTCTGAGGCGATAGAGAGAAATTCGGATTTTGACATTCTGGTTTGGTCGTAATGAAACAAGTCTCTGGATTTTAGCTGCTCGGCTGCAGCACAAAAGTGTTTTCCAGCCAATCGGTGCACAGGACACGCTTTCGTGGGTTTCTAATCTTGTTCTTTTTTTGCCTTGTTCTGACTTTGCTAAACAACGCACATTGTATTAGCAGAGCAATGCATATTGATGTTTCCTAGTATTACAGTGAAAAGGGAATACTGATCTCCTCGCTCCCATTATATGTTAGCATTATCGGCCTTCAATGGATTACTTGGAGTTTATAGGCATGCCCCAGAGTGATTTGTAATCACCATCTTTAGTTCCTCTGTCCTTGCAAAGAAAATACTAAATAGTTCACTTGGATGTCTTTGCCATGTACTGAAATGACATTAAATATAAAGATGAGGGGCCATATTCTGCTACCCCTTGTCGTGTAAAAAATCCTGGGAATGACTAGAAATCATAGTATTAATTTGTATGTGTAGCAAAACAGAACACAGCCTGCAAACAATCAGAAAATGTCTGAAAACACACTGAGAGACCTTTCACTCTCTTAAGCAGTAATTTCAAGTTGGGATATTCCCCATTCGCCTTCTTCTTATGGCTCTGAAAGCTGTGGCATGTTTGAGTGTTAAGACCCTCATCTCCTTTGTCAGCTTAGGTGAAGGAGGCAGGTACTGGTGTGTGAGAAGACATTATAGCTAAATGAGCCATATTCAGCTGGAAAACAAAACCTCTGGAACCCTATAGGAAGAGGCCACACTAGTGGGAAGGGCTTTATTCGGCTTCACACAGGGAAGACAGTATTTGCTTTTGTTTCTGGACTTTCATATACTGTACTTTTCCCCAAAAGCAAAAGTCTTTAAGAAAAGTTGCTGGGGCTGGTTATTGCTCGCCCTTCATTTTGGTGGGTTTATGGGCTCTTCTTTGCAGTGCATGATTACAGGACCAGCCAGGTGATAATTAGCAGTTTTGAGTCACATTTTTCTATCTCAATCCAGACCTCTCGCTTGCTTGATCCTTTGCCTTATGTATTTTCTTGCAGGGAAGAAAGCCTCCAAAGTCTGGGATTCATGGTACAAAGCATTAAGTTAGAGACTGAAAGAGCTGCTTTAATAAACTGCCACGGTCATGCTACATAGCAGAAATCAGGATGTGCTGCTGAAAGGTTTGCTTTAATGTCTAGACTATAGATATTTTTGCTGGATACTACTTGTTCAGATATTGATTGTGGGGAGAAAAGTCTTTCTTTTCCAAGTCAGCTTTTATGTGGGAAGCAGACAATGTGAGAGCATCCTGGATATTTGAAAATACAAAATTATGATAAGATAATACACCTCCACTTCTATTAATGTTGCTATTGAAAGCCAGAAAACAGAAAGTAGTAATGAATATAAGAAATGCTTCGGTTAATGTAAGGGGAGAGCCAAGAAACAGTAGCATTATCCACTTTATTCTAGGGAATTTTATGCTAAGTGCAGCATGTGACATTTCAAAAGACATAAGTCATTCAATGCACACTAATGCCTCTGCCAGAGAAATGCACATGAAACAGTTTTATGACTGAATTTCGATATGCAGGTATAAACAACATTGCCAGTGGAAGGTTCTGCTTGGTGGTTACCAGACTATGGTGTTCTTTGAACTTCCCTACTGCAGAGAATGCAGTGAAGTGCTTAGCACTGAAGTATAGTCATGATCTTTCAGTCTCATGCTTATGACATTCTTGTGCTGTAATAATTTAATACAATTTAAAGAAGATTTTGAAATAAAAAAATTCTTTATTTTCATCCATCTCTGTCTGCAGCATATTTTTAAAGCTGTGTTAGATATTTAACTAAATATATATCTCTATATAGAGACATAAGGGGGGCATTATTTGCACCACTTTTCCTTACTTTGAAGATGCTTAAATGTATAATAATAACAACGTTTTAAAAGCAGTTTTGGGAGTTTATCTAGGTACCTCAGATTTCTGCACTATTTCGTTTGCTGCCAGCGAAAGCTTGAGAAGCTAATGTCAGAAATACCTAAGAAGAATATTTAAAATGCAAATTTTAGCGTATGTTTTTTGCCTAAACAGAAAGTGAAGACAGTGACTGCTGTGGCTCCCCTCGGTGCCGTGCTGCTCGTCGGGCAGGAGGTGCCGCTGTTGATCAGCACTGCTCATCCCTCTCCCAACAAAAGAGCGATCCACCCGCCACCGCCTCAGCCCTCCTTTGCCTAACTTAAAAGAAGCAGCCATCTGGAACTTATTCCAGGGTTTGAATTCAGTCACTTTACTGCTTAACAGTGACCTGACGAACAGTTTAACCGCGATACTCTCCCCCCTTTATGCAAATCAGAGAAAACAGCCAGAGAAAATGAGGTATAAAGTGATACATAGAATTTTGTTACCTGCTTTAAAGCATAGCATGATCCGTGAAAAGAAAAAAAAAAAGAAAAGCAGCATCAAAGTATTATTTGGGGAAGTCAGAGAAAGGGTGTTATATAATAAGTGAGCAAAAGATCCAGATTTTTTTTGTCCAGGTGTTCCTAGACTTAAAAATGTTTCAATTTAGTATAGATTTCATATGGGAAAAATTCTGCAATGAGGTTCTGAGTTCTCTTAAAAATGTTTAGTAGCTTTAGTGCTTGTGAAACACTGCAGACATCAGACCTGTGATAAAAAAAAAAAAAAAATAATGGAACATGAACCTGCGTTAAGATTTTCCTTCCTCATGCTGTTCTCATTATGTAGGAAAATAATCCTCGAGATCAGAGCTAAAAGACTGCTTCTAGGCAGCATGGACATTTCCAGTGACAGCCTTAGTCAAGATTCACACTGCAGTGGTACCCTTTTTTCTCTTGTTCTCTGAAGCTAACTTCACTTTTAGCTAACTGCTCTGAGACTATTATATCCACTGGGAACTACAGGCTTGCTTTTCCCTGTGACTAAATGGATTCAAGCAGCATTGATTTTTGTCTACAGGGTATTAGGGTGTTATTCAAGGGCTAGACCATAATTTGGAGTCTTAGATGATAGATTGCCAAGATGACGGGTCCAGCTGTGTGCTACTTCCTCCTCATGCATGCGGAGTCTGTAGGGACTTCCTCTTCTGCACCAGTCTGTCATCTACCTCACATCCCATTCTTCCTTTCCCAGAAGCATTACTGAGCTGGCTTGAGGCCTGCAATCACAAGCAGTCTTGTCCTTTTTCCCATTATTTTTAATTTCTTCCACTATGAAGGGGAAAGGGGAAAAGTGCTGTGGTTCTCACTCCCAGTGGGAGATAATACTGCAGTGTGAAGAAATAAGAATTGCTCGACTAGATCAGAGCCAAGGGTCACCTTGCACAGGATCACATGTCCACCTGGCAGGGCCAGAGTAAAAAATGTTTCTCCGGACAGCGTAATCTCATTTCGAGGCAGTCAGCAGTTTATGCTGTGCCTGAGAAAATGACTATCTTCTTTATAATTCCTACTTCTCTTAAATGCGATTTGTCTTCAAATTCCTTTCTACTTTTGATTTTCACAGCACATTGCGGTAGTGGGTTATAGTCCACCATTTAATGGGATGATGTCTTATTCTTCTTTTTATACTTAATTCCTCATCATTCATTACCTACCTCTTCCACACATCACTTTTCACAACTTTATAGCCCTTTATCATACTGCCTTCAAAGCTGGATTTTCTACAAAAGAGTTCTGCTCTGTGTTGACTCAGTGAACTGTTCAGGACTCCTAATGTACAGAGTGGTCACTGGCATGTACCAAAGGAGAAAAATAAAACCACAGCTTGGAATATCAAAATATCACTGTTAGTATACACAAAAAGTAGTATCCTCAAAACTGTGTGTATGCATTGATTGCACATCTTAAAAATTGTTTGGCACGAAAGTGTGATAATTCCTTATTTAGAGAAGACAAAGAAGAAATGACAGGTAAGTCAGGCTGCTTACCCAAAGTTACAGTGTCAGAGGCGAGATAATTTGCAAGTTCTGAACCTGTAAAATAACACTACTTGCCGGTGCTCCTCACCCTTCTGGAGGTACTTACTTTCCCTGCTGCAAGTCTTCATTACAGAACTTTAACACTTGGCTTTCACATTTTGGGTGGCAATAACAGAAAATTCCTTACTCCAATCCACAGGATACTGGATGCTCATGAAGAAAATCTTGTTCAAGGTGACAAAGTTTACTCTTTCAGGTGCAAAAAGTTTAACAACTTAGTTGCTATGAGGTCCCCAGGTTCTTCCTGGACATCCACTGGAGAGATTAGAGATGAGAAAAGGTGACATTTCACGACGCTGCTTGTATTTGAGAACCTTCAGTGCAAATTACTGAATATGAGACTTCTCCATCAGGAATCCTTGGAGATCATTGTTGTTTTCCAAAGTGCTTTCAAGTGCTTTCACAAAATAGGCTTACGTGACATTTCTCTATGTAACTACCCCTTCTGTCTCTTTGCTCCTCACCTGTTCTTCCTGTGACCTGTACTTTCACTTCCCAAATTGATTTCACATTTTTTCTTAAGAAAGAATAAAAACCGTAAAACTGTTTCTTTTCTCGGGCTTCTTCTTTCCAGAAGACGTGTTCAGTTCTATGGTGTGAAAATAAGTTTTCCATGAGATTTCCTACTTCTGCTGTTCCACTTAGTCTCATGGTATTAAACATAATTGGTAGAATATACACTGTACTTTTGACTATTTTGTCTTCTGCCCACAAAACTCACGACTGCATGTATATACACATAAACAGAACACACATATGTGCACAGAGGACATATGCAACCATACCAGTGGTTTCAGGATCAAAATCTTTCGGTATTAACCTTTGACTCAGTGGTTAAATGAGATTGCATTAGACAAAGATGTGTTCAAAACCAAACCCTCTATTTAGGGCCCTTGCCTTCCCATTGCGTCTCAAACCAAGGTTTTAATAATCTTAATTACAAGCTGAGGACCTTCAAAACATCAGGAAGCTGCACAAAAAATGTCAGTAATATAACTGATATGTACTATGTAGACAGCTTTGGTGTTCTGAAGCCTAAATTCACTCCTAGTTATGCGTGACAACATCTGCCCTACCAATCTCCCATTCCTTTGTACGTGACTGAGAGACATCCCCATATCATGGAGTGGACTAGGTGGCCTTGATAGCAAAGTATTTTCCGTGAGTGACTTTGGCACGCTGTTTTTAACCTGCAGCTGGTGCAGACCCGGTAAACTGAAGTGCGGAATGCTGTAAGTTTGGTGGGGCCATTGTCGTTTCTTACACCCTTTCTACTCTATGTGATTTGCTGTAAGAAGAGTGTCAAAAGGCATGCACTAAATATTGGTGCTTTCTGTCTTTGAATATTATACAATTTTCATGATACCATTTCTCCTCAACAATGAGATAATTGTCCTTAGAGTAATACCAAGGACAATATAAAAGGATTAACACTCTGTAACAGCACATTCAGATCGAAAATGGCATTTTCGATACAGATTAATCTGGGTTTTGGAAGCAGTTCGCATAGGAATTCCCATCATTGGAGATATTCTTGTTCTGAGGTAGTATTCTTGTGTCAAGGCCTCTACATGAAGGATTTCTTCTGGAATTCAGTTCCCTTCTTGGTCTCAGGATAGTATGTGCAAGATATTATTTTAGCATTATCAAGTTTTGGTAGATTGTTAGAGAATAGTCATGGTTTTGAGATATAGTGTCAGACAAAACAATTATTTTAATTTGTAACAGGAAAATTATTTTTCTCTCATCCATGTCTCTGTGTGTTGTGTGAGAGAAAGACAGAGAGAGAGAGAGACTAAGAGAAAGAAAGAGGTGTGTGGCTACTACAAGCGGGAGGAACCGATACACAACTTTCACTAGTAATTCACTATTACAGGTGGGATTTTTAAAGGAGTACTCTGGAAACTCCAGTATTTTATTCACAATTTACTGTATGCAATATTATTGGTGGATATTCCGCAAAATCACAAAACATCTTTGAGCTTGGTCTGAGATTGTCCTGAAGAAAAAGCTTATCTACATTTTATGCAAAATATTGCAAAGCTGGATAGCACCTGTCATGCAGAAATGGAATGGCAGTGTGTGCCTCAATAAACCCTTTTGACCTACTGAAACCAAGCTGTCTGTTGGCTTTTATAAAGAATGTCAATTCATGAGGTATCTGCAGAGAAAATTAAATACTTAATATTTTGATTCTGTAATTTTAGACTTTAATTTATCATCTGATATTTTTTGGGGGGGAAGGGAGAAGAACGTCATTGCTTTTATCTTTTTTCCTGACATTTGGCAGTTTACAAAGACCAATTCCATGTTATGCAGGAGGTCACACTGATATCAGAAAAAGTTGTGCATGAGTGAATAAGAACATCACAAATGATACCTGAACTGAAGAGTTCTATATGTCTTAATTTCAATATTTACTACATCTTACAGCAGCACTTAAATTTTCTCCATGAAATTACAGTGATGTGGCATGATATTTCAAATCTGTGAACAAATCTGTGAATTCTTGGAACAGTTTTCATTAGCTGTCTTCCATAAGTGCAGGTCTTCCTTGTATCAGAAATACTGATATGTACGTGTTGAGGATTTGACCTGATATTACTTTTAACATTCCTCCAGAATATTTTTGTGGAAAACCAGTAGTTACTGAATTTCTTTTCAAAATTTGAAAATGATTTCTCACAAAAGCTTTGCTTTCTTCTATTGACTATATACTTTTTTTTTAAGCACACTTTCATGGTAAGTTACTTTAGTACTTGCTGCTTACGACACAAATAGGAAATGTTTCTAGACTCTAAATATTAATCTCCTTATTGCCACTCTTTGAACAGAAAAAGAATGTGCATTGCCAGAGATTCAGCCTGGATGCTGTATTTTCCCATGATAAATATCTTTTCCCTTTCTTCAGCCCTGCGAAGTACTTTTGTCCTTTATTTTCCACTAATGCTTATGATAAAAAATTAAATTACTGTTCATCCTTTCAATAAGTTTCCCTCAGAGAATCTCTGTTAAAGAACAAGCATTTAAAAGGAATGCAGAAGCTTTAGTTTTATACACAGCCCTACTATATTATTCATTGCAATGCATTTTTAATGTCACAGAAAGAAAAGTAAAATATATTTTAATTTCTGGGTCTAGGCATCCAAGTGATCCAGGGAATCACAAATTCACAAAGGCTGAAGACAAATGCATATAGTGCAAAATGAACCCCACACCAAGCCCAAACCTTGCTAGCCTCTGGTAAGCCAAAGGTTTTCATGAGAGATTTGTGAAAACTTACTGGTTGAAATACTCCTGAGACTGTCACCACGGTGCACAAACACTGGGAACCTCTGACCTAGAAGCATTCAATGTGCTTCAGACACTCTTTTTTCTGTGAAGAAATAGGTCGGCAAGAAGATAATAAAAGAAAAAAGGCTGAAAACAAAACTATAGCTATTAACGTAGCTGTTGAGATTACAATGAAGTTTTCTTCTGCCTCTCCTCCCTGTTTTTACTTCTTATAAAGAAACCAACTTCTTTTTCCTTTTGGTACAATGGTTCATAAACAAACTCATTTTGACTAAATAATTGCAATGACTTAAGTGAGCTTTATATTGTTTGAAACCTGGGTACTATTTTACAAGAACAAGGAGTGAATAATATTTTTTACTTTGTTTATGAATTGTCAGGGCTAATGGTTTTCTGTGTGTTATGTTCTCTTGGAATTCAGCCATTTATCTTCAATTGACAAGAGTTACAGCATCTAGTGAAGAATCGATTTACAAACCCCTCTGAACATAAGATTGCAGATTAAACCTTATGGACACAGTGTTCTTCAAATGTGAACACACCTTTTATGCTATACAATGGTGGAATTGCATCATTGTTTGATATAATAAATGAAAAGCAGAGCGGGATTTTCAGCTTTTGTTCTGTGATTCACAACAAAGAGTCTAATCAACTGTAATTTTCAAGCATGCATTTTGAAGTTTGGAAATGTGTGTGGTTAATGGATATTTCCATAGACTAAAAAACTTAATTTGCATTGTAGTCTGCCAAACATCTGATAGCAACCTACCCATTACATGAGACAAAACTGATCAGAAATTCAAGAACAATAGACACAGTTTACTTTTAAATAGTGACTGTGAGGGCTAATAATTTAAAAAACATAATTATTTTAATGGTGAAATCATCATATTACAAAAGCAATTCTTGCAAATTGGTAACTTATTATTTCAATTGTCCCTTATGGATTACTAAGATCTTATTTTAATAGAAGAGAGGAACATTTGTCAGTGCAGGTAGTTGAAAATTCTCAAAAGGGGCTGTAACTTTTTTAAAAAAAGACGTTATTCAGTTGCTTGACAAAAATACTAAAACCAGTGTAATTCTTGGTAACATTACTGCATCCCCACTCAGTAATTTCTTTCTCTCGTATTGTCAGGGCCAAAGTTCAGGACTGCCTTGAGATGCACAGTTTGATTACAGGCTGCAGGTGGATTTCTCCTAAAGACATCAGAAGGTTTTAGGGAATTCACCATTTACCCACACTAAAAGGAAGAGAGAGCACTTTATTATTAGTAAAGGCATAGGCTGTTGAAAATAGAAGAGTAGAAAATGCCATTGTTCATGAAAGCCCTGTGGGAAAGAGGGTTAAGTGAAAAAAAACCCAACTCTGAGATTCCAAAATTGGTTGTAGTTGAAACGAAATACAATTTTGATGAAAGGAAAGTTCTGTGAAGTGCCATTTAGACATTTTTTCAGTCCATTAACTTGTGTTGATGAAGAAATCTCATTACAGACTGGACAAGAAATATTCAGGGAAGCAAAACTCAATGCAGGAAAGAAAATTATTAGAAGATCTAAGGACAGAAATAGCCGGATAAGCTTTACAAAAATTAAGATACAGAAAGAAATCCTAGTTCTGGAAAAGCTGCAAGTATGATGACATTGTAAGGAATGAAGGCATTTCTAAAATTAGACTTGTAAAAAGAAAGAAAACTCAATTTGAAGAGATCAGGAATCTAGAAATTTAAACTAGATTTGAAGGGGGTTGGGGACAAGGCCAAAAGAGATAAGGTGTGGGAAGGGGAGAACTATAGCAAGTGAAAACCTTGAGCAAGTGGAAGCAGCCAAAGACATAACCACAAGACAGGAATATGGAGCATCTCTATGAAGATCTACTGGGATACTGACACAATTAAATTCTTCTATAAAGTTCTTATACTTTAAGACGGGTCCAAGAGAGTTGGTTAATATTCACGAATCACACAGACAAAGATGATTAAAGGGCTGGAGCATCTCTCTTATGAGGAAAGGTTGGGAGACTTGGGCCTTTTTAGGTGTAAGAGACAGCTGAGAGGGGATCTCATTAATGTGTATAAATAAGTAAAGGGAAGATGTCAAGAGGATGGATCCAGGTTCTTCTCCGTGGTGCCAAGCAATAGGAAAAGAGGCAATGAGGCTCAGGCAGAAACTGATGCTCAAGAAGTTCCACCTGAATGTGAGGAAGAACCTCGTCACAGTGCAGTGACCGAGCACTGGAACAGATTGCCCGGAGAGGGTGTGGAGTCTCCTTCACTGGAGATATTCTAGAACTGTCTGGATGCAATCCCGTGCTATGTGCTCTTGAGTGACCCTGCTTGAGTAGGGAGATTGGACCGGATGAACCACTATGGTCCCTTCCAACCTGACCCATTCTATGATTTTGTGAATAATGAAAAATTGAAAGAATGAACAAAATGGTCAAGCTGAGAATAACTGCAGTGGCTAAAGAAAAATCTGATGCTAAAGAAAATGTTAGGAGCATTTTGATTCAAAAGTCCTTTTTGGTGGAATTATGTGTGAAGGAAAGAAGGAATTTGAAAGAAATGCCCACCATTAATAGTTGAACTGACTTGGTAAAAAGATTCTGATGAGATGCAAATCAGGAAAGTCATGGTGAGCACAACAATTTGAAGATAGAAGCCATTTTAAAGAGTAAAAGGGGAAGACAGCTAGGGCAACTTCAAACCAGACTGAAGCTGCCCTGACTGGGTATGTATGTTCTGCTGACTGCTGAAGAAAGCAAGAAGCCAATAATGATGTTTGTCCTTTTCACTGACTTTTGTTTCAGCTTCGTTGGAAACAATGTGGAAATCTGCAAAGTCACATGGCATTCAGATAATATAACTGAAAGTATGAAAGTTGTGCTTGAAGACTCTTGCAGCACTGTAAAAAAAATAATTAAAAATTAAACAAGTCCAAAGCCTGATATAAAGTAAGGAAGCATAGAATCACTACAGCTTTTCATCATATTCTTAAACTAGACAGTAAGAATGACAAATGAGGTAGAGGGCTTGACTTGAGATAATCCAAAGTTAAGGTCCTTAACTAACACAGATAACATCACACAGCTGAAAAAAACGCTTGAATTATTGATGAATCAAATTAATAATTAACCTTGGAAAATTGGTTTGGTCAACTTTGACTCATAATAAATGCCAAGAAGATGAAGTGGCTGCCACATGAAAAAGAAGAAATAGGAAGGGCAAGTGAAATATGGCAACTGTGAAGTCAAAGAATATGCAAAAATGCTGTGTGCACAGAGGAACCTTAACCACTGCTGAGGTTTCCTTCTGAATGAGAATAAAAGATGTGCTTCACGGGAACTGAGGAATCTACAAGCTGATAAAAACTTTAGCTTTAAAAGTGCAAAAATACCAGATCTGTGCACTGCTAGGCACCGTTACTCTATGGGCCAGAAGCAGTTACTGTACGTGAGAGAAACAACTGAGGCATTTGGCATTAGAACAATTTGAAAGATGCTGAGAATTCACAGAACCATAGAATGCTTTGGATTGGAAGGGACCTTAAAGACCATCTACTTCCAATCCCCCTGTCATGGAGAAGGACAACTTCCATGAGAAGTTGCTCAGAGCCCCATCCAACCTGGCCTTGTACACTTTTAAAGTGAAATTCGAAAAGGTTAGTGTTAAGTGAGACAATGTGAATATTAAGCGAAAAGATTTTCTATGAAGAAGATAAAAGTAAAATTCTATATGAAGCCAAGGAAACCCATTGGATATATTAAAAAGACATAACTATACAAAAGGCTGCACTAAATCATGGACATTCACCAAGTGCCTAGCGCTCAACTGTCTGTTACCTGCTATTAAGTCAGCGATTTATAAAGAAACGTGGCCTGTGCAGGAGTGACTTATACAGCCTCTCTTGTCTGAAAAGATGTTCTGTGATGAAAACATGAGAAATGGACCAAACCAGTCGATAACCTCATTCTCTGAACAAATGATTTAACTTCTCAACACAAATGGAGGGGAATAGTATCCCTTGGGATCTTCTCCTTCTTCAGACATTCTGTACTAGACAGTATTTGAATTTGTATTTGAATTAACTTCATTATCTTTTTTTATGCTTCTGGTGGAGTGGAATTTGGCAAGAGGAGCCTTTTTTTCTCCCAGTGAGTTTTAAACAGTGAAAACACAGAACCTCTCCTTCTGGTGAATCTCATGTCAGGGAATTTGAAAGACACTTGTTGTGTACCAGATGGATTAGGATATCATGCATCACTTGCAGGATTCTTTACCCTAGTTCTGATATTTGCTGGTTTTACAATACAGACAAATGCTACTTCGCTCTATGTGGATGGGCTTAGAATGTAATTAATTTACTATAGATACGAAATAAAAAGAAAACGCCTTCTGATTTTCACCAGCCCTGCACTTCTGTTCATATCATATTAGCTGTCTACATAAAATACAGGCCTTTTTAAACTTGTGCTTTTTGATATATTCTCTTTTCCGGAAAAGACTCACATATAGAAGTGGGGGAAAAAGAAAAAAAAAAAAGATGAAAAAAAGAAAGATAGGACCATGTATTGATTTCTTTCCAGAATATGTGTATTTTATGGATGTTGCAAGGAAGACCCACGCAGGGGGAGGGGGTGCCCTCAAGGGCATGGTGAACTTCAGGGCAGGGTGTTTCACATGCAGCAGTGTTCCTTCTCCCATTCTTTATGTCAGTGTATGTCATAGCAGGTAATTTAGTAGATGCCCTGCAACAGTGTTAGTCCCTTAGGTGTACCAGCATCTGTTAACTGCTTTTCTTCTCCACCTTCTAAGTTTCAGTATTTATCCTCTGAAGTGAATGGCTTCACTTCTCTTTCTCCTCACACAGAATTGTCTTAGGCTCTTCTGCTTCCTTGCCACTTTGATGGGAGAAAACTGGTTCCCGATCTGTAAGAAAACAGGTGTCTGATCATCTCTTCATTATTTTTGGTTCTACTTACCAACTGAGTCTTTTCTGATTGATGTGAGCCTAATAACTACCCAAGACATCTGAAATAATTCCTATGAGATAAGATTAAAATAGCCAGATGTTGACAAAGTCCTTTTCTAAGCATTGTTCAATGCCTTTTTGTTTTTCCTTAATCCACCCCATCACTGTTCAGAAAGGATCCACAGAATCTGGTCCTGTGTGAAGAGATATATATTATCAGTTTGTCTTGCTTCAGCTCCCAAGGGTTCAATAATATAAACCATGCCTCACAACAACTAGAGAGAAAATATTAAATTCAGAACACATTCCTGTCTCGTGGTTTAACTCCAAGTCAGGAACTCAGCCCCGTGCAGCTGCTCCTCACTCTCCCACCAGCAGGACTGGGGAGAGAACTGGAAGAGTAAGATGGAGAAAACTCATGGGTTGAAATAAGGACAGTTTCATAGGTAAAGCAAAAGGTATGCATGCAAGCAGAGCAGACCAAGGAATTAATTCACTGCTTCCCAGGGTCGGCCAGGTGTTCAGCCACTCCCGGGAAAGCCAGGCTCCATCATGGATAATGGTGACTTGGGAAGATGTACTGGTTTTGGCTGGGGTGGAGTTAATTTTCTTCACAGTGGCTCATATGGGGCTGTGTTTTGGATTTGTGCTGAACACAGGGTTGATACTATAGAGATATTTTTGTTATTGCTGAGCAGGGCTTCTACAGACCCAAGGCCTTTTCCCCTTTTTTTTTCTGCTATGCTGGCAAGGAGACTGGGGGCGGGTGGGAAGCTGAGAGGCGACACAGCCAGGACAGGTGACCCTAGCTGACCAAAGGCGTATTCCAGACCATATGACATCATGCTCAGTGTATAAAGTGGGGGTAAGAAGGAGGAAGGGGGTGATGTTTTGAGTGATGGCATCTGTCTTCCCAAGTAACTGTTATGTGTGATGGGGCCCTGCTCTCCTGGAGATGGCTGAACACCTGCCTGCCCATGGGAAACAGTGAATTAATTCCTTGTTTTGCTTTATTTGTGCATGTGGCTTTTAATTTGCCTATTAAACTGTTTTTATCTCAACTCATTATTTTTCTAGCTTTTGTCCTTCCAATTTTCTCCCTGGTCCTGCTGGTGGGGGAGTGAGTGAGAAGTTGTTTGGGGCTCGGTTTCTTGTCTGGGGTTAAATGATGACAGATTACCAGTGTCATCATTCTGAATGTCCCCCCGCTTCTTACTTCTTCCCCCAGCTCCATATGCTGAGTATGACACCATTTTGTCTGGAATATCCTTCTGGTCAGTTGTAGTCAGCTGTGCCAGCTGTGTCCCCTCCTATCTCCTTGTGCACCTCCAGCCTCCTTCATGGTGAGGTGGGGTGAAGTGCAGAAAAGGCCTTGCTGTGCAAGCCCTGGGCAGCAATAAGAAAAACATCCCTGTTTCCAACACAAATCCAAAACATAGCCCCATGCTAGCTACTCTGAAGAAAGTTAACTCTGTCCTAGCCAAAACCAGCACAACCTGCTATTGCAAATTTAGAAATGCAACTTGAAAAACCCACCACATTCTTGCTGTCAAAGACTGTGCATGGAGGCATGCCATTTTGTACCGTCAGCTTCTAATGGTATTTCAGTCTTCTCACTCACTTACTAGAAAGAAACACATTTGCAGGACTGGAAATGAACACCTTTTCCCCATTCAAACTCACATATTACTTAAAATGACAAAATATTACTTTGAAACTTGCGACATACATTCTGGAAAATGTGTAATACTTGCACTACAACATTGAAAGCTAAACTTAAAACTGCTATGTATGGAGAGCATTGACAGCCAGCTAAGGAGAGCTGACAGGAGTCTTGATACACTGCTGCAGGTCTCCAGGACCTCAATGAGAGCAAATGCAAAGATTAAGAACAGTCAAGTCCTTTGCAACCAATTAATTTTATTTCAAATCTGCATGTGTGTAACTCTGACATACTCTCTTAACTACAATATCGCAGAACAACCCTTTAAGGTCCTATTATTCAATGTGTAAGCTTTTTTTGAACATGCTGGTTACTTTGTACAAAAAACTTGGTCAAGCAGTCTCAAGACTTTAAAGTTTTATTTTATGCCTTTTGTTGCACACTGTCTGTAAATAAACAGGTGTAATTTTACAGATGATTTATTCAGAATCATTTAAGTGTGATGCATGGCTTCACAACAAGTCTGCTCTGATTGCCCAGCATTTTTTCTATTTGATTGCGCAAATTCCTTTTTTCTAGCTCTGCCCCATGAAGCATTTCTAAACAGAAAGGACAAAAGTCAAGTTACAAGACAACAGAGAAAGTATTTTGGATGCAAAATTTTTGGCACATCATGTACATGTGACTTTCATTCCCTGTCAGTATGCATTTTTCTGAGAAGAAAAATGATCTGCCAAATATGGAGCTCAAGAGTCAGAGAAGCCTGAGCTTTAATTCAATGTTCCTAAACTCTTTTTGTTGATGACAAGTATTCATTGCAAACTTTTCATATCTTTTGTCACTGCACAAATTTAGAGAGACAAGAAGCTTTCTAAAGAAAAGCATTTTTAGTTTTCTAAACAGGTCATCACTGCTTCCAACAGCAGTCTGGTGCCTTTTGCTTTAAGTGGCCAATGGATAAACTACATTGTTTATACTGTTAGCAGCAGTTTTTTCTTAAATATTCTGTTCATAGAATCCTTAATTTCAAATGATTTATGTAATAACCATTAGTACGCATAAAAATATATGTTTAAATGTTTTAGAGACTGCTTTTCTTTACTGGTTAACTCAAAAGGTTAAGTAGCCCTTCATGCAAAACAATCTCATAAAATAATGATGAAGATAATGTAATTTTACTTGCTTTTTCCCAAATATTTCTGATATTAAAAAGAGACTCAATAAATAAATAAATAAATAAATAACAATTAAAAAAAACCCAAACATGTTCTAAACCGCCAGAGTATAAGTGTGAGATTTCTGACAAGAACATTGTGCTCTCTGTCTTTCTTACCGAGCTTCCTGACCTGAAGAGGTTACCTGACCTTCAGTCTTTTGTGATGCTGAACACCAGTAAAAATGTGCTCTGGGAGTTAAAGACTACTAAGTCTCTTAGTAGTTCATGGTAGTTGAATGGACAAGGTGTCACCAGGCTAATTGAACTTCTATCCCAGCTCTATTAGCCACTTACCACTATGACTGAAATCACTTGTCTTCTGTGTTCTCTACCTTCTTCTCTAAGTTTTGGACTGGAATGTCTGATAAGGCTAAAATAATTTTGGAGATATGTGTTTGTAGAGAGCTTGACATGATGAAGGGTTGACCCATTTCAGATGCTTATGTATGGCTGCACAGGAGAGAAATCATAAAAGGCATTTAGAGGATAATTAAAATTTTTGTTCCTTGAAATGAAATTTGCTTATTGCATGCCCACTTCACCTTATTCCAGACCCCTGGTACTGTCTTGCAGTTACTGACCCTTCTTGTTCTGTCAATGCCAGGGGGGAGGTAGGGGAAAAAACATTTTTTAACACGGAAAATTTCACTAATCTGCTGCACAGATACAAAAACATTTCTTTGGATGATTCGGAGGGATTGAAGGACGGAGTAGGAAGCTGAATTCTGAGAATATGTTGTTACTCAGGTGTCTATGAGAAAATACATGAACCTTAATGAAAACTTTGTAGATTTTTGTCTCTCTCTATAAAGTCATTGTTTCATCCCAGCAGGCAGCTAAACACCACACAGCTGATTGCACACTCCTTCCCCCACCCCCTCTCTCCCGGCATGGAGAAGAGGAAATGAAAAATAAAAGCAAGAAAACCTGGGGAGTCAAGACAACAACATAAATATTATTATTATTATCAATCACTACTATTACTACTGCTAGTTACAGTAATATAAAATAAATGAAGAATAAGCAGAAGAAGAGAGAAGAAAACAAACTATGTGATGCAAATTCAACCACTCACCACTTCCCATGAGTAGACTGATTCCTAGCCAGTTCCTGAGAAAAACATGGTTAAGCCTCCTAAGCCCTCTCGTTTCCGCTTTTGTTGCTGAACGTGCAGTTACATGATATGTAGCATCTCTTCGATTACTTTTTGTGATCTGCCCAGTTGTCTCCTCACCTAGCCTATTGCAGAGCATTCCAGTCTGTTCACTTGAGGACACAGGGTGAGAAACGGAGCAGGACTTGACACTGTGCAAGCACTGATCGGCAAAAACCTGAAAGTTTGTGTTCTATCAAAATTGTTTTGGTCAAAACTCTAAAACTAAGCCCCATATGAACTGCTCTGAAGAAAATAAACTCTATCCAGGTCCAGTACAATTTATATAATACATAATTAGTAATTTTTTTCCTTCTGACAAGACCAAAGTCAGAGTTATCGCATATATTTCCTCTATAATAGCTGATAAGCAATTAAAAGTAATCTAGAGACTGCAGTTCCCTTGCTCTTCTCAAGGTGATTGCAGAGGAAACACAGAATCTCAAATTAAAGCCTTTGCATGGAAGTTTGCCTTTTTTAACTTTTAAGGACAAGAATCATCTCATAAGCTGTTGTATGAAGTGATTACCCATACAGTTCCACATTATACCAAAATATATATTTATTTATATATATTTATTATTATATATTATATTATTTATTTATACTCAAAAATATATATTTATGTTTGCTGCAATGTACTAAACTGTTTATATGACTGGGTGATATTCTCTGCTCAGATACAGTGTTTGAAAAATCAGGTTATTTTTTCTTTTTTTTGTGAAAATGATTTGCAAATATATAACATTGATGGAANGCAAGCACTGATCGGCAAAAACCTGAAAGTTTGTGTTCTATCAAAATTGTTTTGGTCAAAACTCTAAAACTAAGCCCCATATGAACTGCTCTGAAGAAAATAAACTCTATCCAGGTCCAGTACAATTTATATAATACATAATTAGTAATTTTTTTCCTTCTGACAAGACCAAAGTCAGAGTTATCGCATATATTTCCTCTATAATAGCTGATAAGCAATTAAAAGTAATCTAGAGACTGCAGTTCCCTTGCTCTTCTCAAGGTGATTGCAGAGGAAACACAGAATCTCAAATTAAAGCCTTTGCATGGAAAAGTTTGCCTTTTTTAGCTTTTAAGGACAAGAATCATCTCATAAGCTGTTGTATGAAGTGATTACCCATACAGTTCCACATTATACCAAAATATATATTTATTTATATATATTTATTATTATATATTATATTATTTATTTATACTCAAAAATATATATTTATGTTTGCTGCAATGTACTAAACTGTTTATATGACTGGGTGATATTCTCTGCTCAGATACAGTGTTTGAAAAATCAGGTTATTTTTTCTTTTTTTTGTGAAAATGATTTGCAAATATATAACATTGATGGAATGGGGGTTTTTTGTTTGTTTCAAATGATATCTGTCCAAAACCCTCTGAAGTACATTCAGGTTCAAAGTCTTTGGTTGCAGTAGCATAGACCTGATAAACAACTGTATATTTGAAGTTTTCTTGGAGACCAGCTGAAGATCAAGCTCACAGGGACTTTTCACTCCCTTACCAGCAAGTTTCAATTACCCTAGCCTTCTTTTTAATGTGTAGTTTTTCCATAACGTTGCATTTTCTCCACATCCTGTAACCTGTTTTTGATCTAAAGCCTACAAACTTGACGTATTCTGAAAATAATATTCCTATCTCTTTTCCTTTTCTTTCCCCATGGATACGTCTGAGCTCCCACTGCTCACAGCAACTTGTAAAGCTTTGTGTCTGCTGGCAGATGTCATACAGAACTCAGCAAAATGTGGTGTCTACCCAGCACGGTGGGAACTTGGATCACCTCATGCAGATAAGCTTGTTTGCGTTACATGATTGTATCAATAACGTGTAGGAAGATGGTTGAGATGCACACAAAATTATTAACAGTACCTTTGACAATGCACCCTGAACATATGTTTCCTGGAATACATCACTGTTGTTCAATGCTATGGAGCAGAGTGGTTTAAAAAAAACAAAAGATTTTGCATCTGAAAAAAAAGCATATTGGTGCAAATAGACATTTTAAATATTTGAAAAGCTCACAAATTAGTTCAGCTAGGCCAAACAAATTACTGGCATTATGGTCAAATAAATATAAGCGTTAAATCAAGCAGCAACTTTTAGAAAAATCAGTTTTCATGTATTTGTTTTCTTAGGCAAATAAAACTGTCCCAGAGGAAACTCACAGTGCTTTCAAGTTCTTCATTTCCTTGGGCAACTTCTACCACATCCTCTGTCTTCTTGAAAGAAGATCACACCATTCAGAAGGTGTGATCAAAGTTTTTCCTACTAGGCACTGAAAGAGAGGGACATTGTGGGTAGAAAGAGAGGGTAATTGTGTTGGGAGAAACAATTCACTTTTATGTAGAATTTCTAAAGAAACTTCCTTGTGAGCAAGTAAAGGTTTTTTCAGTAGCAGTATTGATTCCTGTCAGAGATTATTGCATCTTCTAATGTGCTGCCAGGTAGAAATTATATTTATGGCCTTGTGGGAATTGTAATAAAAACAGATCATTCAGATGGCTCTGTACATTGGACTAATAGTGTATAAGGGTAATAATGGTTTATTGTTATATATATGCACTAATAATGTATATAAACACCAAATGTAGCTTGTGCATTGTCTATGGACCATATTCTTGTGATATTTATAAATTATGAGAAATAAGTGACAAACTGGTTAAAGAGACTATTAAAAAATGGATACTTTTATGCCATTTTATTTGGCAAAGTGTTTGAATCTCCTGCACTCTTGATGCCTGGGGTGATGGAACACAGAATTTCGTCTGATACTACTGTGATACAAATTCTACTAACTAACAATTCACAAAAAAAGTTTCGCACTGACTAAATAGTGTGCTGAAAATATCTAATTCAGCTGTCATACTTTGAAACTGACTTTGGTTCTTCTTTCAGCTTTTCTACCTTTCAGCTTTTCCACATAAAACAGTTTCATACTTAGCAGTCACCAAGGCTTCTGAAGTCAGTCAATTTGTATTGCTACTTATTTTAAGAGAAGGAAGGATCTTTGATTGCTGGCTGACTCACAAATGTTCAAAATGCATCCCTGGTTAAAAAAAGACCATGAAAGTAAATAGAGTTTAACAAATTTTTCAAATCATGCATTGAATATTCAGCATGTTGTAACATGGATGTTTTATATCACAGTCTTCCATGCTAACATAACTCAAAGATAAATGCCCTTGATAAACCCTATCATATTCACAGTTTGAGTGTAAAGTGTTGAAATAAAAAGCTGATGAAGCATAAAGTGTTGAAGTAGCATGTTATTTTCAACATTTTATCTGTCATTTGCCATTTATTTCAACACTTCATAAAGTACATTAAATACTCATCTATCAAGTAAGTGTTTGAGGGCCTGAGGACACAGAGATTCCTCTGGGCAGCAGCACACACTGGGGCAACACCGGTGGGCCAGAAGAGAGAAAGATGGAGGCAGTTACGAATGTTACAGGGCTAAAAGTCGCAGGAGGTTCCAGAAAGAAAGGTCTTCAGGAACAACATGAGATGGGCTGAGGACAGCAGGATTCAGCCATGCATCTTTCACACAAGTGTGTGAATGTGCAATGGTGAGGTACTGCAACCTGCTCACAGCAGCAGATATTTGTGGGAGCCTGGGCAGCAAGATGTGTTGCACTCATCCCATCAATCCTGAGTATGCTGTGGGCAACCCACTCAGTTCTGTCCAATGGAAAATTCCTTAGACTGTGCCACCCATGCTTCTGAGGTCCACTGTCACCCTTTGTGCAATACCACAGCAATTTCAGAAAAAAGAGGGTTTAAAGGATTTTATAGCTAATTAAGAACTTGTCTACCTGGTAATCAAATTTATTTGAGGTCTGAATTTAAAGTGCATTAGTTAAAGTGCATTGAATCCTCATATGAGCATCTTTTGAAGTGAACTAAGTGAAATACTGCCACTGTATTTCTGAGGCTGCCCACATGACTGTTTAATATTCTCTAAATACTTCAGATTCAGTCCTCTAACTAATTCAAACTAATACATCTTGGTGTCTTTGATTCAACACCCTTGGAAACTCGATTTTCAACTTTTTTTTTTGAGAGGCAGATTAAAGAAAAAGGTAGCAGTAGGTGGGAAAGTACTCCCCATTTTTTCATCTTACAGACTTGCATCAATACTCGTGTGTGTGGTAAAGCAGGGAAGTCAAATGAGTAGTCCTTGGCTATTTCCTTTTTTTTCTTCCTTATCACTTTCTCACAATCTGGCACTATTTGTTCCAGGACCCACCCCAGCTACTGCAGTCTTGTGGTGTGTGTACCTATGTGGTACCTAAGCATCTAAAGCATGAGAGAGAGTTCAGCAGGTTCCTAGTAAGCCCATGGCGCACAGGCTTTGTGAAGAGATGTGTTCCAATGACAGCTGTACATGTAGGAGACAGCAGTATTTTACCAGGATTCACTGTGGGAAGATCCAGTGTTTGGGTTAGGCTTAAGTACTTCAATAGGAGCTCACACTCTTTTCCTGGCAGGAGAAGCAGAACTAAGAAACTCCCCCTTCTCACTCCCTGGAGTTTCATGAGCAAATTGAAAAGGAATGAAGAGCTCCTTTACCTTAAAGGCGGATATGGCTCAATTGACTGGTACTAAAAACATACATTCATACAGTGGTGTGAATGTGGTGAGCTCCTGGCACAGGAAAAGAATAATTAAAACAGCATATGCTCTACAAAAGTTGCTTGAGAACACTTTGGTGTTTTTCATATTTGTATGGAAATTCAGTGCCAACAAACTATTACTCACTACTTCAGAGACTGAACAAAATTAAAGCACATAAACAAGACTAATTTAAGTCTAATATTGTACTAAATGAGGACACCTTGTGTAGGAAAAACAATTTTTTTTCAATATATTTTAAGATGCAAGAGCTACATTTCACAAAACAAATCTATTTTTGTACAACATTTAAGTATAAACCCACTACAACTAAGATATGCCTTTACTTATTTTTCTTTTTTTGGACAAGGCCTTTTAAGACAAACAAAAATTCTGTTGTCCTACCTGTGTGATTTCTTTTCTGGTGGGAGAATACAAGCTGAAATATGTAAAATTATTTAAATTGTTCCAAATACAGCAGTTATCTGTCCATTAAATGCTGGGAAATTGAACCTTGCAGGGGTACAAATTGAGATGAAACCCCTCTACGCTGATTTATATTTGGTGGCGTCATACAACACTGCCTTCTACAATGATCTGGCACATCATATCACATACTTTGTATTATCCAGCACACTTTGATTCAGAGGGCAAAAATTATCCTGTCCTAATTCAGCTCGTATGAGTAAAATTGCTCTAAGGAGGAGTCTGAACCACTGGGTTTTTTAACCTCCCAGCTTGATCTAGCCTTTTCTCTCTCTTTTTGGGATAGTGCAATGGGGGTTTTGGAAAGAATCAGTGTTCAGTTTCCATTTTGTAGGCCTTACATCTGCATAACTTTAAGAAGAATGTTCTCTGGGGCAGCGTGAACAGATCCCTCTGCTCATCCCAGCCAATGTATGACAATGGCACTCCACTGTCTATCTTTCCTCACTTTTCCTTCCCGCTCCTGACCACATGCTGCTGCCACTGCATACTTTGCATCAGTTTTGGACTTGACTGTGAGGTAATCCAATTCACTTACCTTGCAAAAGGACAGTGCAGAAAAAACAACCAAAGAAACAAAAATGAAGGTTTTTTCTGCACTGTGAACTGAATGAGATTCAGGAAAGCTTTACTGAGTCCTGGAGCTTGTGAAAAGGAGGAGTGGAACTGAAAAATGGAGCTAAAATACATGTGGAGAAGGGGAGACCTCTGTTTTGGTGGTAAGGATATGTGAGACTGACTAAGCTTTGCATGGAAACATAGCTTACCTGTATTTAGAACTAACTCCTTGCTTGGTTATCACTTATCTGCAGTCCATACTGGGAAAAGTAATTCACTCTTGTAAGCTGCTCCTACTCGAAAGGAAAATTATCCAAGCTACTGATTCTTAATTACACTCTCTTGCTGCTTTTCTATTAATAAGAATTGAAACAGCCTTTTGGTATATCATTGATAATTTCAGGAACATAAGGAAATAAAAAGGTAAAATTGAAAGGCCAATATTATCTACAAAAAACCCTGATGTTGTCAAACAATATTTATTTTGCAGACTGATGTGGATATGTGTAGACAAATCTATTAGTACTCTAGCCCCATCACACAGGATTCTATTTTACCATCAAAATGAGACTCTTACTTTGGGTTACAGACTAAGTGTTTGATCCTGGGAAAAACTTAGAAGCAGTGAAATGATTGTAACCAAAGAGCAACTTCTGACATACTCTCAGACTGCAGTCTGAAAACTGGAAGTTCTGATGGAAATTACCTGATGCTACTGAAGATCAATATGACTAAAGACCAAGCGCTCTGTTTTTCATAACTTTGTCTTTCCTCATAAGAAATTCTTGATTTCTCTGATGCAGCAGAACAGGCTCTGAGAGGCTTAGTGATATAAGATTCCATATTAATAGTTGCTTGACACTGATTTTTATATCCTGCATTTAAGGATACTAATTTCAGAGGAAGGTATTTCTACTGTGCTGACTGTAAGGAGGCTTTTGCTGTGAAGACTGTTTCAAACAGCATAATTAAATGATTTTCAATCATTCTTATGCCACAACACTCATAGATTTATAGCTACTTTTGATAGTTTGAGAGGGTTATTTAAACTGTATTGAAGATAAATGACTCAATGCAAGTAGAGGAGATTCCGCAAGTGTTAACAATCCTTACTGCCAAGATGAGTAGTGCTGGAGCCTGAATACAACAGATCTTCCCCTTTTCCCTTGTGACAGAGAGCACAGGCTGTACCTGCCCCACACCAATGTCGCCTACAGAAGCACGAGAGCATCCTCAGACCTTCCTCATGCTGCACAAAGTCTAACTGTTCTAAAGGAAGTCAGGCCATGGAAATCCAGCAGTATGTAGATGGTTTGCCACACAGACCTTGTAACACTTCGCCATTAATTTATTTCTTAGGAGCTGATATGGCTTCCATAGCTTATGGCATTGGAAACTGTGGACACAGAAATGAAGAGGTGAGGCCCAGAGCTGATTGCATGAGGGGAGCTGATGCAAATGTACAGGCCGCTTCCTTTAAAACATGAAGGAAAACTTTGTGTGAATCGAAAAGCACACATGAAGATAGCAATTGGCTTGCCCCTAGGTAAATATACCATTGTTGGAATAGTTCTGAATTTCTTTAAGGGATTTTTCAAGTTTTCAGAATTTCTTTATTTTTTAGAGCTGGGACAGCTTTAACTTCTATAGATCCACCTATTGCTAATTCTTCCTCCTAATTGCCTTATAAACTCATTCTGTATTTATTGTCAGTACTGGCAGCTGTGAAAGAGGTAGTTGCTACAAAATGCTGATGCTGTGAAAGCTAATGGTATTGGTTTCAACTTGAGCAGTTTCTCAGGGCTAGGATAGGGTTTCTGCTTAAACTGAACACCCTGATATTTGGACTAGTTTTATTCAGTGATTGCTTTGCAGACACATACTCTTGACTTCTCAACAGCTCTCACACTAAAGGAACATGGTCAAAAGAATGCAAATTTTCTGAGATGCTCTAAACTAGAAAGGCGTTTTGTAACAAGAGAAGCTAGGAAAGAGATTTCTGAAAGACCTGGTCAAAACTATTTATCAATCTATTTATTACTTCCTGAACATGGGTTTTCCTAAGGACTGAAAAAGGGAGGAAGGAAACCTGAAACCACAAAACAGAAACAGAAGTGTTGTCTTTCATTTCATCTGTAAAATGGATAAAACTCATCTTAAGGTGTAGCACTATTCATCCCTATTCTAGAATGAAACAATGAGAATAGAGGAGGGTTTAAATAAAATGTATGTCAGGGTACAGGCTTTAGGGTTTCTCTGCATTGCCATGAGATAAAGGGAAGTAAGAAACTCTTGTCTGGTTTAATTTTGTTTTATTACAACCTGCTGATCAAGTAAGATATAGGTAGGTATAAAAGAGGTAGAGCAAAGACAATTTGTTCAAAGTGAAGAAAAATTATGTGTAGCTAAACTTCTCAAAGGATGTTCTTTTTCTAATACTCCCTTTCTTTTGATTTTTCACCTCAAGGGAGAAATAAAAAGGTCACCCTTTTGCGTATGATAAATATGTTGGAGATGTTTGAAACAAAATACTTTATTTTTTTGAATACTATTAGGACAGATTAATATTTCCTTTTTTAGCAAAAACAAAATTTGATTTTTCTTTCTTTAACATGAGGATACTGAGTTATCTATTATCTATTTCTTGATGAGTGTAGTCAAGAATATGCAAAAATATTAGCACAGTTTGGGACAGAAAACCATCAGGTGATACTTGGTCAGTCTTCCTTGTCAAATCTGTTCCAGTTGGCATAAATTACTTCAGTATAAATCGAGACTGAGAGAGAGAGATAAAGAACAGCTTAATGGCAATGAAATGCCTCTAGTGCTTTTTAGGTGATAAAGTAACTAAATTACTGGCTGAAGAAATTTACTCATGCTCAGTCAAAATATAAATACTTTACATACTTTAAAAAAAAAAAATAAAGAAGGAACATCATGTTTCAGTAAGGTTTCAGTGTCCACCAGAAATAAAAAGGTTATCACTAACAAGAGCATATATATGACTTCCTGCATAGCTACTCTTGTTTCTTGTTTCCTTGCTTTTCCTTAGGCTGCAAGTAAGCCCTTTCTATCTGAATTAGGAGCGGGTTTATTTATTTATAGCTGTATTTCTCATCTAGACATGTGACTGAAGATGTACTGTGATGATTCTTTGCCACCTAACTGGACATAATGTGCTTCCATACAGGCTTGTGGAGAAACAGCAACCATTTGGTATGATTGGACATTGTGTTTTGCTTACAGTCCACATTAAACTAATATGGGCTTTCAGAAGTGGAGGCTTTACTAAGGCTAGCTAGAGGCTGGGCACACTCTCTGCACCTTTATTTTCTCTGTGTTGCTTATTTCAGTACATAGAGCATCTGAACATCTGCCACTAAATTGAAATAAAATTGACAGAGCATGTTACAAAAGTGCACGTTACAGCATGTTACATTTTGGAGATAGCTTGGTCATAAGATTTCCACCTGCATTATTTTCTCTAGTTTAAAATAAAAGGCTACCAAGCTAAAAGTTAGCAGTTGTTACAGATGCATTTCAAAATAAAACAAAACAAGACAAAGAAAAGGCAAAAACATTGGAGATTCTGGTAAAAAAATATTTTTCAAAATTTTAGGTTAAAATATGGAAAACTTCCAGTAAAATATTCATGAATGAGTTCTGTAAGAAGCATAAGTCATGTCCTGAATCAACTTCATAAGTAAAAAAATAGTTTGTGTATTCAACAAATTACTGGTAATCCCCATGCCCTTAATGGATCCAACTGATCTAGCAGGTTTCCAATGGATTCAAATACCAGCTTCTAAAAGGTAGAACTGAATCAATATGCATGTTACACATAAACTGACAAAGACGAATTAAGCTGTTTTATCTAGCATAACCTTCTCTGGATTATTCATTCTTTACCTTCAACATGTCTCATGCAGTAAGAATGATTCAAGTTTTCTTTTCCATTGTGCCTGTCATTCTGTCATATTTTAATGCCAAGACTGTGTTTATTAGGGACATTTTGCCTGGGGGGTAGTGTGTTCATTTTTTCCTTTTATTCAGTGAAGAGAGAAAACATCACTGTGTCCTTGTGTTTTTGCGTAGTGTCACACCAACAGAGTGAGCTGGTGACTTACTGTGCTGTCATAATAAGCATCAAGGATTTATAAAATGTATTTTGTTAGAAGCTCTAACTCTGTTATTTTTCATTTTTTAGTGACTTTTCTATTCCCATACTGCTTCATATGGTGTAACTAAAAGTCAGCAACCAAGGAGTAAGGCTCAATGAACCAGCAAATTATTATGGTAGCCAAAACTTCATGAAAAATTCTATTTCTTTAGGGGAGAATGTTCTCTTAATATCAGAGAAATAAGCCAGTGAGCTGACATGGCAGTCATGAAGAAGATGCAGGTCAGCTGTATATGTTATATAAAAACACACTCATAAATACTGAGAAAGTGACTCAGAAATTGTGGCCCTGAATCCACTTTATTGAGACATAACTTAATCAAGATCTCTAGATATGATTGCTAAATCACTGCTATAACGAGCCCTTTTTCCTTACCACTTGTCACAGTTGCAATTGCAGCTTTTCAAAAAAGTAGTCTCCATTTTAATGTCAACATTCTCCAAAATCAAGACAAAACTTCAAAAATGTAAAACTTGTGTACCTTGTGAACCTATAAGGTAGTTTGCAGAGGCACCAAACAGATATATGTTTTTATCCTTCATATACCTTGGAGAGGATGTTTTCCAGGATGTTATTTACATCTAGGTTGAGTCCAGGAACAAAACATTTGCATAAGAGGTTTATGAAACTGAATCCATAGGCAGCAGAACTCCACAGAGTTGTTCATCCTAATAAAAAGCAAACAGTCTTTATAAGATTGGATCCTTTGTTCTTTAAAAGTTGTTCTATCTGCTTGACTGCAAGCTCTAGCAAAAATATAAACCACCTACTTTTTGCCGCTACACCCTCCAAGACTGGATATACCAAATTTTTCAACTTTTTGGTATTTTATTGACTTTGATAACATACAGTATATAAAAACTGTTTAGAGCACAAATCACTCATCTTGCCAAGACAAGGATAGGAGATGATCTACAATTTAAACAAACAAAAGAAAATCATCGAGCATTCAGTCATATGGAAAGAATTTCAGGCTCAAGCTATGCAAGGAGTGGAAGAAGCCCATCTTTAAAATACTTCACTCAGTTATTTATATGGAGGAGCATCTTTAACTCACTTTATATTCATAAAAGAGGGCATAAAGAAGAATTTTAGAGCCAAAATTCGGTATTGTAACAGAGTCTTCCTTTCTAGTGTCCACCAGTCATGGGGCTCCAGGGGTTTTATCTCACCTCAGCTGTGGTGATCTGGCCACGCCTAAAGGCAGGCTGCTGGCCCTGTGTAGGAGCACTTTATTTCAGGATTTGGGCATTAACACCTTAACTCTGCTCCAGAAGCTCTTAGGGACTGGACCGATACACGCTATGTACCCTAATGATGAAATCAGATTACGGGATTTATTTACAGCAATACCAGTAATGAGAAACAGGATAAAACTTAAACTAGAAGAAAGAATAGACTAGAACTGAAAAAAATCAAGTCACAGAGAAGTCAGAGCTCCCTGAGGAGAAAAGCCAAGTATTAGGAACTTTCCGCAGGAAATAAATTAAAGATTTTCCAAGTACTGTCAGCTAGATTTGTGGGTGAAAGGCATATTGTTCTTTGCATTCTCTCCTGTGAAATGTTGCTGTCTTTTTAAGCAGTCTGTAGGCCTTCTGCATGCTTCCAGCTCATCAAAATCAAGTGGCCATAGAGCAGGAAAGACTAAGTTGTAAAATTGATGTATTTGAAACTAACATTAAAATTCAACAATAATCCTTCCCTCCTTGAGTGTGCCTCTCTTTTATTAAGTATTTCAATGCAATATAATTAATTTATTAGCAGCAATTAACATAGTGGTAGCAATATCCTTGAACAAGGGTTGTAACTCAAGAAATCATGCTTAATAAAAAATCCTACTGTGCTTCCAGTGACTCCTGCATAATGGGAGACCTGATACTCAAATATCTGGGAGTCAATATGAAGTGAAAATTTTATTTATCAGAAACTAGAACAGGAATAATTATACATCAAGTATTCTATGTTTTAAAGAGCTGCTATATCACATGCACAGTAAAAGATGATGGGAATATTTATAGGGTCTTTGATATATTTATTTATTAATTTTAATAAACCACTTACAGACATGCACAGTCCCTTTGTCTTCTTTGTGACTATCTGACCCATCTTAGGAAAGCAACTTCACAGTTCGAGAAATGCCACCCAGAGAGTCCTTTAAAAAAATTTTGTGTATTCCAGCTGGGAAAAAAGAAGTCTAAATGTTTTCCATTGCCTCAGACTTCAGTTCTGATGTATTGTCATTACCAGTATTTCAGAAAAAAAATTGTATTTCTGATTGTACTGCCTTTCAGAGCAGTGTCACCAGGGAAATATCACAGCCTTCTTTATAGGCAACTGTCCTATTTTATATGTAGGTATGTCATAAAGAACTCTGTATCTGATCGTCTTTCTCAGAGTACAATACTTTCCACCAGGTCAGTCTCCTCTTATTTCCCCTGTATGATAAAGTGTACCACCTATTTACCTCTCTCTTTTTGTCCATTTATAATTTAATAACATTTTTACTCTCTTGAGCTTTAAGGAATTGAACAGCTCCTTCTCAGCGTGCTGGTCATTGTTCTCCACTCTCTTTTTACCTTAAAACCTGCACAATTAACTTCAGTCACCTTAAAAGCCTTTCTCACAACACATTGCTCCAGTTGTTGAAGCATACGTAATTACATCCAACAGAACCTGTCCTGGGGCAAGCCGATTTCATGCAATTTTTATAACACCTTTTTTCATTATTTAAGCAGAGTGAAATCTTTAGGACAGTGTGATTAAAATGAAATTGGAATATTAAAGGTAAAGTATTCTGAGAAAAGGCAGACTCCTGCCATCTTTGTGACAAATAGAAATTTATATCTTTATTTTTTGCAAATAAGAAAATATTCAATCCACTTGGCACATATATTGGCCACATATCCAGTACCACCATCATTATGATTTTTCATGAGTCTATATTAGAGTTTACTAGTACTTTATGGTTTGGGCTGTCGCTTAATTCAGTAGAAAGAGAGCCAGTGATTAATACGACATTACAAGCCTGTCTAAAAATCTTTTCTGGCTTTGCTAGAGAAAATCTGTACAAAGCTATCTGAGAAGCTGAAACCAGTCAGGCACATATTATGCAAACATTTCCGGGGAGGTGTTTCTTCAGTCTTAAGAAGTCTAAATTGCCATGTACAGAAAACATGGATAAATGTTGTAAACTGATTACTAAAGCTTGCTGGGATGGGAATTTCTGCTTCATGGGACATTCCAGACTGAATGAGAACAAAACATCAACACTGCAGTCTCCTTCTTTGCAGAACAAACTATTTTGGGCCCATAACCTCACCCATGATCAGGCAAACTGGGCAGGCAGCCTGCCAGGCATCTGGGGAGCTGGGCAGCAGGTAAATCAGCTAGCAGGCAAAAGGAGGGCTAGGCAGGCAGCCAGCCAGGCAGCTTGCAAGTCCATCTGCCACTCAGACAGCCAAGAAGCTGGCAAGCTAGCACATTGGTTGTCTCCCTGGCAGCCCAGAGGGACATACTAGGAGCTGGTCAGCCAAGCAAGCCACCTGTCTGCCAGGGCAACAACCAGGATAGTCCTGCTTCCTGCTGCTTTCTGTCAATGGCTCTGAAGGAATGCATGTATTCCCATGGAAAGTGCCAATTCTAATCTCTTGGCACCCAGCTATTGGAGAAGAATATATTTATACAGCTTCACTTCTTGCAAGAAATATGTGTATTTAAAATATTGAGTTACAGACAGTTACATTGAGAGAGACTGGTTTGTCTACAGAAAGACTTAGGTACAATTTAGGATTAAAACTATGAAATGTAATCTACCTGCTGCTCAGTTGCATTTACATCACTACTCAAATCTGGGTTTTCAGGGTGCTCTGCTGTCATTCATTTGGAGGAGTATGTCACGTTCAGCAGATCGCCACCTTCTGCCATTTAATTCCACATGGGAACAAAGAATAAGGCATTTTTTCTGCCTCAACTTCTGATTAAATTTTATCTGGTGTATATTATTGTATACCTAGATGTACCCAAAATGTGTTAACTGGATGGCACAATGATACTGAAAAAAAGCAGTTGTGCTTGTCGTTCAGAAAGAGTTATTCCATTTACTAAGGGCCAGACCTGTGTCCTACTTCTGCCTGAAAGATTTGAAACTCATAGCTAATTTTCTGGGAGGACATCTTAAAGGCAATGTTTGAAGGAAGTAGATAGCAGAAAACTTTGTCTGCCTAGAAGTGATGGCGCTATGCTACAAATTATTCAAGGTCAGAGAGAGATGGCATGGAAAGATTATGGCTTTCACATCTGCTGGGAGGCTGGTATTCTAGTTCTTACTTTAGGGATGTTTCTGTATGTTTTAGTAAGAGTTCTCTGCATTAAAATGTAGAATGTAGCAAGAACAGTGGCTGGAACTCCCACCTGCCTATTTGCAGATAAGTACTCTGAGCACTGGGTGTACATAATTATTAATGTCTATCATTTTTACCTGAAATTCTTTATTTCTCTAGAGCGTTCCAGATTCAGCAGTCAGGGTAGAAAGTACTACCCTGTCCACTCTGGTTTACAGCCTCAGGTAAGGACACTGCCTTCGATCACTGATGTGGGTTTTTAACACTGGCTTCTTACAGATGATCCGTTCACATAAAATTTGGGAAATGCTGCTCCTGCTTAGCGTGCCTTAAAAGACTGATTTCTCAGAAAGAAGTTTTGCAGGCTTGAGCTCAGAAGAGGACTCCTGTGCCCTGAGTAAAAAGCCTTAGCTCCAGAAAAAGGCAGCCCTGGAGAAATATTTCAGCCCACCTGACAAATCCTTTGAATTCTTTCATGCAGTGGTGGCAATCTCTAGGACTCAGTTTGTGATGCCTTTCTCTCACACCCCAAATCGCTATGTCCATATTGCTCTTAGGGCTCTAGCCAAGGTCAATAGGATGCAACAAGAGCATCTCCAACTACTGAATTTCTTCTGTGTGTCTAAATGTCTGTGGGAGGGGGACCAGGATTATACAATAGTTCATATTTCAGGACAAGGAGAAAAGCACTATTTGCTGTAGAACTCAGGGTTTATTAGCACTCTTAACTGGTCTCATATCAGCATCACAGAGCCTCAATTCAGTAGCACACCGTGAGGGTGCATGACCTGGCGTCTTGCTCACATTTTTATTTGCATCATCTGTGATCTAGATGTGTGTTGACTAACCCAGACTGGATCTCATATCTGCTCATGAAAGACTCAATATATTTTGAATTAAACATAAGGTCAAAATCAGAAATGAGTTAGGATGAAGAAGGAGGAATCCTGCTGGTTTTGACTTCAAATAGGAAGAGTAACAGAGTCAAGGGACTGACATATAAGAGAAAAGATTTAGGAAGACAAAAGGAGAGGAAACAAACAAGAAGTAAACAGAATAAAAGCATAAAAGGAGGTTAAGGTTTTAAAAAGGAGAAAGTATAGGAATCATGGGAATTATACATGTAAGAGATATTTTTCCATTTCTTGTGTCTGAGAAAATCAAATGCCATATGACATTATCAAACTGAAACTATAAGCAAGCTTACTATAAAATAGCTAATAAATCAACAATATAGAGTTTTAGATTATTATTAGAAAGCAACCTCAATACTGACTGGAAAAAGGATCAAAAGGTTTGGGGAAAAGAGAAAGGCTTTTGCATAAACTTATATTATAACTTTCTTCACACATTACTTTAATGTCATTGCTTAATAAACATGTTCATCCCCCATGCTGATATCCTCAGTCTGCTTTCGAGGGGTCAGCATACTACTGCAACATCAGGAAATCATGATCAATATTTCAAGATAAAATCTCTAATTTTCTAAACTTTTTCTGGTGGGTAGCAAATAGGAATATTTTCTCTTAAGAAATGCATTAAAATGTCACAACAACATAAAGATTTCCTATGCTTTCAAGTGCTGGACAAGTAGTCACTAACATTTTGGGAAGCACAGGTGGGAGTTATTTCTTTTCCCTTATTACTGCCTGCTACCTAGCTGTCTGATGGGGACACATCCTTAGACAGAATGTTCTCGACTTGGCCAGCTTTAGGTGAACACGTTGAAAACAATACTGCAAACTTTAATAAAAGTTCTAAGAAAAAAACAACTGGAATGGAGTCGTCCCTATTTTGAAGGATGGAGTCTGAGGCAGTTCTGGGATTCAGGGAACCCATTCCTCTCTTCCCCAGGCACACAGAAGGCAGAAACACTTTTCCTAGCCTCTGTGACTTCCGTCCCAGCACCCACACATTTCCAATTAATCCATAAATGTGTGGATTGATAGGAAATGTGTCTCCTTCACCACAGTGTTTTACTGCAAATGAAAGAGGCAAAGGACTAGATCAGGCCACAGAGTAATCAAAGACAGTGATGGAGATATCATAATAATGTCATGGCATAATTTTGTGATGTTTATGGGTTTGGTTTCTTTAGAGTTACCAAAAAGGTAACCACGTTACCATAACATCATACATTGCCAATTGCTTCTTTGTACCATTTATGTAGTGCAAAGGGATGTAATCTCTTTATAATTTTGCAACATATTCATAAAAGTGAGGGTGTTGTTTCTAAATGTTGATGGGTATGGTATGGAAATATGTAAAAGACCACTGCAAAAGCTGAACACAATAGAGATGACATATTTTGACAAATTTTCCTTCCTTACAATAGTAGTCTTGGTGTAAGTGCTCTCTAATTTAAAAGCTGAATGTGGTTTATTATTTCTAAATCCCTAATGATGGCTTTCATGAGTTTTATGAAGCAAAATGCTGGAGATACTTTCCTTCTTTTGTGAGTTGAGAATTTTTGCTGTTCACAAGATTTTTCTTGCACTTAATTAAATATTTTTATTCTTACGGACTTGTTTTTTACTTCCTATTTCATGAGAAAGAGGACAATGATAATTCTGAAGATAACACCTCTCTATCAGCAATGGTTGTGGTGTTAGATACTGCAGCATTCAAGCGGGATGCGATATTGATCTTTTACAGTTATTTGGGGCAAATACAATTACAGCTCTCTTTTGTTTGCATTGCTCAGTAACATTACAGGTTCTGACAGCTGTATGAGCATCTGAGAAGAAAAAAAGGAACTTGTGAGAATATTGTTCGAATCAAGTTTTGTGAAGAACTGCATTTTTCATATCTTGCTTTGTACTGAAGTGTAACTCACCATGCAAATTCCTATCTCAGCTTATTTACAAATCAGTAATAGTCTACTTACAAATACCAGACCCGAATGTAAATTATAATCTCCTGCTGAAATTTGAAAAAAAATGGAGGAACTATTTATAAAATAGCTAAGATGCTCAGATGACTTGAAACAGAAAGCTTAGGGTCTTTTTCTTACTGCTACTATCTTATTTCATGACCCTGAGAAAATTTTTTCACCTTCAGCCCAGTTTTCTCTGTAGTCCTTTGTTTGCTTTGTCTAGTTAGACTGCAGACTTCTGGGATAGAGACTGTGCCCCTCTTTCCCTGAGAGGTATTTGGTATCCAGCTGGTTTGATAGTCTTAAGTGACACACCAATATGCATAGTATTAATAGTTAGTTGAACCAATACATTTAATGATACGACTTATTTTGAATTGAGAAAGTTTATGATTCACGAGAGGACTCTGACTTCAGAAAGCTGAGGTTTAAAGATGGAACATCAACTCAACAACAGAGTAGAGAACCCGACCCAGGAGTGCTTCTGTGTATCATACGTTGTGTAATATTTTCAATAGTTATCCTTTTCCTCTTGAAGTAAATTGTGCCAGTTTAAAAGAATAAGAAAGGTCTTAGGTCTCAGCACACAAATGCAGGCTTAAATCAAAGTCAACACATACATAATTCTGTAATATCATAAGAACTTATAGTGTTTTTGAAACATTAAGCATGGTTGTATTATGTTTCCTCAGCTGGCATTAGATGAGACCAACATACTTGAATGACAGACTTAAAAAGTTCCTCCAGAGTTCATTGCTACAGGCACTGATGTCACAAAACCTGCCTGGACATACATCCATGACTTTGCTCTCTATGATCATACCACTAATGCATTCTGATGTGATCGTGTCACTTAAACTCTCTTTCTATTCCTCCATTTACAAAATGATTAAGACTTAACTGCAGCACCTGACAGAAAATTTAAATAATTAATTATAAAAAACGCACAGATCACTGAATGAAGCTATTGTTGAAAGAACTTCAGAACACAGCTATTTTATTGTTACTGCAGATCTGTCTTTTGAAGGTGGCTATTATTAAAGATTTGCATGCAGTTCAGCTTCACAGACAAAACAAAATCTGATGGATATTAGAAACTAGGTTCCATTGTTTTTGTCCCAAGCATTTTGCCAGTTTCTCTTTTTATTTATTTTACTAATTTATTTTATAGTCTTTTTCTATTTAAGTAGAAGCTTAACTGAAAAGAAAAAATATATTTGATTCCTTTATCTTCTTTGTTACATGCATTTATTTATATAATCCTATGCTGTTTTCATCCTGATTCATAACTGATGGATAAAGGACTGAACCTTCAGGTGATCATTCAAGGCTAGGGAAGAGGCAGATGTATGGGTATCAACACATTCAAAATGTAAAGTCTGCTGCAAAAAGAAGTAATAGTTGAAGAGATTGAAGTCATAATGGTCTTGCTTGATTCCAGTTAAGGAACATCTGCAATGTGAGCAACTTTATAAATGGTGAAGAAATGGAATAAAAGTAAAATGCTTCAATTAACATTGATATTATAAATTTCAAGATTTCTGACAAGACGAAGTGTCTTGGAGTAACTAGCAATAAGTCTTTATTTTTTGACAAGCACTCCACTGACTTAATGACTTCACTTTGTCTGAAATGGTTCTATGCAAACATAATAAATGAAGCTTAGATTTTACAGAAAATAATTATATTTACCAGTTATAGAACCTACTTCTTTTTCCTATGGCTGCATATATAGTGCTTCAATTAGCTTATCGACTAACCTTGAGAGAAGATCATAAAAAGCCTTTCACCTCATGCTGAGTTATGATCATACTGGCTCATTCCTGCACCATATTAAACAAATGAAATGAGGTGAGCCATCAAAGAAGATGTCAAAGTTCAAATCAACAGCTTCTTAGGGGTTTTTTTGTCCCTCAGGAAAATATTAAAATATAATGGCTTGCTTATTTTTGAAGATATATTTCAGAGACAAAGAAGAATACACAATTCCTGATTTAAAATACTTTTGATAAAAGCAGAAAGGAAATACAGCAAAGTTGTGCACTTATAGAGGTATTGCAACAGCATGATGGGATATCTGCTGATGTGACAAGATAAGGCAAAATAAGGAAGACACAGGTGAAATAGAAGAAGATGTTGGTTTGCTTTGATCCTTTCTCTGTGTTATTTCTTTTATTTCTTGAGACATAACTTAGATAAATGTTCTAGCCTTTTTTGTACCTTTTAAATTTGAATTGGATTTTAGCTTGCTTTCTCTTTTCTATATTGGTCAATCAGAAGAATGTTTTCTAAAGCCACAGAATTTGCAAAGCACTTGAAAACTCATCCTTGGATAAAGGCAGGGTGAACTGTACCTATATTATTCCTAACGGAAGTATTTTCTAACCTTCACTGAGAGTTTACAACTGATCTGGACATTTCTTTCATAGGCTTTAAGATGTTAAAAATTAGCATTATTATTACTACTTATGTTTACGCTGAAGATGAAATTCTAATCTTCAACTGGTTCTCTGAATACTTTCAGATGAAATTCAGATCATGAGTTCCAACAGATTCGAAGAAGTGTATCTATGCAAGTACTTTCAACCTACTTCTGTAGTAGGCAGCTGTCATGGGTTGACAGGTTTCTAGGTGAATTTCACCCTGCCAGGTCCTTTGGACGTGACAGGGTGTCGTGGGCCAATGACATTTAAGGTACGCCCTCTGCGAGATACAGTATTTAGGGAGCTGGACACTTGGAACTTCCCCTTTGGCTTCTGGCATTCCAACAGGTAACAGGGGAGAGGGAAGTCCAAGGCAAGCCAGGCCTCTGGGCCGGGACCTGGCTGGCCGGCACCCCGCTCTGCCCTGCTCCCCCCGAGGGCCGGGGCCTGGCCCCCTTTTACCATCCACCGGGCCGAGCCCCTCCCGGCCTTGGGCCAGTGAGCCCGGCCCAGCCCCTGCAGCTCTGGGCGCGGGCTGGGTCAGGCCCCCACCTCCGGCCACCTCCAGCAGCCCCCTCACGCGACCTGGCCGAGTGGAGGAGGCCCCCGCAGTTCACTGCAACGCCTAAGATCTTGATGCAGCTGGCATAACGTGGGAAGAACGGTCTTCTCCCTCACTCTCCTCCTCCTTTCCCTCCTCCAGCTCCGGCCACTGCCCGGGCCGAGCTCACATGACCATCCACCGGCCCGGGACAAGATTAACCTTTCAGACACCGATTCTCTCCCGAGNGAGAGAGAGAGAAATGAGGACCCCTTGCCCCGGGGGTGGATAGAAAAGATGACCTTTACTTTCAGAGATGAAGATGAAGAGGACTTTGGAGAGAAGAGAGAAGCTTTGTTTTATAGTAGAACAGCTCATCCTTAAAACTATACCCCATAAACTGACGTGGCCCACGAAAGCAGCTGTGGGAAGGCTGCAAGGTGTGGAAAGGACTTTCACAGGGGTCACAGACGCTGTAACCCCGGGTGGCTGATTCACTGTGATGCTGAAGCCACAAGAGAATTGTTTTCTTGTGGACAATCTCCATGGTATGGCTAAGAGAGACTCCGCTCCCTAAGTGAACTGAAGAAAGGTTATTCTAGAGGTGGTAAACTGACTGAGAAACATCAGGTTTTGTGTCTTTGCATTGGCAGTGGGGAAATATCTGAAAGAGAAGTTTGGGGGTAGGAGAGGTTCCCTGAAAGTTTAATCTAATTTTTATTATTTAGGTTTTTTTTCTTTTTTTCCTTTTAGTTCTGTCAGTAAAACTTTCTTTATATTCTTTAAAGTTTGAGTCTGCTTTGCTTCTCCTAATCCTTATCTCACAGAAGGAAATGTCCTAAATAATAGGCCCAAATTTAAATTACTGCACTTAAATTAGATTGGTGAACTCAAAACCACTACAGCAGTGACCATAACCCCATGTAATTTATACCTGATATTCACAAAGTTTCATTTTATTATAAGAAGAGCTGAAGCCTATTCAATAACATTTACCTCTGGAATACACTTGTCCCATTAGCTTCCAGTAAGAGAACCGAGCACTACCTGACTTCTACCTGTATTCTCAGACCTCAAGGGTCACATCTGATATTGCATTTCCTATTATATTGTTAGTATCACATTCACTTACTTTATTTATTTACAAGAAATAAATGAAAGAGGTAGACTTGAAATTCTGAGCATTTCTTCACCAGGAAATTATTCTTTAGGAAGTTCTATATATCTGTAAGATGTTTATTTCTTCTTTTTAATAGTCCACCAGATGGTTGCAGTCTATGGCAACAATGCGTGGTTTATTGCTAATTGAAACATCAACACTTGCGTACAAGGAATGTGCAGTGGTGCCCTCTTTAAAGCTTTGGATTTACATGCTCGTGCACTCTGTGTTAATGTTTTCTTCCATATGAAAAAAAAAAAAAAAAAACCAAGCAAATAAAACCAGAAAAAACAATGCTGGCAGACCTTCCTAGAAATTGCTCTTTAGCCAAAGTGGTTTCTCTTTTAAAAAAAATATTTTACTATAGGCATAGTCAGGCAATATTTTTGTCATAAAGCATGAAAGCACAGAAGCCTTGCTTTCAGGTAAAGGACACGTACTTTGGAAATTCTGCTGTTCTATTGTATCTCTACTTGTTAAAGAAAATATCCGGTTAGAGGAAGTCTAGTAAAAATGTTAATTTTGGAGGGTTCCTTTGCATGTGAAGTCATATTTCAGATGCAATATAAAAGATTACTTTCGGGTTGTTCTCTTATATGAGGAAGCTCTGTCACTGAAATGTTCCTTCTGACCTCAAAATTAAATATCTTATTTTAATTTTCTCCTCCCAAGACACTTGGCACGTCTGCTTTCTCCTTGCATCTTGGTCAAAAGGCACTGCCACTACTGTTCCCCAGTTTAATCTATAAACAACTTCCCATACTGTCTCTCTTACGCTTCTTCACATTCCCTTCCCTGTCTATGAAGAGGAAGATTGATTTTCAATTCTTTCTCCCAATTTTTCAGATCACCTAACTTTATGGAGTTGGCCCTGTGTTTGTTTAAGATCTGCTCCTGGAGTCTGAAGCTGAAAAACACACACCACATAAATTTTTCGTATCCCATGGTCATGCCTCATCTCAAATAACTGAACTCCTACAAGGGTGGATCCTGAAACCCATTACATTCTGTCCTGTCTCACTTCCAAAGAGCATTTTACATTCCTCTTTCAGCCATGCCTCTCCTTCAAAAACCAAAGCAGTTTTCATAATGGCTGTTGGTAGGCTTTGAGTTCATACCTCCTTTCTGTGTACCTTCCTAGCTTTATCTTTACATGTTCCTATTTTACGAACACTCTGTCATGTCTATTTGCACCCTCCCTTCATTTGTGGTAATTTGGATCGGCACAAAAAACAAGAAAAAGCATTTTGAGGGAAATGGAAAAGTCCTCTGTGAGTCTACAAGACAATATAAACTACATTTGCTGAACTGCAGATCATTACAAATTTTCTGTGATAGGAAATACTGACTCATCATACCCCTAGAACAAGTTTCTCATTATCCTTATATGCTTCCTATGTGTTTACATGAACTTAACTGTCATCCATCAGCTTCTTTTGGAGAAAATAAACGTGTATGGATATTAATTTAAAAATAAATTCTGAACCTCCGTTTACCTATCAGATATTACCCTGACTAAGTGCATGGTGATAAATCAAAAGATAAGGACAAGGAAAGAAAGTCCACAGGAAATAAAGTAGAAGCAAAGTGAAAGTAGTTCCATACTGGAGAAGGAAGAATTTTTAAAAGAAATCTACTGACCACTGACTGCCTGGCAATGCAAAGTCTGGTGAAAAAGTGTGTTTATCAACTCATATTTAGACTCAGAACATGCATATCCCTTAAGGGTGCTGGTCTTAAAAGGGTGGTGGTGTTGGGTATGCGTAGTGAATCAGAAAATACTGACACACGGCAATGATACTGGCCAGGTGGGTTTGGAACAAATAATTTCCTTCAGCCACCACTGAACAGGCAAGTCTGGAAAGCTGATGGAGCCAGTAAAGAAAAAAAAATACACGTGGTCCTTTATTGGTTTTATCCATTATTTTGCACATTATCTATTTTTAAATGAATAAATAATGCCTTGTTTTGAAGCAAATATTTTTAATTCGGTGTAATCACTTTCTGTCACATGAGCCATAGTCAAGAATGAGAGGACATATAGGTACCAAATTAACTTGCTGGGGCATGACCTTTACAGATCCTGTAATCAGGTCTTATAATCATGAGAATGAATAATAAAAAAAAATAAACCATCTACATAAATCACCACAGAAAACAGTAAATATTTCTTGTTAGGCAATATCTTGGTGGGTCGTAAGAAGGTTAAAGCTGTGTAAATGCTCGTGTCACAGCATTCCTGCTTATACAGCAAACTTAACTAGTCAGTAACATGCAATTCAGAAAAATATAACCATTGAACAATTACTGTGCAATTATTCTTGTTTCCCATCAAAACTCTGCAGATCCTGTACAAAATCATGAACTATATTTAATTAAATAATATATCAGTGTCTAGAGAAAGATCTATGCAATGACTGTCTCTTTTCTTCCTGAAGAAAATGCAAATGTAACCATTAATAGTTTATAAATGAAGCTTAGCTAGAAGCGAGATAATGTACATCCTGCTTTAAGCTAAATAAAAGAAGAATTATTCCATAAAATTCATTGACATTAAATCCTGAATAATTTTTTATTTTGGAAATGTACCTTTAAATATTTGTCTTTCTCTGGGCTTTGTCTCAAAAAAAAAGAGCATTTCTTTATAGCCCACTCTGATGACAACCGAAAGAACCCAAACAAAAGTTGGAGAAACTGGTGTTTGACTCTTTTGTATCTCTGCAGGATCCTGAAGCTAAGCAGTGAAATGAAAATGACCATATCAAGGCCTAAGCTTTTATCTCAGAAACAGAATGCAACTTAAATAGGATATTGAATATTACTGCAACGCAGAACCACATATTTAGATTCAATGCAGGACAAACACTTCTGCTGCAAGACCATGTGATGGAAAAATATTAAGTGCTTGTCTTTCTCATAGCCTACTAAGTGAATAAAAACCCCAGAATCTGCAGTTTGCTTAGTGTATTAACCTATGGACCTCAATATTGTAAACTGAAAATATGGATCAACTCCGACACTTCATTTTCATAGGACAAATAGGGTTTGGATTAAATATTTCTGAGGAATCTGTGGGAAATCAATAGTGTTTACAGAACTAGTAAAGCTTAGTTTGGATGCTGAATCTTAAACCTTTTGTTTATAAGTTCTTACCAGTAAAGCCTTCAAGGTAAGCTTTGTTCCTGGAGTTTTGATCTTGTCTATGTGACTTCAATTTTGAATGTAAGAAGACTTAAGGAAAAAAAAAAAGTGGAACTGAAACTGGCTTAATGTGTTTTATGGATTTTCTGACACCGAATTATTATTACTGGCCCCCTGTTGACACTATTGCACAAAGATGTCTTAAATGCAACTTCAAACCATTTGACTGAGATTTTTCTATAACAAAGTTAAACCCCCAGGTATTTGTCAGTAACCTCCCTGGAATTTTGAGAGACTCTAAGAGACAAGAAAACACAAACATTTAATGATCTGAACTGAAAATAGATCTCTGCACTGAGATAGTCAAGCAGAACCCTGCAAACGTTGGCATGTGTAGACTGTATAGGAGGATTCACATGAAATAATGATTCAATATTTAAGATAGATGGGTAATATTTAAAGATAAGGGACAGTCTTAAAATTAAATTTTAGAGAGGAATTAGTGATTGATAATGTGGCATAAATAACAGAATTAAGCACATCGGCTTTACGTAGTGCTAGGTGATTATTTTCTTTTTAAAGTTCTTCCTCTGAACCACTCACTTTGAAGGAAAGAAGAGCACTGAATTGAGAAATTATTTCATCTACGTGCTTGCAAAGCAGCATTGTGTATTGTGATAGTGCTGTACACAGCAATCAACAGCAAAATCAGAGATTCATAAACAACCTCAAAGGTCATGCAAATGCTTAAAAATTGCAACACTTTTTCCATCTCTGTGAAAACGTGGTAGATTACTTGATACTGAGCAGTGAGTTAGAACAACAGCAGATGTGAGGGATTCTTTAAACTAATAAAAACTTTATAAACTAATTATTTGAGAGACTGGTTTTGAAATAAGGACTTCAACTTGCTTTCCATTTAAGTTGATAACATTTTAGGACTGGGTTGTAGTTTACAGCTCAGTTTCTTTAAACTAATACCTCATATAGGTGTGTGAACCTTATACATGTGTGTGTGCTTTTATTCCAGAAGAAAATGGTTACTTTGTTGTCTGTGGATATGTCATACAGATGATATTCTGCATTTGAACTTTAAGTTGTGCTACTGCACCACTTCATTTCCTGCAATACCCTGATGACTATCCCTGCATACCTCTGAACAGAATGAGCTACTCTGCGGACACCTCTGTTTCTTTTCCTTGATGTTAAAAGGAGTCTGAAACAAAAAGGGCACACCAGGTACCTAGTTTTTAGGCAATTAGAGTTACAGAGAGAGAAATTCTTCACGTATGCTCAGAATGTAACTCTGCACCAACAAACTTGCTAATCTCCACCAAATCATGTTTCAATTAATTTTCTTCAGAATAGTTTTTTGTATTTTTGCACTTTTTGTAAAATGCCTTTATCTCTGGTTAAGTTTGTACTATATATATATATATATTTTTCTGTGTGCATCTGAATTGGCATTCCCAAACTGGAGTCAAACTACAGCCGTTTTTCGCTGTCACTTTTTGTGGTCTTTTTTTTTGTGCTTTCTATGAACAAAGAAAAAGTAAGGGCTTAATTCATTGCATTCATGTTATTTCACAACAGTGTGAGGATAAACCAGACAGTGCAATGGCTAAGACATGGATGGGAAGCTAGCTAGCTTTTTCCCAGAAAAAGACAAGGCAGCAAGACAGCAGCTGAGCAAAGGCTGTGGTTCAGTTCCACCAGGACCTCTGCTAGCAGGAAAGAGAAACTGGGTAGGAGGGGTGAAAGGATAGATGAAAGCAGGAAAAAAGATTCTGTTCTGTTAGTGTAGCCAAAGAATGCTATACAGTAATTTCAAAAAACCCCTCAGTGACATCATGCCAGTATCAGCTGACAGAAGATCTGATAAATGAGATGGTCATCTATGCTGCTTCCTGTTCCTCAGCTTCTTAGGGATTGGTTTGCTAAGAAATTTCCATCTGTTCTGGAGAAGCTGTCCTGAAAGTAGAAGGTAGTTGTCCAGTCTTGGGAACTGTCTAGATGCCTGTTACCTCATCATTTTTAGGGAAGAGTTTACAGGTCTAAGGTTTCGAAAAGCAAATATGAACTTCTGTTAACATACAGGAGAAAACAGTCAGGGAAGAAAAAATACCAGCTACCAGTAAACTTAAGATCCGTCAACTGAGAGATGTACTGGCAGAATACTTATGGGATGTATAAACCTATGCCTAAAACACTCACTTTCTTTGGGCTTCACAGCTGGGGTTCATATGATCTACTTTTACATATTGTGTAATTTTAGAAAGCTACAGTGTGCGTGTGGTTCAAATTAGTCACCTTGGGCTCCCTTTATAGTTAGAAAAGAGAAATATAACATTTTCGTTAGGACTGTTGTGGTTCACTCAGATCATGCATATTATGAATAAATCACCCTCTAGAAGTACAGGTCTCTCTTCATTGGTAGCAGTTCATGACATTTGGGCAGATCATGTATGGAGAGCTACAGGTGGCCAAATGAATCATGAATCGTGCCTGCAAATTCCCTTCGCATCCTAAAATACCGTGAAATATTATGTTGTTTGCTGGTGCTCAAACTCTGCTCATCGGACAGATCATAAAATATTCCATGTTACAAAGAATTTATGCGTTACTTGGTATGTCTTTTGAAGAAAATTACTTGTGAGAACATACCAGTACATTGTCTTAGTAGTTCAGCTAATCGTCTCTTACATTGTTTTACTACAGTGAAGGAAGATTTCTGTCCATAAATTCATTTACCTTCTCAAATAGTTACATTCCTCAAAGATAGACAGAAGAGAAAAACTATTGTTTTTTTCATCCTAACTCCAGCTAGATCTATCTAGCTATGTGATTTTCTGAGCTCAATTTTTTGTTGCTGGCCGTACTCCAAAGACAGATACTCTGAGACAGGGAGTTCATGAAGGATAAGTGGCAGCTATGAAACTATTTAGTTCATAGCTGTAACCCATGGAGTATGTAACGCTTTACTGATTTTTTATTTTCCCATGGCAGGCTCCACCAACCAATTGAAGCTAACAGCTTGCCAACAGAGAAAACTTAAAGGAGATGAGTATCACTTTTCGGGCTTTTTTTCCCTGTCACTACTGAAAATCAAGGAAATCATCTGAGGCACAGCCATAGAAATGCACTGGCTTAAGTTATAAGAACTCATTCTGTGAAATAATTAAAATGGACTTTTGCAGTCAGAGGGGAAAACAAGGCTTAAGTGATTAATAATTCTTCAACAAGAAAAAAAATCCTGGTTTACTAATAGCTTTTGTGTGGTTAATTAAGGCTTTGGTTCACAAAAACCAGTAACCACTTAGAAAGTGGATTCCACTTTGTGTAATGAAAGCAGGATTGGGAAACAGTGAAGTAATCATGTCTTCCCAGATAGGAATAGGCAGTGGAGATTGCAGAGGCTGTAAAAATCATTGTTCCTATGATATGATACCTTAGTAGTTCTACACAAGATTTCAAGATTATTTAGTCAGTTAAAAGGGAAATACAGAAATAATCAAGAAAAACATCAGACTTTTAAAAACTCCTAGAGAAGTTCTCAGCAACAGACTCATGATAGCAGACATGACGAAAGGGAGTTCTGGGTCATAGTATCCAGAATGTTCCAAACAGAAAATTTATTTCTTGTTTCCCTTCCTACATTTAGTCCATTTTACAAAGTGTTTTCTCTATTTATATGAACTATAAAATTACTTAAATCTCTCAGATGGGCATTTGCTTTTACCTGGCCTGTTCCCCAAAAGCTCTGGTTATGGCCAAGAGATACTGCTTAGTGAGCAACTTACATAAATAGCAAAGAGCTATAATAATTTAAGTGCTTTTCTGGATACCATCATTTAACCATATCTGTACACTTTATTTTGGCTACAGTTTCTGTTGCACTGAGGCCAACAGTACCATTTCAATCCAGGCCTAAGAGACTTCCATTGGTGTAAGTGCCAACTACCAGGGAGCTGAGCCAAGAGAAGAGCGGTTGTGATAAAATGGTAGAAGATTACACAAATGTGGAGGCTGTGGGAAAAGAAAATGGAGGAGGCAAAACATTACAGTACCCAAATCATAAAGAAAATAAGAAGAACATATTGGCAATTTAAAATAAATTATCTATATGTATATGTATATATCTATACATCTCTATATATTGACAAGTGCATGGATAAATCACATAGCAGTGTATATATATGCCATACACAAATATAATCCATATACTCTGTATAGATTGTGCACATATGTAAACTCTCCCTGTGTCTCTGTGAGTATATGTATGTGTATATATATATACTGAGAAAATCAGCTACTGCACCAAACAAGCTCACACCAGTTTACATAACGGAGCTAAGCAGGATTCACAATTCTAGGAATAGAGAAGTTTGAAACTTCAAAGCTATTATATAACCACCACTCCAGCTTCGTGTATGACAACCTATTCTTCTGTCAAATAATACCTAAGGCGTATAGAAGTTCAGCTCTCTGCTTTTGGAGGGTACCCTGCTCTGCAGTGGAGTCATGTGCTGCTGTTTTTGTTCCTACAGAAGCCTTAATCCCAGCCAACAAGGACAGGAGAAGAAGAAACTGTCTGTGCATCAAAGGAAACTGCTTTAAACATGTTCTACTCTCCTGCTGCATAGTCACGGTTTGGATTAGGAAATAATGGGCTGTAGGCAGCCAGAAGTCAGAGCTGAGTAAATTTTTAAAATCTCTAAAAGGAAAGAAGAAAGTTTAGAAGCTGTGCATAATTTATACCCATCTATCATTTTCCATCTCTTGATAATCCAGAACTGTGAACCCAGGAACTAAAATGACTGCTTAGGAACATCACTGCAGATCCATGTCTGATAGCTGTTATCGATTTAAACAATTTCAATTTGTTTTGTTCTAAAATCTCACATATAAAACAATGGCACCCAAAAGGCTTTTGTATAACTTTACAGTGAAATAAACACTTTTCAAAATTTCTAAATGCAACATTAATCTTGTTCCAGAGTATTCCTAGGGCTGACAACTTTTCGTTACTATTCTTATCACAGATTGTACGGGGAACTAAGCTTTGAATTAACTACATGCAGGCCTGAGTCACAAGAATGAAGTCAGAAATTTGCTAAAGTTTGTTGCTGCCCGGATACAGGGGTTTTGTTCTTATTCTTTAATGAAATAAGAAAGAGTAGAAATAACCCATTATTTACATGGAAAAAAGCATACAGAGTCATATTTTATTTTAATTCCCATATATTTAAAATCTTTGCACTGCTTTTTACAGTTAACTTTTCTTATCTGTGAAGATAGCATGAACTAAGCAAAACTGTGGATAGAAAAAATTGTATTCAGTATAATTTTAATTTCCTACTTAGTTTATAAAAGTCAGTAATTTAAAGTTTAATAAAATTTTTGGTGTACATTAAAGGTAAATTCAATCTCATAAAATAAAAAATGTTGAAGATCCATAACGGGTGGGATTGCCAAGTTCTGTCATATGACAAAACAAGTTCTCTTAATGACAATAAAAAGGAAATCCATTACTATTTATGTGTGTTCCTTGAACCAAGTTTATTTCTCACTTCTAGTAAAATTACTTTTACCATTTCAGAATATCTATTTGCATCTAGGAAGAGTTTACATTCAATACTTATTTTGAAATTACATGTTTGAAAAAACTTTTTTGAAAAATCATCAGCATGAGGCAAAATTTTCCCTTCCAAATTGCCATTTGCCACCAGTCTTAACTGTAGATAAGTTTACATGGTCTTAAAAATGGATGGTTATAATGTAGAATTTCTAAAAAAGACCCCATCAAAGGCTGTGCACAGATACACAGATATGAAATCTGGAGGAAATGCCCACATGCAGAGGACAATTTAGAGGTGACAACATGTACTTATGGCATGGAGGTAGAATTTATTTTTCAACAGTCTACTCAGTGAAAACCTAGCTTGCTTTTACCACAGAAACTTTCTGTGTTACTATGCAACATAGAAGACTTGAAAGACTTTTTTGCTGAATTGTAATTAAAAATTGAAAAGACTCTTTTTTACTTGAAATGATATTTGTGTACTTCACAGATTATAGCTTTTAGGCATTTCAGGAAAATATTTTTTATTTTTAAGCTATACATCTACTTCAAATAAGGAGAAAAAAACCAAAGATAATTCAAAAATAGAATTGCCTTGTTTTTTCATTAATACTGTAACTTAGGGAAAATAATAAACAAAACTAGTGCAATCTTAACAGTAATAGCATCACTCAGCCTCTTTGCCAAAGATAGCACTCACCAAAGAGATTGTTAATAAAAAAGCTTTTTAGGACTGACTTTATTATACCACTCATGAGACAAGTTTTTGTCTCTTTGGTACTAAAGGTATAGCACTACTACACATTTCCTTTCTGTAGTTCTACTCACATGAAAATTCTGAGTTATTTTTGGAGGACTGGATTCAAAATATATCCATTCTAATTACACCAGCACACCAAAAATATTACCACACAAAATTGCCTGGGAACTGAAAAGTGTAGTTTGGACAGTGTTTCCTATTGTGACAGACACTTGCTAGTTACGTCTTGCTGGTTTGTGTGCAATAGAGTTCCTACTGCTGACAACTATGAGCAGTTCAGCTGAAATCCATTGCACAGCAAAGTCTGCCAAAGGAGCAATTTTAGAAAAATGAGTTGCCAAATGACAGCAGAAAAAAAGAAGATATTTTTAAAAAGTGCATTTTTGATAAATAAATATCAACTGAAAGAAAAATACAGGAGAAAGAAATAGCTTAGGTGACTACACAATATATTTTAATAGCTGTTATAATCTAATGTGTTTTATAAAATGCTAACAACTATAGAATTAGCATGTTCATACACCACACAGACCCAGAAGTTTCAGAACTAAGCCAGATCTCGTCTTATTTTCCTTTAGTTTGACAATCTAACTTTTAGTTTTCTATTCCATCTTTGGTTTCTGATTAGGCTTCAACCTAGTGCCTTTACCATTCCACACCAGCAGCTGAAGCAATGCAATTCTGCTAATTAGTTGTAATGATGGCCTGCCTCTTGTGGTGTCAGCACGGTCTCTGCTGATGCCTCTGCTGTATTCTGGGATGTAACCTCTATCGACACGAAAGCTGCTCTCCACTCAGATAATGAACCTGGAAATGTGCTCTCAGGTGCTGCCTGAGTCTGCTTACCAGAATGCATGGGATCCTGCCTGCCAAACCTCATCTTTGGCATCTCTGCCTTAGCAGATCAGTTCTGGCCCAAAGCCCTGCAGAGAGTAAACAAGACAACTGCATGGAGACTAAAAGGTAGAGATTATTCATGTCTGTGCTCAGAACTGATCTTTAAAAGACTGAGTTTTCATATCGAAATCCATTTGTCCAGAAGTAGCAATGTTCCTAAATGGTGCAAGAGTTGAAGTGCTCTGGTCCCCAAACACTAGGGATTCATGACTGCTCTATGAAAATACTAGGCAAAAGCTAAAAACTAACGACTGACCTGGACAAATCTAGACAATTCCTGGGATGTGTTTTGTTTGTTACAATACCCTCTGAAGAGATGAATCTCCTTATGTCTTGCCCAAGAGCTCTGAAACAGACATTGACAGCACACGAGTGGCACAAAAATCATGTTAATCTGGGGAATATGTGAAAGGAAGTAATGGAGACTTTCAAGCTGCCAGATGTGGAAAAGAAAAAAAAAAAATGCAGTCTAATGACATTATCGCTTTACAGGGATTAGAGGCCAATCTGGATGCAGTCTTCAGAGTTCACATTCAAATCATAGCTCGTCTGGGCCCTATAACGGAGCATAAAGTTAGTTTTGGTACAAGTAATTCTTGTATTCCCCATAGTACCCCTTTTATTAAGTTTCAGCCATCTGTTTTTTACCCAAGGAGACTAGACCTTATGAAAAGCTACATGTGATGACTATTAAAGAGCAAACACACAGCCCTCTTATTTACCAAAAAGGACATTTGGAATTTGTTTTGTCCTCTGCTAGTCATACAACACAGGTCACATTCAAGACCAGCAGAAAAATGATCAGGAAAGGTTTCTTCCAGTGACTAATGAGATTCAGTATAAGAATTATCAGCCAACATTAATATTTATTTCCATGTTACTTGCTAAAATTTCAGGATAGAACTCTAACTAGCATTTCTACATTTTTAATGTTTCTTTTAATGGGGAGAAGAAGATGAAGATAAAACCAATCTGAAAAATTTGCCTTAATCACTTCAGAAGCAATGGACCATTCTGTGATGATGTCAAGACTACACATGCTTTTAAGTGATCTTCAAAAATCTCATCATAGCCCCAGGCATGCTCGGCTGGGCTTGTTCAATGACAAGCCATGGGAAAGCAGTGATCTCACAGATAACTCCTTTTTTCTGCTGGATTTCAAAAATTTGGACAATGTCTTAATTCTAGAAACGGCAATGGACTCACCTTTTAATCCATGACTTTTACTCGGAAATAGTTAATTTATGCAGCTTATTGAAGCATGCTAAAACTGGTGTTGGCCTTTGAAAAACATGACTTTATGTCATAGTGAAAATAAGCCCCTTATTCTATAAATTGTTATTATGAGCAAGCTATAAATAAGGAGCAATATGAAAATTGTGCTATTTTGGGATATGCCAATTTACAGTGACTGAAGTTCAAACCATCAAAAAATTGTAACTAAATACATGGAATTTCAAGTTCCATAGGAACATCAACATTTCATATTACAGAAATAAATATGCTAACAGAGGTATCTGTTATTATAATTTTAGAACAGCGTAAGGAATGAATGAGCCTCTACAAACCAGAGCTAAAACTTAATGGAGGTGTGTTTATGTCAGTATGAAAGATGTTCATCTTTTCTGGGCATAGTTTATTCCTTGAAGAAGAGTTGACTACTCATATCAGAATACTTTCATACTAAAAGTACCATCCCTTAACTAGAATTGTTGGTAGCTTTAAAAGTTGGCCAAAAAATCTGTTTACAGTAGGAAAGAAATGCCACTTGTATGCTGATAATATGATTCTGCTGTCCTTTCCTAAACCGATTGTTAAATTTTCTATTTATGGAGTTAATAAACCCCAATGCTGTGTGTTTTCTTTCCTATAGAAATCATGAAACCTATATTTGAACATTAAAACATTATGAGGGATGCAAACACTTAAAGGTACTCCCAAAATCTTATGAAATAAGCAGTGCGCTGAATTACCTATTTTTTAAAATACAATGTTCAGTATTGAAAAGTGGATGAAATTCTGTTTAGGAATAAAACCATATAAATTTAAAGAAAAAGCCAGGCTCTTTATACAGCATATCCACAAGGAAATATGAAGGTGACATTGTTTACTCTACCTCCATCCATCAGTATGAAATAAGGCAGTTTCACAGAAGCGTAAAGCACAATAAGCACTGTAAATCTCCACATTAAACTTCACACATATGTAGTAAAGTGCTGCTTAGTGGTTCAAAATTATTTAATGACAATATTTAATCATATGTGGGCTGTGACTACAAACTTTTACTTAATATCTTTGAAACTCAAGCGAGCATGTCTGTAATTCTGATGTTAAAATATGATATGAAATTAATATTTCAAACTCCTAGTATTAACACCTGAGCTTTTAAACCTTTTGAATATTCCTAGGACATGGATTATAAGGACAGTGAGCTTAAATTTAACAGTGAAAAGATTCAGAATGCTAAGTGACTGTTAAGTGCCTTCACTGCAGTTCACTGAATCTCCTGATTAAATAAAGCAATGTTGCCCCAGATGAAATGCACTGTAGAAAGGCAGTGTCAGAATGATGGAGGCACGAGTGGAAGTAGCCAGATCTGAATTTAGAAGAAATAAATTCTCATTTCTCTGCAGGCAAAGAATGCTCAATGAGGCAGTGGCTTTTACTCAGGTTTCCAATAGCAAACAGAAGCCCAGTTTTGTTAGCCCTGTTAATCAGTGATAAGCACAGACCTTCAGACAGGGAACCTGCTATTCTATCTTGCAGATTTCACTGTGTGGTGTTGCTCTGACTCCAATGCAGGCTCCCGTCTCACGTCTGTTTGGACATCAAGTAAGGAAGCCGCAGTTCCAGTTGCAGCAGTGCTGTAGCCTTGACCTACCGCAGATGCTGAGGGCTCAACCACCCTTCTCATCTCCGTCTAACCCTACATGCAGCAGTAGGGTTGAGGTGGACCAGCAGGTTTGTGACCCCTTACACAAACACCAGTCTAGGTGACAAGAACTGTTCAAGTCCTGAGATTTCTCCACAGAGGAAGACAAGGGTCTCGTAAGCACTCTGTAATCACAAGGGCCAGTTTGCCAATGAGCCACTGTGCCTATCTTGTCATCTGTTTCTCAGAAAGCTGACAAGTCTCACACAGGGATTTCCCCAGTGAAACCACCACATTCATCTTTCCATCAGGGCACAAGTTTGGCACATGAGTGCCTTCTCTAGGAACACATTTTTCAAAAATTACACTTTTAAAGTAGCAGTGCTGGTTCATCTTTCCAAATAATAGTAAATGTATGTTTGAAGCTTATTTTGTTCATGTACCACTGTGATTGTAGAAAGAGGATAGAAAGTAATAGATAGTGAGGGCATCGAATTTCTGTGGCATGAATGACATACCCTCATATACTGAATACAACTGAACATAGACCATCGATAATCAGGTGTCTCATACCGAATATTGAGTATCATACTAATAATTCTGTTCTACAATGATACATAGATCTGGATTTTTCCAGATTTTTCCTATTTTTTAAAGACATATTTCTTCATGGTACCCACTGGACTGCCATCTGCAGATTTTCTTCTGGGAAAGAGCATAAGAACTGATCATAATTGCTTTCTTCAATTGCTGTTTATTCCTGCTTTCACTGATTGCAGCCACTTTGCTGTGTCTCACCCTTAAATACAAGATGCATTTTTCTAGTACCACTTTTTCTGACATTTTGCTATCTTTCAAAAGGATTTTTGACACTTCTGAGAATTACAACCAGTGCAAAGAGAAGCAGTTACACACCATGAGGAATGAAGATATATTTCAGATCTGTCAGACCTTTCAATTTTTGCAGTTTGGAAATGAATCATCTGTACTTGAAAAAAAGAAATAAGATTGCTGAGATAAGCATAAATCTGATTCTCCATAAACAACAAAATCATTGCATAAAAGTGTCGGGAGTGTAAGAGTACAAGAGTAAAAGCTTGGTTTGTGAACACTCATGTTTTGCAACATTTTCACCAAAGCAGGAAAATCAAATGAAATGAAGTTAATTCCACTCCATTATGTCAGATTTATAGCCCAAATCTCAAAAAAGTGAATCCAGAATCCACTGGTGCTTTCCCATTTTTGCATAAGGTTATCTACATGTACGTGTATTGGGGAATTTCATTGCATATCCATTTTGGAATACCTCAGGTATGTCATTTCACACTAGCTTGGACTCCAATTTTTAACTCTGAAAGCCAGTGCTTGATCTTCTGGGTGTGTCAGCATGTCTGACACACATCAAGACTTTTTCTGCTGTAAATGTTCTGCATTACTGGTAGAAGAGTTCATTTGCACTAGAAGTGTACATTACTGTTAGAGGCAATTAAAACTTTTTGCTTTTAACTGTGAATCGGTAATTGTATGTACTGATGTATCTAGAGATAATATGACATATCTAGAAATAATATGACTGCACTTGAAAAATGGATGGAATAATCTCCACAGTTTGTCTCACAGGCTTGTAGAATAGATAAAAATATGGGAAAAGTCTCTCAGTGATGACTAAGGAAATTTAGGTGTATCCTTTTCTGCCTATACATTACTAAGTTGACTACACTCTTTTCGTCTATATGCTCAGAACTGTGTCACTGCACTGCCGGAACAACTGTACCACGATTTCTTCCATGTCTTACATTCATTAGCTAGGATTTACTTGATTTTCTTTTACAACAAATTGCTGTTCACTTTTCCTGCTTCTGATCTTCCCCCCCGCTTTTTCCCCCCCATTCACTTGCTCTTTTCTTGGGTCTCTCTGATCTTCTGCCTTTTGAGCTTCTCACATTGCTATTTTTTCCATGTCTCTTCCTATGTTTAGAAACATTTCTCATTCCTTGTTCATGAAAGCCTTGTCTCCTTCTTCTAAAAACCAATTTCTTTTATCAAGACTACAATATTTATTTTTATACTAGAGCCATTTTTAGTATCAAATGATAAAATTTATTAATTTATACAAACTAAATCTGTAATGAATGTATTTTACTTATTTTTCTGGGGAAGTAAGTATCATAAGCCTTTGATGTATCTAAAAAAAGAGGTTCGTGTACAAAAGTTTCATAGAAAGATGGTGATTTATCTCAGTTCTTCTTCCTAGCACACACTGGAGAAAAACGAAGATATATTTTAAATAGACAGGAGAGGGTGCAGAGAGATACAAGTCTCTGATTCACTTGGAATAAAGTTGATTGTCATCTTCATTCTGCAAAATTATTTTAAACCCCATCAAGATGATTTTACACTTAGAATTTCAGCAAAATATTTATTATTTCCTAGATGTTTACATAGATACTTACAGTATCTGTTGCTTGTAAGGCACGAAAAGATAAAATTCATACTTTTATAGGAAGCACTAGAAGAAGTAAATTAAATCTGGATGTGTAAGGATTGAGGAAAAACTCAGTTAAGCAAACAGACTGATATATGAATAATGATTCTGCTGATATAAGCATTACAGATTATTTCAGTATGACTGTATGGGAGCCCTACAAAAGCAAAACAGTGTTGAGAAGGAGAACAGGCTGGAAAAGTATAGGAAAAAGCATGAAAGAAAGCCTGAATAAATCAGGAAGATATAAGCAATATGACAGTGAAAAAACGCCAGGTAGAGCTAATCCTTGGAAGACAAGTTTTTAAATAATCCTTGTAACCAATTTGCTCTGACTTTCAATTTAAAAACTGTATGGCTGCTTAATCCATCTGAATGTAAGTCGGTAAGAAACATGGGAAAAATATCATGGCTTCAGAGTATTGCCCTGTATTTGTAAAGGGAGATTGACTAAAGGCTAGAGAGTATCACCAGTTTTTCCTACAAGCAGATTTTACTTTTGAAAAAGATAGTTACTTTTAGTGACTGTCCAAATTGCTGTATCTATCACCCAATTTTCTTTTTATATTTTTAAGTGAAGAATCCCATATTTTACTATCATCCATATTCCATATTTGTCAATACTAATAGCAATTATAGCGGAGGGGTGGAGAATTGATGTTTGAGGTCAGAGCTATATCGAGGCTTCTGAAGAATGTTTATAAATATACATACAGCTGAAACTTTAAAGCAGTTGCTACCATTTTACTTCATGTTTTTAGAGCTGCCTTTTTTCTCATCTTAAGTATATGTGGTTCTATCAGTATGTGACTCTGCAGAATACTTCTGAAGTATTGTGTTTCTGGTATGTTGAGATAGTAGGCAATGAAACTGAATAATCTTAACACCTCTGGGTCCCGTGTTCTGGTTTTGCATGTTTCGTGCAAAACTAGTAAAGTCTCGAAATCTGTCAGGCTAGGTGCTGTGACCACTTCCCTGGGGAGACTGTTTCAATGCTCAACCACTCTCTGGGTGAAAAATCTTTTCCTGATATCCAGCCTAAACCTCCCCTGGTTCAGCTTTATGCTGTTTCCTAAAGTCCTGTCACTGGTTATGAGAGTGAAAAAATTGGTATCTGCCCCTCCACTTCCCGTCATGAGGAAGTTGTAAATGCAATGAGGTTTCCCTTCAATCTCCCCTTCTCCAGGCTGAACAGATCAAGTGATCTCAGCCATTCCTCATAAGGCTTCCCCTCCAGATTCTTCACCATCCTCTTGGCCCTCCTGACCAAGGTGGGAATCTACATTTCTAGATGCCAGTAGAACTACAGCTCTACCAGTAAACTAAATGTGCTGACGACCGCGCTCTGGCACTTGGGAGGAAGCAGCACAGGAGACTCATATCTTTAATGTGACTTTTCTTATTCTCCAGATCAGAATTTTATAATCAGTCTGACTTTGGAACTGTGTCTGGCTTGTGCTAAATTGCAAAGCAAATGAATTGTTTAGAAGACTTCTAACTGGTCCAGAACAAAACCATGCCAAAGACCATCCAATCAAATTAACCATACAGATGCATCACAATGCATTGTTTATTTTTTTTTAATACAGATGCATCATCTTATCTACTAAAAGAGAGCTGAAATTTTATTACACTATTGCCACTTCAAGTTTATGCAAATTATGTGTATAATGAATTAAATAATGTCACTTGAATTTGCAAAATGCAAACTTCTTTCAGAGATTGATTTACCAGACTAACCTGCAACAGCACCCTGAGGAACTCTATGTAAGATGCCAAAATTTCCCGCACTTCTCAGTGAGAAATGAGCTAAAGCAGTTTAACATGAAGATTTAATGATTTTTGTTCCTGAAAACTATTTAAATCTCAAAGCATCAGGGAATACCAGCGAGTGATTAATGAAGCCATTGATTATTTGGAAGGTAAGCTATTCAGATCTCATTCAGCCAAACAAAACAAGGAAACAAAAGAAACTCTAGAAGATGGAACTTAGAAGGGATTGAATGGAAACTTTGCTTCGATTTGTCTCGACTCAACAGATTTTTTCACAAGATGTTCTTCTCAAAAAACATAAAAGACTGCTGAAGAGTATATTGATCATTCAGTGAACAAATGGAAACCACAGGTTACTTCCTTCCAATTTTCTTATTTTGATGATACTAATTCAGTGCTTATAAAGAGCACCACACTGAGAACCACAGCAAAATGGTTATGATCTGCATTTAAATAGAGAAATGGTCTTAAATATTGAGAAAATGGAAATAAATTTACAGCTCCAGTCTGGAATGCATTTGAATAAATGATATGAGAAAGAGCATCTGCATAATCTACAAAATTTTGTAATTTATAAAACATTACATTTCGTAGCAGTTCAGTTTGCTACCTCAGTTCAGTTTGCTATCTCTCTGTCACACACACACAGACAAACTTCCAAGACTAAAGGTGTAAATGTTTTCAAGTGATCTTGGTACAATTACTCGTGCTATGCTGAAGCTATCTCTCAAAAAATAAATTTAATTATTTAAGTATGTGAAAGAAAAAGCTGCACAAATGCTTACAGTGATTCAGATTACTTACAAAACATCTTGACTTATGTTCTGTTTAAGGATAAAATAACTCATTTTTCTTGCTTTTATATATTATATTAATAGATTTTGAATACAAAACAATAATAAGTATAAATAGAGAGGGAACCACTCTTGGAGGGAAATAGAGAGGGAATAGCTCTTCTTTCCATCTTTTTCAGTCTGATATTTTAGGCAAATAAAACAAATACTATTTAAGGGTTTTCAATGAGAAAAAACTTAAAATTATAAAAAACTTTAAAGCTTGAGATAAACGTACAATACTGACTCTTACCAGTGATCTGAATCTTACGAATCATCAGAGTTTCAACCTTCTGAATAACATTTTAAAGTGTGAAGAATGAATATGTCATACTCTTTGATATTTTCCTTAGCAGTAACTAAGCTCAAACAACATGTGCTAAGCCACTCAGATTTGCAAATCTTAGGAAAATAAGGAATTTTTCATAGGCATCCATTAAAGTGTTATATTTCAAATACTGAATCATATATTCCTTTACTTTGGAAAAGACTCTGAAGATCTACAAGTCCAATCATCGACCCAGCACTACCAAGCACACCACTAAATTGTGTCTCTAAGTGCCTCGTCTACACATCTTTTAATCACCTCCAGGAATAGTGACTTGACCACTTCTCTGGGCAGCCTGTTCCTATATTTGATAACTCTCTTGGTGAAGAAATTTTTCTCAATATTCACTCTAAACCTTCCTTGGCAAAACTTGAGGCCATTTCCTGTTGTGCTATCCGTTGTTACCTGGCAGAAGAGACCCATCTCCACCTGGCTACAGCCTCCTTTCAGGCAGTTGTAGACAGTGATAAAGTCACCCCTGAGCCTCCTTTCCTCCAGGCTAATCAACTCCAGCTCCCTCAGCTGCACTTCATCAGAGCTGTGCTCCAGACCCTTCTGCTGGGGTTCAGCAACCCTTTGTTGCTCTTCTTTAGATACGCTCCAGCACCTCAATGTCTTGCTCATAATGAGGGGCCCAAGACTGAACACAATACTCGAGGTGCGGCCACATCAGTTCTGAGTGCAGGAGGACTTCCCTAATTCTGTGGGCCATATTATTTTTGATATTTTAATTGTATCATATATTTTTAATTTGAAGGGTCTAAATACCCCGTGTTTCCCCCTAGCATTTTGCAATGTATTTAAATGCTTTAAATTGTGTACCATGTCACTCTTTCTAGATATGAAATAGAAAATTCTTTCTCTTCCTCAATCATACAAAAATCAATAAAATAGCAGTACTCAGTTGTTACAGCTTCCTGTTATCAGTGCAATATTCAAGTGAACTGCTAAGAAAAATAATTCAACTGGACAAGAATAACCAGGTACCAGTCTAATACTGTAGGTATATGATCCATTACAGGCATAGAAGTAAAATGCTTGTTATGATAAGTAAAATGTATGGAAGTTGAGGACCAAAATATTTAGAAATAATTGGTAATTCTGTGTTTCTCAAAATTCTGATTCACATGAAAACTTGTTAAAGCAACAAACTAAATTTGAAAATAGCATTACCATCTTTAAGATGTTTGCTTTTTCAGTCGGCACAACCTGAATACTGTTTAGATTTCTTTCTATGCCTATGTGTAATGATGTTCTAGCTCTAGAATGGCGTGCAGATGCCATGAATGTTCAATATTAATGTCATGTAGAGTAGTAAACTCTAGTCAGTGTTGCTGACTTTTTAGTTTGAGACATCAAGTAACTACCTTCTATCTCTCTCTTTGGAGGCAAACTAAGACCATGACTTCATATGGGACTGTCTTTAAAAATGAGTTACTAATGTTTATAATTTGCATGAATAGAAGCCATTTGGAGCCCATTATGTTGCATTTAGGTTCACTTTCTGAGGAATATTTAATGGCAGACTACTAAAATGAGATCAATACCTAGCAACGTCTCCTCCACAAGGATACTACCTACTTAAGGCTTCTCTTGCCCTTATTCCCATCCATGCTACAGTGCCTAAATGAAGTTCTGGCTTTGTTATTACTTAACCAGAAATTAATAAAAAAAAAAAAAAATCCATTTAGTGACAATTTAATCATCTCATAAGTCAAATTCTTGTCTGTCAGACCAAAACTGTTTTTCTCCATTTATTCATACACTTAAGAAAAAACATTCTTCTCTACAAATACCTGTGAAGAGTAAGAGTAAAAATATTAAAAGGTCTCAAAACATTTGGGAATAATTATTGTCATTAGATACTGCGTGCTACACACATACACTTTCCAATCGCATATTTTATATATTATTTCTAAATAATATATAAATAATATAATATTTCTAAAACCCCATGAATATTTTGTACTCTCTACTGCAAAGCACGTCTTCAAACATGTGTACATATTCAGCATGTGATTTATATATAGATAACATGACTGCGTTATTATCAACTAGGAACGTAGGCAGGAAGATAAAATTTCTTGGGGGTAAATTCTTCAACAATGATACAGGATATGCACATACGCAGAAATCTTGTTAAATAAAAATAATATGTATAGAATCTGGGGTAATGGGGAAGTCTACTTTGATAATATATTGTACTCTGTGGTCACTTTTTTTTTTTTTAAATTTTATTTAAAATTTAAAATTTAAAAATTATTAAATTATTAAAATTTTAAAATTATTTAAATTTAAAAATTTATTTAAATTCTAATGTTCCCAGGCAGAAAACAACTTTTATTCCTTTCTTAAGGAGATCTTAGACATGAGCTTTTCTTTGTTTTGGAGATGACACGGTTTTGTAAGGTTTGCATTCCTATTTTAGATTCAGTTTTCTGAGAGGTACGTTAAATTACTAACCATCAATTGCATATTTGACGCTGATGGCTTTATGATGACTATCAATCTGTTTGCATCAAATTAACCCGGCTCATAGTGGTCACTGCATCTGTCACAGTGAAATGACGCAGACAGGGCCTTCTTTGCAGGAAGGTGCAGTATTTTTAAGCGTGCATAGTGGATTATTTTTGTGTATGCATGTTTTCATGTTTCTCTGGTTTTAAAATAATTTAATGCTGGCCCTTACAAACTGTGTAACTTTATGTTTCATGTAATACATACTTACATACTTATTTGCTGCAGAAGGAACTGTTAGAAAATTACCATATTTAATGCCATTAACCTTGCAGACCATGTTTACTTGAATCTCATTGCTAGAAATTATTTTTATCATTGTCTCTTCAGGTTTTTTTCCCCCCTGCTCCACGGTACTATATCATAAGCAAGATTAGCGTGTTTTAACAGGATCTGCTTGAAATGTTCACGTTCCTGTTGTGTTTGAACTGAAAATATAAAAGGAGGATAAAATCTGTAGAAAAAGTCTGAAGAGATCAAACTCTGCCGTTATGCAGAGGCTAGGGCTATATTTGAAAAACCCATACAAGATTATTAAGCCTTTCGAAAGCTCTTCTGTAAGAAAACAGCTATTCTAAATTGAATGGAATCAAACACAACAATAAAATTGAAATGTTTATCTACTTGGATATATAATCACTTAATAAAATATGTAAGTCATATGAAGAGTGGCTGAGGGAGCTGGGGGTGTTTAGCCTCAAGAAAAGGGGTCTCAGAGAAGACCTTATCACTCTGTACAACTACCTGAAAGAAGAGTGTAGCCAGGTGTGGATCGGCCTCTTCTCCCAGGCAGCTAGTGACAGGAGGTGAGGACATGGCATCAAGCTGTGCCAGAAGAGGTTCAGGTTGGACATCAGGAAAAATTTCTTCACTGAAAGAATGGTCAGGCACTGGAATGGACTGCCCAGGGAGGTGGTGGAGGCACTGTCCCTGGAGGAGTTCAAGAAAACACTGGACATTGCGTTTAGTCTTGGTTTAGTTGTCAAGGTGATGTTTAGTCAAAGGTTGGACTCGATCTAAGAGGTCTTCTCCAACTTTAATGATTTTATGATTCTATGATTCTATATACTCATATCAGAATATTTTATATGTAAAGGTACCCTTGAATCCTCAGTTCCGGAATTTATAAAAATTGAGAAAATTTTCATCTTTTGTTTGAATAAAATACCTCAAGTTAGATGACATTTGCCTACATTTAGGTGCAAAAACTGGGCTAAACTCATATAAAGAAGACGTGTAGGTACCCTCAGTATTCTGTAGAGATTCCACAAGTATCTCTAGACAGACGGCAACCATAGACTAGTCTTAACTAGTCTAACCAGCTTGGTCTACATCTAAATGTCTTCAGTTAGATAACTGGAATTCTCTCATATTTCAGTCCTCATAATTGCCAGCGAGAATCACATACGTCTTGTGAGGATGTTCTGAAGTCATAGAGACAAAACAGCTGAAATAAAAAGACTCTTGAGTCAGAAAAGTGCTGCGCTTTCTGTCTAACTGATATCCCATCACTGCAGCTAAGGCCACCAGGGTAATTTTATGCCCAATGAACACTTGCTGTGGATATTATGTGTCTCCTCCTACGCCAAACAGAAAAGTTATTTGCCTTTTGCCTTTGGATATGTCCCAATATGTGCCTTATTTCTAGTTTAAAATAATTCCAAGGCCCTGATAGCAAGTGTTGGGGAATATCAAGCAGAAAGTGAACAAAAAGAAAATTTCTAAAAAAAAACCTCTTGAGATCTTAATCAAATGCTTATTTTATTATAAAGAGAGAGTGAGAGAAGTCAGACTGGAGCTGGTAAGATATACAATCATTATGTCTCATGAATAAGCTACCATTTTTTATGGCATTTGCTATGATACATTTGACTCATACATATTGGCTTTGCTATACTGAGAAAAGGTGATTTATTGCAGTAGTTACCTTCTCCTATTTGTTGAGAAAAGGGGAAAAAAACTCTCTCTACTGGCTTGAGAATATTATTATACTCTACTAGTATTATGCAATACCAGTTATTGAAGCCATACTTATTCCACTAAATTCCTATAGGATTTCACTCAACCGAGTGAAACAATATTTCTTTATTTCGAAAAAAGGAATAGAAATGAGAAAAACAGCAAACCCCCTGCAAGATAAATGGCTATGTATATATGGATTTTATTAAATTTGTGATTACAGTATAGCGGGTTTCTAGCTATCACATTCTCTGTTGTAGTTTCTTTTTTGTTCTAGTACTGCTATGATATCCATTCAAATAATAGGAAAATTGGGTTAAAAATATAGGTTTTTTTCATTGATGCTCTAAAGTAGGGGAATGCATTTATATGTTATACAGACATAAAATTCAATCCTCTCTCTTTGGATTCTACATACATGTCTTTGAAAATACTCAAAAAGAAACCATGAGAGATAATGCTTAGAAGTCTATTATGAAGAAACGAATTTCATGACATTAGAAAGTTTTACACAGCACTTGGGTATATTTTGTAGACTAAAGTGATGAGACCTAAACAGTTTTTCAAGAGGAAATTCCATAGCTTAGTAATTCTCTTTGAGCCGAGAAGGTGTTCAAGACCTTTGGCTTAGACTTAACTTCACCGTTTCCTATGTTGCATGTCTTTGATGTTAACTAGCAATTTTGATGGTTTTAAACAGTCAGTCATCACACCTTTCTTTTCCCTTGTTCAGACAAACCACCCTGGTGAAAGTTTTATGAATTATTTCCTGAAGTTATTCCCTGCTGATTATAGGTGGGAAAATAAAAAAGAAAGGATACTTTAGCAGCTTTCAAGTAGCATATTGGAGAAGATTTTTTAAAAAATGAATTGCAAAGTAGGCACTATGTTATCGTATAGCTTACTGTCCAGCTTAATCTCAAAGCTTCTCTTACTGCTTCTGATTTCAGAGTACTATTTCACAGTAGATTTCAGAATAGTAACAGTGTATTTTTCAGATTATTTTTGCAGATGTTCTATTTTTCTAATAATTTTTTAATCATCTTTAGCTTGTTTACAAACCAATCTGAATTTATTTTTCTAATTAAGTATTTGCATAATAATAAAACCTTTATTAAAACTGCTTCTAAATTACTACAATTCCCTATCTTATTTATATTCTTTAAATTTGAGTACATTTTGTCTACCCTGATTGCTCATTAAATACACGATGTCAATAAACATCAAAGGCAAATTGCTGAGCAGTAAAAAAAAAAAATCCATTAAAATGAATAAAACTGATGTGTCTAAATCACGTCTGTTTGAATCTCATGAGGTGTGGTTTAGCAGCTGCCTGATTTTATATTATAACCCAAAAAAATGGTAGTCAGGCCATGCAGAAGTGGCATAGAGACTTTCCTCAACTTAGCTTTTTTCATCTCTTAGGCTTCAAAACTAAACAGACCTTTTTTTTATTCCCCCCCAGTATTCTGCCTTTATAAATTAATTGATGTGATTTTGTCTGAGCCTATCTGCGTCTGTCTGTCTGCCTGTTTTGTGGGGGGAGGTGGAATAGTAGTGCATAGTTTTGTATGAAGCTGCCTTAAGAGTAGTTCGGCAGTTTTGTACAGACACACAACTTGACTCTAAAAAATAAAAGCAATGCTAGCGTGCTTTTCTTTTGGCCATATGATTCCTCTTTATATCAACAACATGGAGCAATTACAACAATGTTTAAAACATTGAGATGATATATTATAGTTCACATTTTCAAATATCTGTGCACAATGATGCTTTGTGTGCATTGTGGATCACTCTGATCTAATTACATAAAGAACAAGAAAGTTGCAAGGGAGAAGTTAATTTTATATAAATTTGGTGCTTATTAGTAGCTTTTAAATTCCTTAGATTCTCTCTATAGCTGATGGAGAGAGCCAGGACACTTCAGAAGGCAACTCGTCCCATCTGAAAAACTTTTCTGAAGTAAGTAGATGAGTATTATTGGGAATGTCCAGTAAGATGCTGCATTCACTACAGAGAAAGCCTAGATAAACAGGTCAAAAAAAACAGCTTTTAACAATCAGAACTAGGTAATATAAATCTTATCTATGGAATTTCTTTCTTTCACAATGAATTCTTTTGTGTTTGCTCACATAACAGCACATTTTGTTTGCTTTTTTTTGAGGGGGGGGGCAGGTTGGTTTGTTTTTCTTTTTTTTTGGTGATGAACAGTTATAACCAAGAAAAACAATGAACACAGGTGAAAAAATTTAGAAATGTCACCCCAAATACTATCTGCAAATGTCAGGTTCAGTCCAACTAACTTTTAAAAATTTTAAATACATATTTTTATATATGAACATCCGATATCTGCTGACCTCTAAGTTGATATTACAGTGAATATATCACCATATTAAATAATAGTGATAAATATGTGCTAGTCAACAGCAGGAGTATCCTTTTAACTTTCATATGTTGTTTTGAAAGAACCCCCTGCCAGCATTTGAAGTAGAGTCATCTCCTAGATCCTCAAGCTTTATTGGGCTAATGAGAAATGGGCATATTTCTCACTCTGTATATTTGATGTGGTGCAATCCTGTAAACAAACAACTTCTTCACGCAAAGTGCTTTGGAATGGAATGAAAAGTTTTGAATTATTCATTTGAAACTATTTTCCAGATTTTTAGAACTGTCCAAGGTATTTTCTACACATAAATCCCCAGAAAACTTGGAAAAGACAGTCCTCTTGTGTTTCCTATTAAAATCCACCACAGCTACATCTATTCCATACCTCCTGGGATATTTTGTAAGATTACATTCTGCACAAGACGTGTAAAGCACAAAGCTAAATAATAAATCTACTTCTAAGTTCCTAGATATTTTAAGCTTCCTCTATATAACTGTACACAAAGCTACACTGGGTAAAAATGTAATAATTAACTTTCACATAATCAATGAAATAGGCAAAAATAAACATCTCTTCAAAACATCCGTACTGCGATCTACCATTTAGAGAAGGAGATATAGAAACAGTTACTTCCAGGTAAAAAAGAAAAGGAAAAATTGAAGTATTGAATACAAGTTACTATTAAAACCTGAATTCAAACAATGTTGTATCTGAAGTATATCAATGTCAGCTTTTGAGGTAAGAATAGAGGATGCATACCATCGATAACAGGGAAAAAAGTAGCTAAAAAAATAATTAAAGAAAATCTTAGCACACACTCCCCTCACCCCCCCCCTTTCCCCTCACCCCAGTGATAACCTGAAAAAAATTAGTAACAAGAGTTTGCTCATCCTGTTCAGGTGATGCTCTCTGTGCTTTCTAAATGCCTGCTTGTGAATCCAAATTATTGCCGTTATAATAGTTTCTAATTTCTTTTTTTCTAACACTAGAGAGTACCTCTTGCAACCTCACTTTTATTTTAAAACTTCAGATGCAATTTGAAGTTTTAAATGTTGGCCACTGATTTAAAAAAAGATGTGATATGTACTCTCACATTGTCTAAAATATCTCTATGTCTGCGTACTTCATCAAAGATTTTGTGCTTCATTCCTGAATGGAGTAAAGCAGATTTGGAAGTTACATTGCCATATCTTACATAATGTAAATTTTCTCATATATCAATATGGCAAACACTGTGCAAACGATAAAATTTAATGTGATGCAGTTTGTGTCGAGATCTTTATGGGAAAGGAAACAAACCCACTTTCCTATTTGCATGCTTTATTTGCTAATCATTCCTTCCTCTACCTTATAGCTACATGAAGGTATCTATGCTTAGGCAGCAGGACTTGAAAGGTTTCCATTAGATATAAAGACACTTTAGACAGGTTGCAGTTCCATAAACTGCAAATCTTTATTGATTATTGTTTAGGAAGGTCTAAGGTACTATTGAACACCAATTCTTAAGTCTCTCCTCAGAAGGCTGAGCAAGTTTCCTTCTGTTAGAGGCATCAAATATAAATAAAAACCCCACAACTAAGCAGTTAAATAGGATTATTAGAGGTTTATTTTAATCGTCTTTTTTTTTCCCTCACATCCAGTTTCCTTCTCTACTTCAGTAATTTTAAAATAGACAGATGATACCAAGGTGTTGGGAATTTTACAGATTTAATATTGATAACAAAGGTATCAGTTATTGCCTACAGCCCTCCTTTCTCTTTAGAGACTTCTTTAAGGTAGATCTTCCTGGTCTCATCTACCCAAAACACTCCAGCCTTGTTCATTCCTCTCTGATGATGCTTTGCCTGCCAGACATGCTCAGGGACTTGCAGCCCTTAGACTTCCCCACTTCAGAACATAAAGGGGGCTGCTTTTGGACAAGACTGTATAGACTTGGTCAAGCCCTAAGGGGAAACAAGTGGTTCTGTTGCAAACTTTGCAGATTATCCTGCAGATATGGCGTAACTGAAATCAAATTTTCATGCCTTAGAGTTGCTTACTGTCTCTTACATAGGATACATAAATATTACATGCACAGTGACTAACAGAAGCAATCAGATTGAATCTGGAACAGTGTTGCATTAATACAGGATTCTGTTATCCTTAAGTATCTCAAATACTATTCCAGCATCAATAGCATTCTCTAAGATAAAAGTTACTGCTCAAAGTCAATAGCAACTGGCAGCAGAATCTGTCACTTACTGTCTATATAGCCCATGAACTCGAAGTACATTGACATTGCTTTTGATCTAGAGGTTCATTAAAAGAAGAGAACAAATCAGGGATGCTTTATCACTTCACTCTTTCTTTTGTAATGTTTTATGAATAAATGGACTCTCTCATCACATTATCCTAAGCTAACCTGCCAGCTGATGCATCTTCTTGTAGTTCTGATGTTCCAGAAGGAGGTGGCAGCATGTGTTACTGTCTGAACCTCTGCACTTAGGAACTAATAGGAATTAAAACCTGATGCAATGCAAACTGAGGCAGTATCTGCACATCACTTCAGTCTAATGCTGAGAAGAAGCACCAGGAAAGAGCCATGGGAATTATGGAGGTTGCTTCCTTCATGGTCCAAATGAGATTGTGCCATGGCAGAGATAGTGACTGAGAGTGATTTACGCATTCCTGCTTATGGCTTGTGCCAAAATGTAGCATGTCTGTTGTTTAATATTTATGTCCTAGTCGCAGTATTTCACTTATATTAAGACTTCAAATACTCTAGAGGATATCCTGAGTAGCATCTGCCAGTGAATTTACCTGTGATTTGCAATGGTACTACATGCTGAAACCTCCATCTCTGTTCAACTCAATTAAGAAAGCAAACAAATTAAAAAAACAAAACAAAACAAACGCCTCTGTAGCACGCTCTTCTTTGTGAGAAAAATTCTCATTCTTCGTAGCATGAGATTGTAAAGAGAACAAGCTATAATTAATCATAGATGTTGTACATAAAGTTGCTTCAGTATTTTTCGGCTTTTTGCTTTTTGAAATCTAAATTAAGAAGGTTTTTTCAGTGTAGACATAGGCTAGGAAAAGCTTAAATTAGCACAACATCTAAATAGACAAGAATATTGGACAAAGTGTTGGTGGGGAAAAAAATCTAGCATAAGACAAAAAAAAAGAAACAAGTCTTCTCTTAAGTTGGAACCAAAGGTTTCCAAATTTTGAAATAGTTAAGTGAGTATGCTTTACAATCTCACCTATTCTAGTGGCTCTTGCAAATGGGTCAGATATTATTCCTTAGATGTATTACTTTCCTCACAGCAATTAAGCATCCAAGACCCCTGTCTCAAGAAAAGAAAAACAGCTTGAAAACTTGTGTATTGAACAAGATCTTCCTTTTTTTTCCCCCTAGAACAAGGTAAAGTCATATGTCAAAAGCAGAGGTCCCAGTGGAGTAAATTGGTTCCCAAATCGATGTACTTTTTCTATAGAGTGCAGTACCCACACATGAGTTAGGTGCTAAACTCCACTGAAATGACTGAGACTGAGACACTCAAGTAGTTTTGTCTTATTATTTTATTCAATAATTTCATCAGCATTGTTTATTCCCTTGATGCTGGCATAAATGGAAGAGAAACCTATGCATATTCTTTTCTTGCTTGGTGGTTGTAATATTTACAGAAGAAGGCATATGACTTCATTTACATAGCGTGTGGATTATTAATTGCATTAACTGTAATATATTTCATGACATTTCTGGACCTATATTATTTAATTGCTTTAAACAATCTCTTTAATTATTTCACAACAAACAAGGGCTAAGGCTTAGTCATATAGACATACCATAAGAGTAATTTTTAAAAGGTCGATTGTATTTAGCAATCTCAGCATTCTGCAATGCCATTCTAGTTAAATCTAAAGTTAAGCCAACACATAGTAACAAATATTGGGTTAAAAGCAACATATTGGTAGAAGAATTTGAAACCAGATTTTTCTCATAGAAGGAAAAAAATCCAAAGGAAAATAATTAAAAATATGAAAGTGAAAGAAACTGTGTATGCATTCATTAACCTCTTAAAACTAAATTTTGAATTTTGAAAAAATGACAGTAGAAAATTTTGTTTTAATGAAGCCATTAAAAAAATAATCTTTTAATTGCTTTCATACAATTTTCTTTTTCACACCATGTCATTATGTTTGATTCTGTGTAGATTACTGAAAAACCGAAAAGAAGATGTATTTTAAAAGAGGGCTTAAAAACTGCAAAAGAACTTTTAAAAAATTACTATTTTTCCCAGAAAACAAAACAAAAAAATCAGCATTGAATATCAGATAAAGTGTAGCACTACCCAACTTCATGTTCCTGTTTTAAACATCAAGGAAGTACTTTAGAATTCAGGTAAGTCATTTTACTGAATGTCTTTTGCACTACTGCAGCAACATAGCTCAAGCAGAAAATCAGAAAAGCTGCTGCCTCAAAATTCACTGAAGACTTCTTTAACTATAAGGGAGATATTGTCATTACAGATTAATAGAAACAGATTTTTCTTTAAAACGGTACTGTAAAGTACAAATCTTCCAACCACTGATACAAATATATCTTGCTAATTCAGTATTTATTCTCTTCTTGCTCTGTAGATGTTTCCTCCCTGTCTATAGAAAACTGTTCCTCCCTCCCTGTATAAATTATACTAAGTGACACTATAAAGACATTTTTTTCTTACCTTGACAAACCTATTTTTTAAAATTTTTCGTCTTTGCAGCTGTAGTAGAAGATTTTTGGATGACTTCTTATATCTATTGCCTGCATCTTCATTTTATAAAGGTATAATATCCATTAATTATATTGTCATAAGACCTTATTTTGATTGTCCAGTAAGTGTTTTTTTCACTTCCATGAATTCTGAGGTACGACGCCTATTCTGCTGAATGACCTGAGTGTTAAATGGTGACACAGTATTAATCAGTATTGAGAAGTAAGATTGAAAATTCATAAATTCACAGGAGAAGACTGTATTCAGGACAATTTATGATTCAGACCTCATATTCACACTCTGAATGATTGTAATTACCTGCTGTGACAATAACACATTCATAATACAGCACAGAAATGAACTCGTATTTTTAGTTCATTATTTAGGGCAGCAATTCACAACCAGACATAGAAATAGGACAATATACAGGAAGCAATTTTACCATTCACTGCAAGTTAGCAATGGAAAAAAGCAATTCCATAAAGTTTCTGACCCTCATTCTTGGAAAAACTGCTGGTTTTGTTAAAAATCTTTTTAACAATCAACGTGATTTTTAATCACCCTATTAATATTATTGGCGCTTGCAGACTACTTGCAGTCTACTGGCATTTCAGGGTAATCTTCCAACAGTATAGCACTATAGGCAGGGACAGAAAAAATGTATGCCTCCTTTAATCTTGGCATGTTTGTAAAATTTTTCATCTTTCTTAACAGTATACATCTTCTGTTTATCAGAATTTATTGCATAAATCCAGATTAATAAGCACAGACTCTCCTTTTGTGTTAGGGTATATGAAACTGATTTGGAATTGATTTAAAATATAGAGAAACTACTTTTGGGATTTGAGGTGATGATCACCTAATACAGGCTATTATTCTAAACAGTGTAATGAGTAATTACAGCTGTTCTATTTTGTTTCTAAGGCTGAAAGTTCTGCCAAGTTTTCCTGAGGAACAGAAAGAAAATCCTTGCATAGCGAGCTCTGTAGCAGCATAGATTACTTGATTTGTAAGATAGCATAGTTTTAGTGTTAAAATGCTATCTATAAAATGCAAATTATGTAATGACAGGTTATGGAATGCAGCAATGTGTAAGCTGATCAATTAAACCAAATATTGCAGTCTTGATATTTTTACAGTAATGAAGCCTGAGAATCTGGGATGAATGGCCAAGGAAAGCTACCGGACTACTGCAGAAATTCCGTGTTAAGTGAGAAAAAACAAATTAGGAGGAGTCCTTATGAGTAGATGGGCTATCACATGACCATATGTGTGTCCCATATTTATATATCGGAGGTGTCATAACCAGACAATACGAAGGAAACGATCTCCACTGACACACTTCAGAGGTGTCCCAAACCAATAGATGCTACTAAGGGTTACAGAGGCTCGTAGACCCCAAATCATATAGGATTGAAAAGAATTGGACAATTCTTTTCAACCCCATATGGTTTTGGGTCTACTAGCCTGTGTAATCCTTCTCATGTAGATTATGGTTTGAAAAGGGTTACACAGCCACAGAGATGTCTCTCCTATTCTCTTCATTTTCATCTTCACTGAGGGTAACCAGCATGGGCAGAACCAGAAGTCAGAGAAGGTTCCAGAATTCTGGGTCTCATTTTAAAATATTCGAGCATACATTTGGGAAGTACTCCAAGAGCTTATTGTGGCGTGCTGGAAGAATCAGAAGGACTACAACCGGAAATTTTAAGAGTAAGTGTGCTTTGGGATTGTTCTCTTATAGTGGAGAAACTAAGTCCTACTGTAAGGAATGTTGTGGGAAAGGAGAATAAGTACCTCTGCAGATGCAGACAACTTACCCCCGGCAAATTCCTTCCCACCCCAAACTTGTAAATACTTTGTTCTGGACATAGTGTGTCAATAGCATGATGGAGATTAGTTGGTTCATGCCAGCTGGCAGCCTCCCTGGTAATTCCGTCATACTTTGGGAGATAAAGCATTCGAATAATTTATCCTTTCCCATAGGTTTTTTGCCTCAGGTCTCAAATTTTGGATTCTGAAGAATCAGCCTAGATGTGGGCCGTTTCAGACCAGTTGACTTTAATTTCTGTGAAAGTTCTCAAGAATGTTTAATTTGTCAAAATAAGCAGAAGCTAAAATAATGAACAAATACTCTCACGAAAATAATGTATGCATACTCAAACTGGAGTTTTGCCAAAAACCAAAACTGGGAATTGGCAGTAAGAGGACGCAATAATCAAAAGTCTAGATATTCATGCAAGTCCTACTGAAATTTTTCAGTTGAACACAGGCTGTAAAATTATCTTTCCGAAGTCTTATGTTTTTCACTGTTCACATTCCCTTGTTTTTACATTATGTAAACCGCGGACATTACTCTTGCATATATTTTTTATTGATCTCAGCAAACTTTTGGTGCTTCATAATAAATAATTACATTTTCATGGCATAGAAACTGAATGCTTGTTTCTTCTCTGATCAGTTTGCAGTTCCTGAGCAAAGACCCTTCAGCTTATTAGAAAGAATTCAGATTCCTTCAGCTAGGTTTACAGTAGGCCTCCTCCAATGTTTCTGAAAGAGATAGGAAGCAGGACAGACACTGCCTTAGTAAAGCCACATTCATCCTTAACACACTTCTCAGAAGACACTCAAAACCTTTCCAATATGGCATTCTAGTTCTCACCAGCTTTATAGTACTGCAATGTAGCTCATTATAATATTGTATCTTTACCTGCTACCCAGTTATTCTTCTGATTTGTATAACAACTCTGTCAAGGCAGTGTGAATTCTTGAGTGTCTGTAGGAGACCTTCCCACCAGGAACTTTTTGTGCCTGCCTCTGCTAGGCTGATGAGCCTTGTTTCCAGGAGGTTTACGTTTAGATTAATTTCAAGAAGGTCATTGTGGTATAATAGCATTATTTAGATTTCATGAATCAAGGTTGATCTGTGGAAAGCCAGCTGGCTGCCCAGAATTGGTTTCTCTTATCCAGATGAAAAACTGAATTAAATGCCTCTAAATCTTGCTTTCCATATAAAATTGCTCCCTTTACTCCAGCCATGAATGTTGAAAGGCTGTGAATTGGTGGACTATGTGATTTGTTGCATCAATAAGGCAATATCTCTGTTCAGATGTATTCTTTCTCTTGAAAAAAATGAGGACTCGTATTAAGGGAAAAAGTTACAAGCTTGTGTTAATGATTGGGGGAAAACAATTCAGAGGCAAAGCATGAGGATCAACACTAGAATCCATTTGAATAACATGGAGCATAATAGATAGCCCTGGAGTAAACACAAGGCTGTATTTCACTCAAGAACTCAGCTGCAGTCATAAATGGTGAGAGTTTTATGACTGGCATCAGAGCCTCAGGAATTAATTCAGGCTCATACTCACAGTAGTACCATATGTTGTTATTTATAATATCCACTTTATAATTACTACTCTTAAACAATTTAATATTTGTAGCTGTAATATTTCAAAGATTAAGTCGTTAATTTGAAATGCTGAACTTTTCTTGAGGTAACATCTTTAAAACCATACTCAGCTCCTTATCAAATGAGATTTTTAGGGGAACTATATTTAATACAAACTGGTGCCTGCTGAATAACTTTTAACACCACAAGAAACTATTCTCTTTAATAAGGCTGTGGAGTGCAGTGGGACTCAACATAAGAGCTATGGTCTCATTTTTTACTTGAGAAGTTGCAGATTTATATTGGGTCCATTAGATAGTTATAAGGTGTAAGAAGGCAATGAAGAAAAAATCCATTTGCTCTGTTACGTGTTCTTCTGTGAAATTAAAGGTCTTAAATACCTACCTATGGTCTGCACGTGAAATGGAGACAATCAAAATACCGCAAATAAGTGATTCAAATTAAAATTTCATTTATTTGAAGAATCTGCTCCTGATTTCTACATACTGTCTAAAATAAACGTTGAAGATCATGCTATTCTTGGAAGTTAACTGTCATTTTTCTTGCCATGATAATATACTTCGTCACACTTATTCTTGGCTTCTTCCCATATATATAACATCTTGGAAGTACAGCCGGCATAAGAAATGAAACATGACTATGGGAAAAGCATTCCTGCTCTCTGAAGCAGCTTGCAGATAGGCTATTTGAGTGTGAATGAAAAACAACTGCATATAATCAGAACAACCTCACAAAAATCTTTTACCCCATCTCTACCATTTTCCCCCCTCTTTTTTCTTTTCTTCTTTTTCTTTTTCTTTTTCTTTTTCTTTTTCTTTTTCTTTTTCTTTTTCTTTTTCTTTTTCTTTTTCTTTTTCTTTTTCTTTTTCTTTTTCTTTTTCTTTTTCTTTTTCTTTTTCTTTTTCTTTTTCTTTTTCTTTCGTTTGTTTTTGTTTGCCTTCCTTTTTAATTTTTTCTTCTGTGTGCCTTGTACTCAGATAAAAATGAATGCAAACAAAAAGAGGGCTTCAATCAATAGATGTTGTTTCAATCAATAGATGCTGTTTACATAAGGGCTTCTTGTCACTTAAATTCAAGGTCTCTATTATTGGACCACATACAAGCAGTGTTCTTATGGAAGACCCTGCATAGCTTGCCTGAGTCATGTCCTTGTATCTCACAGGTTCCATTGTACTGGAAAAATCTTTATGCTAAAAAGTATTAGGTATTCTTGTTGTGCTTTGACCCTTGATAGTATGACATACTGAGAATAAGAGCTGGATTGAAGCAAGGTAAGGACAACATTAATGCAATTTAATCCAGTTCAGACCTGGGACCACCTAAACCATGATCTGAATATACCCTAGTAGAGTCCTTTCAAGCACCTTTATGGAGAGATTTTTCAAGATTCCATTGTCCGGGGTCACCAGGTCCTGCTCCAGCTTTGAAAAGTTTTTACAAAATACAAGTATCTTCCTGTGCATATTTATTGAGGTCAAAAGGATTAAATTTTTCACCATGGTCACAGAGAGAAAAATTTTCAAGTCTTGATTGCACTAATGCTTTGATGAAAATTGCTAAGTGACTATTGGTATTTGTTCTTTAAGTGCACCGGTTTGACTCCTGCATTTATTGTGACTATTTTAAGTGAAACTTTCAAAACAAGAGACTCACTTCAACAAAAACACTGCACCAAAATTATCAAAAATTTTCTCCTGATTTTCAGAACTTTTTCTCATTGTCATTTAATAGGCATTTATGTGGGTTTTAATGATAAATAGAGTAGAATTTTGTTATCTATGAGCAGAAGCAAAGCTGAGCTCCCAAAGCTTATATGTTAGCATTCTGATCTGGGGAACACTGAATATCAGATAAGCTATATTAGTTATACAGCTCCTACTTAAGAAAATGCTTTATTTTATTTTAATTTCCACATTCTAAGTTCAGTGCATATATTCCCTTCCTGGTAAAGCATGCTAAGCTTCTGAAGACAAATATTTCTGGGACCACTCACAGAGCCTCACTGTGATTCTTATCTCCCCTCAGGCCTGTAGTACTAATTAATGCTATCTTCATATTTTACAACTTTACTACAAGTTAAAGGGAAATGTACCTGAAGAAGCCGTAAAAATGAACCTTGATTAAGATCTGACAATATAATCAGCTATGTTTGTGGCAGCCATATTTACAGGAACAAATATCCAAACCTCTTTTCGAGGTATGCAGCAAAAATGATGTGCTTCCTTTTCATTTAATAATTAGCCCATATTTATAAGGAGGAAAACAATGTAATCCATAATTGGAATAATTTATACTATAAATTTTACTTTAGCCACTGAAGTTATGCACATGAAAGGAATCCAAAAGCTGGCAAGTGAAAATTGGAGCTTAGTCTTAACTAAGCAGAGTATATCAATTAACTGGAAACTAGAAGTGCAAATATAAAGTACTCCAACAATTTATGAAGGTCCTTCAGGGGTTTTCTGGTCCTAAAGGGCAGAAACAATGCATTTTAATAAAGGAAACACAAACTTTTGATAGCTTTTCAAACTTTCTACTTTTGGAAAACACTGTCCTCTAGGCTTGTTTTTTAAGAGCAGGGAAGTCTCACGAGAGTAGTGCCTTAGACAGAGACGGAGTAAAAATAATGCCCATTCATTATTCTTCAAAGGAAGAGATTGATGGCTTCTCATAAGTCGCTGATCTGTAAAGGATTCAATTTTTAAACTACTAGTTTTTTAATGTATCACAGAATCACAGAATGTTTGAGAAACCCTAGAGGTCTTCTGGATAAGCAGTAGGGTGCAGGGATAGCTGAGATCACTCCAACGAAGGTAACCTGGATATCCAGAGTCAAATACAGCCATGTCAATTCGTAGATCAAGTGTGACACGGGCTGTTGCGTGATTTCTGGTGACTAAGCTGGATTTTTTAAATAAAAGCTTCGGTTTTGTTAAAGAATTTCCAATATCTTTAGTCTACTAGTCAGTCATTTGATAGTTTAACATCAGATTTAGAAACGTGATGATTTCTGGACTTAGATTACGGCATAGTATAGCTAAAGACTGGTGGAGAGAGGAATCTCGAGGGGATTTAGTTCCATCAGGAGCTGGCAGCCGGCAGGGCTGTGCTCTGCCTTTACGTGCTGACCAACCCTTGGGGCTAGATGGCCGTAGGGGGTTTCATGGGGCTGCATGAGCTCGGCCTCCTGCTCCATGTGGCCTGAGATGGCTGCAAGCTGGCAGCTCCCCCAGGAACAGGACCAGGAGGTGAGATGTGCCACTCCACAGAACATGGCAGGACGGGGCAGGGTCATAATACCTATGGCCTCTGCTGGCGTCATGAGCAACAGAGAGATGGAGGCAGCAGATCTGGGTCAGCCGAGGAGATACAAGCAATGATACAGTGACATGGGTGCTGGAGATATCCCTGGGGAAGAGACTGATGATGCTGGGCTCAGCTGAAGTGGGAACTTTGGCCATTTGGAAAGGAAAAGATTGTGGGAGGCATCTGGGAGACTAGGCAGGGCCACAAGGGCCTGTTAGTACCCTCAGGTTACTAAGAGTCAGTTTTAATTCCTCTTAATATTAATTTAATTCAGTCAACTCTTGTCTTGTGCTCTGAGACATGGAGAAGAGTAATTTTCAATCACATCACTCTGTCTTTTAGACACTTCTTCAAGTACTTCAGATACTTTGATCATACCCTCTCTTCTTATTTCCAGTGTAAACAGCCCTAATCTTCTCAATCTCTCTTAATCTCTGAGATGCCCTTGATGATTCATCACTCCTCTGCAAGCAGTCTCTGCCTCTGCCTTCACAATACGTTTTCTAAGGAAAGGTGACCAGTATTGTAGCCAGGATGAAACTACAGCACCCTATGATTTATAGAAAGACAATATAATGTTATGTATATATGCAGCCTCTTATGCCTTGTCTAACGTAGTGCCTCGTTAGTGTTTCTGCATAGCTGCTGGGTGGCACTGGCAGGGGCACTGTGAGCTCTGCTGTTCATCTGAGGTCCCTTTGCTGTGTTGCCATAGATGTTAGGTGCTGTGCTGTCAGTGTTAGACATTGCTCTATAGATGCTGGGATTGCTGCACTGCTACAGATATTGTAAGATGTAGGAATTCTTTATTTGGAGGGCACATTTTCTTTATGTGTTTGAATTGAAATGCATTTGCTATCATGTTGTCCTTTCAGGGCCACTGCACAAACGTGTTGTCACAGCATATGTGTATGTATGTGCCAAGTTAGGGGATGTTGGTGTGGGGAACAGAGACCCTCTGCCCTCCTTCTGGCAGTTCAGCTGTGCCTGCTTTTCTCCTGGACGAAGGCATCTGCCTTGTGGAGAAGTCACGATATCTCCACCCACTTGGGATACAGATCAGCAGTTATGGGGTAATCACAAAAGCATCATTAGATTAGTGGATGAAGCAAGACTCATGGTTTTGAGAACACAAGGGCACTCTAGCACACATACTAGACAATTACACCAGTTTATCTCACTCTTTTCAGATTGCAGCAAGCTGACCTCCCTTCCTTTTCTACCCACAAGCGTGTGCCAAGGCACAGATGAAAAGAAGATAAAAAATAAATTTAAAATAAAAAGGTTAGTTATATCAGAAGAATCAGAAGATAGGGAAACAGTCAAGAATTTCAGATATTTGCTCTGGACATTCATCTCAATTGTTAATTTTTGGGCAAATTCTTTGAGTATTTGTAAATGCAGTTAGCATATATTGGTAACATTTTAAAGAAAATTTGTCTTTGAAATAGCCTGATTTTACTACTGAATATCTGATGTGCTCTGAATGAACAAAGGGTTTTGGCAACACCCTAACTCTGCATTTTTGGATCCAAAGGAAGTTGGGTAGCGATTGACATATGCATAAATGAAAATATGATAAAATTCTGATAAGTTTTGAATTTTTTTGTTTTCTGAATGGCAGTATTTTTTTATGGAGTCTGAAAATTTCACAACTTATGGAAAGTTACTCTCATATAAGGGCAGTAATTTCTCATTGGTACATCTGTTACAACCTGCCCCTGAAGGCAAGAGCTTGTTAATAGATTCTTTGGGGCAGATTAGAGTGAAATGACATTGAATGACCAGTGTGCATATATAAATATATATATGTAGGGTTCATTTTAGAACAATTTGTTCGCAATGGAAAGGAGGTATGGAGCCAATTTGATTTTTATCTGTAGAAATATAGCGACGTAAAAGCATTAAGAAAAGTTTAAGAAAATGTATAAAGAAAAGAAAGAAAGAGAAAGAAAGGATAAGAGTAGAAAGACATCACCACTCATGGATCCAGTGATGAGACCAGTCTTGATCTGTTGAGGGTTGGAGAAGCCCACAAAACATGTGCTCAACAAGTTCAATACATTCAGGTTTGAGTGGAACACCTGAGTACCTCCCCTGGAGGGGGGAATTTTACAGTGTTTGATGCAACACTGTGGATCTGTTGCGACAGTATGGGTCATGCACAGCCCTCTGGTGGAAGGCCCCAGAAATTATTCTGGAGCACTTTGGGGGTCTTTGATGGTTCACGACACCTTGTAAGATGTGACAGCTCTGATGACAGTGTAATTGAGCTAGTTATGCCCCATCAGAAGGAATGAATACCTTTAGGCCTACTGGAGGGGAGGGGGGAGTTTTAAAATGGAGCCAGTTGTGTAAGGGAGGACACTGGCATTATAAAAAGCACTACCCTGCATTGGCAGAGTCTGCTTCTTATCTGCCTTTTCCATTATTTGGCTCAAACACCAGCTTGTTTCTCCGGTGGTGGTTGTGCACCCCTTCTGTCTTATGAGGTTCAGAGGTTTTGCCATTACACACAGAAAACTTTCCTTCTCCATTTTGGTTGAGTATGCAAACCTTGCCTCAGCAGAGCACTCGCTGCTTTTGCAAATGGCCAATTGTTTGAGTCATTAGCCAATAAAATTTCAGTCTCTCACAATATCCAAGGTCAGTCCAGGTGAACAGAGATCCAAATTACACACTTTGTGAAAGCCTCTCTGCTCATCTCAGACTCCATCTAAATATTCCAGATACTCCAGATACATTAAAAACTTCTATAATTCCTGAGGTCTACCAGTGGAATTAGGCCCCTTAATGCTTCATGAAGATACCAGTATTCTTGAAAAATTTTGTCAGAATTTCACAGAATCACAGAATAAGCTGAGTTGGAAGGGATCCACAAGGATCATCTAGTCTAGCTCCTGCCCCTGCACAATACCATCCCCAAGCATATTGTCCAAACACTTCTTGAACTCTGTCAGGCTTGGTGCTGGGACCACTTCCCTGGGGAGCCTGTTCCAGTGCCCAAACACTCTCTGGGCGAAGAACTTTTTACTAACATCCAAGCTAAACCTCCCCTGACATTACTTTCTTTCTTCTTGTTGCAAACTTTTTGCAGAAGGTTATCACATCCTTCAGTTTTGTATCATTCACTGAAAAAGAGCCTGAATGACTTGTCCCAAATATGTGTGCGATTGCCTGAACTGAAACATCCCATTATAATTAGAGCAAATGGTATTTTCCCCACAAATTCAATTTTTCATCCATTGCATTTATTTAATAATGTAATGATAAGCTTTGGATTTTGGATACTCATCTTGACAAAGTCCTGTGCTCCTGATTTTTTACATCAAAAGTGTTGCAAATGAGAAAATTAAATCTTAAGTTTGAAAATTGATTGTTTTCATTACAAAGCTAGCATTAGTGCTTAATGAGCTTGCATACACATGGCTACGTATCAGAGTATAGCTATAAACACCATAAAACACAAAATAATTAGGTGACCTTTCCCCAGACTATCTTCAGTAGCAGCACTATGACCTTCTTAGATTGTGTTCTGAACTTCTGGCTTGCTATTGATTGCAAAATCAGTGAATGTAATGAAAGCAAGTCTTAGGATGCCATAAACTGTTTCACAAGGCAGAGATGGCAGCATTTGAAATGTGTTGAAAGCTCTAATGTAAATTATTTATACTGCTTGCATGATGCAAACCTCTCTGCTTGAAGAGACTAATCAATTCTTCCATTTGATAGGAATTTTAACTAGATGGAACAGCTAGGGGTGCAAATATAGTTCAGCAGCCTAATTCATTGGCTATTTAATTGAGGCTAGCCTAACGTTTTCATTGTTCTACCTATATTAGAGCAAAAAGACATTAAGATGATTTAATTGTGGATCTTGCAATGGGAAAACCTTAAGCCTTAAGCAGCGTGTTGAGAATATAACATGCATGTTGCAGAGATAATTATATAGTCTTGAAACCGTATGGCATGAGGTATGCTCCTATCCATCACTAGTGGTGGAACACACCTTCCAACAGTATAACCAATAAAAGAGGCACTTCACATTCAAGCAAATAGCTGCACAAGACATACTTGATTGATCTGTCAATTGTCTGCTTCTTATTAGTTTCTTAAACCTTTATACTTAGCAGATATAATTGTAAATATGTCTTTACTTGGTTTATTTTAGCTTCTGGAAATAATGTTTTCTCTCATAAAAAGACCATAAAGGCCAAACGTTTAAAAACTTATCTATACAAAAATACAGCAAGCTGTGTTAAACACACATCAAGGTACAATTTTCTGATGAAATATATCCCAAAAACAATTTTGCAAACAGAGGGCTAGAAATAAGCATTTAAGAAAAATGAAGAAAATGTTTCAGTTGTCTTTGAAAAGGTGCATGTTTTGAGGTTAATGCATTTAGGAAAATAAAGTGAAGAGAAATTGTTCGGAAAGTAAGACACTCGCTCTTGAGTCAAGGTCACATTTTCCTGGTATGAAATATATTTTCATGTCACTGAAGCTGAAGTCCTGTCCTTCCTTACAGCCCAAGAAATTGGGAGTGGTGATTATTCTAACCTAGCTATTATCTCTAGAAATAATGTTTTTGCAGAAGCTAAGTTAATGAGGTAAGGGCTAGTGATCTGCTAATTAAAAATCTAAAAATAGTATTAATGATAAATGGGGTGTCAAGATATTCTAGCTAAGGAAGAATCTTTAAGTTGGCACTGATCAATGCATAGCTCTGATTTCATGACACTGCATATTCATTTAATGAACCTCCTCTTTTATCTGTTAATTACTACAACACTCTCTGGATTAAGACTATAGCACATTCTTCGGAGAATCTGTGCATTGTCTAGTTCAAGTTTATTTATGAATATTTATTAGTTTACTAGCATACCAGAATCTTCTTAGTAGCTAACACATTACCTCACACTAATAAGGGCTTTTGTTTGACATGGAAAGCAATTGCTTTACATTGGAAAAGCTGTTAAAGCTTAGTGCATGTCTTTCAGGAAGCAAAGAAAATTGAGAAGCTAAATATACAGACTGGGATTTTTGAACAGGCCCATCTGAATTGTCTAACCCATTTACATCATACTACACTGAGAGTAGCACAAAAACCCAACTTAATTCTTAATAGAAGCATCTGGCCAGTAGATCTGCAGTTAATGGTCAATCATATTTCCAGTTCATCTGTGAAAACAGCATTTTTTTCCAAATTCAGGGCAGTGAATTGTGAATTCAGATATCTCAAAGTTATTTCCAACTGAACAGAATTTTACTAGAGCGTGTTATGGCCTCTAATTAAACCTGAACACATCATTTGACTTGGAAAAGTAAAAGTGTGATGAAAGATAATTTGTTGCAAACCAAGACTAGTCAGAGAACCAAACACTGGATAAATGATAAGAATAGAAGGAAGTAGCATGCAGTATAAATAAAAAATCAGTACAAATCTATCAGTCTCTGGAAAGCTTTACTAATAGCAACACTGAAGCTTGTGCCATCAACAGCAAGGATCCTATAAACAAATTCAGCCGTTGTCTGTCGACACAAGATGTCTCTACAAATGTTAACAATATCACATCTATTGATTTTGGCCATATTTAAGTTATCCATTGTCAGAGCTCAAGAGATCTGAAAAAAATATTGCTCCAAAATAAAACAAAAGATATAGTTCTTACTTTTGAGCATGGTCAGACCCTTTTGCAGAAGGACAAGTTTTCTCAATGCCTTTTTGGGACAGAGTTAATCAGGAATAGCCACAATGCAGTCACAGTTTCACAGACTGAATATGACATGTTATAGTTAGTGTCAGAATCCTCATTCAGTGATTATTTCAAATAGGAATGTGATTAAATCCTTATGATATTGTACTTGGGTATTGTCCCAGTTCTGGGCCCCTCACTTCATGAAAGACATTTGAAATGCTGGAGTGTGTCCAGAGAAGGATGAATTTGGTGAAAGATGTAGAGATCAAGTCCTCCAAAGAGGAGTTGTTTAGCCTGGAGAAAAGGAAGCTCATGGGAAACCTTATTGCTCTCTACAACTGCCTGAAAGGAGGCTGTAGCAAAGTCGGTGTTAGCCTCTTCTCCTAAGAAACTTGTTACAGGACAAGAAGACATGGCCTCAAGCTGTGCCAGAGGAGGTTCAGATTGGACATCAAGAATTTTTTTACTGAAGGAGTGGTTCAGCATTGGAAAGGACTGCCCAGGGAAGTGGTGGAGCCACTATCCCAGGAGGTGTTCAAGAAATGACTGGATGTGTCACTTAGTGGGGTGATTTGGTTGACAAGGCGGTGTTTGGTGAAAGATTGGACTTGATCATGGAGCTATTTTCCAATATAAATATATCTGTGATTCTATGATTGTTCGTTTCTTATGAGAGGAAAACCTTGCATGTGAACTGGGGATAAGGAGGACGTGGTGCGTGTCAAACACTCCTACATCAAGCTTTGAGCATCCCCACGTCCTTGCATTTGCTACTTCAAGTACAACCGCAAATCTTTAGACAAAACAGACATGTAGACAACTCAGTCTCCTGTAAAACAGAGTTACTTTTGCATCAGTCCCAACAATTTGCACTTGACCAAAATGTCTATGCTAAAGCATACTAATTAATACATAATGCAGTATTGGAAAGAAGCCAGATCCTATAGCAATGAAGATTATGTAGAATGTACAGAGACAGTAAAGTGCACTGAAATGCTGTGAAGGAAAAAGCAGTAGCACAGTCTGGATATATCAGTATGGATGGAGAAACTGAATATTAGAAAAGTTACAAGAGGTGGTTCCTGTGAACGAAATCTCTTATTTATAGGCAAAAGTTCTAAATATAAGAGTATAGGGAAACAACTACAATTTCCCTGTTGAGAGGTTTGCACAGAACACTTTTAATCCAAATCAGCGGTTATTTAATACATTACTCTAAATGCTTGTCAGGGTTTTGCTAACAACTGTGTAATTTTCCACTCTCTGAATCATCTTGGCCGCAGTATGCTTGTCTTTCTAATTGTATCTCTTCTTTGATTTGACCTAAGAGTGAGATGATTTACCACCTGTACTCTTAACTTAAACTGTACCAGCCTAATTGGCTCCATATTTAATCAAGCATTCACAATGTCAGTGTTTCGTTTTCACCTTTGCTTGTTTTATGTGAAATGACATTGATCACTAGTCAAGTGATGAACTGAGATTGTGTGGCTTTGCCTGTGCTGTTACAGACATTATCTGACTTTTGTTTTATTTATCAGTGGTTACTCCAGTATGCAACTATTGTCATGAGAGATTTGGATTCATAACTTATGTATTTTTACTGGTGTTCTGAGACCATAAAGAAGTGCAGGCTCTCTCTTTTATATTCACATCCAACCTTAATGTGTCTGCCATCTGTCGAAGGTGTAGGTATGTTGCTCGCATGCTTTGTGGGTTATCCATACCTCAGACATTTCCCTTCTGGGCTTTGAATTACCCCCCTCAGCTGATTATACTTCTCTCCATTGACTGTACAGGAACACAGATTTTTAACTATCATATACAAACGTGTACCAAAATTTTTTTCTAGAGAAGATTGTGCAAATAACCACATTCTACATGTTTCACAGGCTGATTGGAAAAAAATTATGTCTATTTTCTTTTGCTACCAGTACAGTGATATTCTTTCAGTAGTCATAAAAATTACATTATGAAAAAACCCCTGAAATTTGCACTGCAACTGTAATTATGCTCTTGAGACCTTTGATTTTTATTAGTACTCCAAGCAATTTTTGGTGGCATATGCCTGAATGAAATTCCTTTCCTGTTACGCCTACCCTCTGGAGTATACATACACATAGAGACACATAAAATATAAAAATGAATATACTATGTATAGCATATAGCTACTACCCGTCTGACAGTCTGATATGACTGAGTTTTAGGAAAGTGAGTGGTGTTAATTCTGGAATCCAGTAGTCAGTCTCAAGGAATTACTGGGACTGGGATTTTACCAGTAGGAGTAAGATTTTACCTTTGTTTGGAAGAGAGCTTTTCCAGCCTCTGGACATTAAAACAGAGACGATGTCCCACAAGCACTTGCATGTTAGTTACAAGATCTCGTTGATTTCTTTTATAAGTGATTAACTTTTTAATTCAGTGACAGAAATTAGGAGCAAAATTAATAAAAAGCATCCAGCTAGATAAATCCCAAATTAAAATGTGTAACTGTCACCCAAAAAACCACTAAATTCTGTTCATGAGAGATGTATCAAAAGTGAATTTGTGGCATATGCAATAGAAGGTGAACAAGCAAAAGAATGCTTAGGTTGATACTAGTTTTTTCTTCATGGTTAGACAAATACTTAAAATGAGGATATTTGAACTCTTAATCCTTGACAAGTAGCTTACCCATCAATCTAACATGTAGGGTTGGTAAAAGGTAAAATTCTCATGAAGTTGTTCCATCATATATCAATTTCAAATAAGATAACCCCTCTCATACCAGTGTTTAATCACTGGATCAGAAGAACCCTTTCTTTCTCTCTGGGACAATTAATATTTTGTTGGGATGCACAACAGAAAATCAACTCAAGAAAAAATGAAGGTTTTAGACGCAGCTGATCCACAGTAATTGTCCAGGTGAACTGGTTTATCCAAGTAAGTGCAAGGTAATTCTAATTAGTTTAGCCCTCTTTTCACTACACTCTGAACTAACACTGATTACCTTGTGTTTGCTACACAAAGGTAGAGCATGGGTGGAGCTCAAGGTGGAGCATGACACACACATATGTACACACCAGGGACAGGCTGGTGCAGAGTTCTGTTTTATGCAGTAGTGCATCTTTTTCTGCTTTCCTCCCTTATGTTATCCAAGTACTCAACCCTGATACTCAAACACAGTGTTGAGAGAGAATTCTTGTTCAGTCATACCTCAGCAGCTTTGGTGATCCCAAATGTGCAAAGCTGTATTTAGATTTGAATCTGTATTCCTTCAGTTTCAGAAGCTGCAAACTGTAAAAGTATGGTATATCAAATGGAAATGACTTTTGGAATACTCAGTTCAGAATGCTACAGGTACTATAATTGCCCAAAACACAAGTTTTCAGATTTTAAGTTAACAGCAGTAAAAATACAGAGTTCAGCATGTGTCTTGAATTCCATTATCTCACTCCATTTTCTAAAAAGATAAGAGCTGAATGAAATTCTTAACACAAGGTAATAGATTTTAAACCTCAAAAAATATCGATGGTTACTACAGGTAATTTGAAATAAAGTAAAAACAGTCTTTTTATTAATAAAGACATTAATTTTGCAAAACTCCAGAAACCCCAATGGAATACGTTAAAAAAAAAACCCTAGTTTTTTGCTTTATACCATTTATTTCTATATTTTTTTGTTCCCAATATATCCCTATCTTCTTTATGTTCCATACTTTTCTGGTTGCAATAGAAAAAAATAGCAAGAGATTATTAAAAGGAAATGTTCTTAACTGCTTACTATGTTATCAGAAAAATTGTATGATTCATGATTTTCTGCTAAGTCAACTCCACAGGGGAAAAATATGTGAAAGGTGCATAATCTTGGCCTTCTGGAATATTTATTCATATTAATGCAGTGCATGATTAGAAATGCCTTTGTGCATGTCTATTTCAAACCAGTCATAACAGAAAGGAATGAAGAAGGTAATTATTAATTTAATGAAGCTCTGTCAATCGAAATAGGAAATTTTGTATGCATGTAAAGGTGTTTAACTTTGCCAGGAGGGCTTCCCATACACACAAAGGAACTGTGTAAACAAATATTCTGCATATGCTTGTGAATAATTAAATGCATTTAAACGAGAAACCACTATTCTAATACATCTACCCATAATGACCATTTACTACAGCTATAGAATCTGTAGTTTACTGTTCATTGACTGTGTGTGTACAACATTGGGATTAGGGCTTGTATCACTCTCCAAAGTCCATGTGATCTTGTAAGATAAAGACAACTTGAAGAAGAAAAAGGTGATAGGGATAATTAATGAGTTCTTTTCAGATGATTATAAGCCTCTATTCATTATATTGGAGGGTAGTGCTAATAAGAAAGGTCACTGCCGATGTCCAAGGGTGATAACCAGGGGCAGTATCTGTTATTACAGACGTGTCCGTAGCTTCTGAATACAAGAGTACTGAAGTGATTATCTAACTCCTTACAATTTTTACAAAGAGTTTAAAATAAAAGCCAAGAAAAATTATTACGTCAGTGGTTTCTGTGCCAGCGGAAAGCCAGACACAATTATCTACAGGGTATGAATTGTACCAAGTATCTCAAAAGAATGCTATCGGAAAGACCCACTGGTTAGGGTCATTCCCAGTAGTAATTCAAGGACAATCCATTTGTAGAAAAAAATAGAAATGGCAGACTCAGTCACATCCACAGCGGTAAATACTGCTTTTATGCTTCCACTTAAGGGATTAACTATGAAAAGGAAGACTGAAAGCTGCAAAGTATCTGCTGTCTTTGGAGCAGATGTATAAACAGAATCAAAAAGAGTGAAGCTGAGAGGTTTCCTGTAGTAGAGCGCATAGAAGAGATTGCCTGAGCACAGCAAACTTGGTCTAGTTGCTTAAAATACATAACTTCTACTACAAAGGACAATTAATATTACTCCCTTTCATTCCAGTTCCGTATAAAACGACAATTTTACAAAGCTTCACTGTCAAAGAAGATAAGATGGGAATGGTATATTGTACTGATAGCGAATAAACATTCAAAGATCTAATGCAGCAGAAGTACTTGTACAAGAAATTCAGGGAAACTTGCAGGAAAGGAGAGGCAAGACCATTTACAAGAGCATGTAGTGACAGGACAAGGAGAAATGTGTTCAAAAGGAAAGATAATAGGTTTGGATTAGATAGTAGGAAAAAAGTCTTTACTGTGAGGTTGTCCAAGGAAGTCATGGATGCCCCATTCCTGGAGGAGTTCAAGGCCAAGCTGGATGGGGCTCTAAGCAACCTGGTCTAGTGGGAGGTGTCCCTGCCCATGTCAGGCGGTTTGGAATGAGATGAACTTCAAGGTTCCCTTCCAACCCAAACCACTCTATGATTCTATTAAATCGTATTTTTTCAGGAGCTTTCTTTCACCATTATTATTTTAGTCTACTAAAAAGGTATGTACTTTACCTGTGAGTATGTGCTTCTTTCTCCATTATGCCTTGCCTTAACATGGATTAGAGTTTTACAGAAACTCAGTAGGCATAATTATTAAGGTTTTGCCTTCAATAGTGTTCATGAAAGATCGGTGGGGATTCATGGATGTAATTTCATGCAGTGATAAAACTAAGAATTTCACTAGGAATTGTAATAATTTCTCATACTGTAAGGAGCTTTCTGTTAGTACCAAGCTGATCAATGGTCCTGGAGTATTCTTGTGCAAATTGTTGCAGTCATTGAATGTAGGAATATAGTGTAGACAAGAAAACACCACCACCAACTTTGATTGCGTTGAACAGGTACAGGTTCTTGCCCACCCTGCAAAACACTTTTTCTTGAGTAGCCAAACTATACTGATCTTAAGTGAATTAACTAGTTCAACAAATATAAATAGATCAGATTTCTTCTTAATGAAATTCATGAAAGATTCAACAGGATACAGAAAAACAACATAAATGCCTTACAACCTCTATTTGCTCCTACAGCAAGTTTTCTGCTGTGTTTATCTGTATTTTAAGATCACTTTGCTGCATTGATTTAACATTATATTCTCAAAGTATAAAGATAGACACTTATTTAATATCTGTGTTACTAAATTTTTAACACATACTGAAAGGAAATCAGGCAGATAAGACTATAGCAACTGACATTCCAAACTACTGTGCAGTGCAGGAAATGTCATTTAGTTTTAATCAAGAATGGCTTGTCTCCCCAACATTTGGATTTTTTATCTTTCAGACTAAATTTCATCAGTAATACTTGCAGGGTTAGAACCCCTATTTTCAAATTATCATGGCAGATTTGAAAAATCTCTTCACATTTATAAAGTTGGGGGTGAGGTCTAAGGGGTCTGTAAACTTCACAAAACTACATGAAATGTTCAGATAAGCCTGTAAAACCCAGGCACATCTAGAAACAGGGCACGGCCAGGTCAGTGGAAGACATGAACACTAGAAATCCTCTTGTGGAAGTTGGTGATAGAATATGTCAGGCAAAAGGAAGAAGATCTACATAAATATTTCATCCAGCCTGGAGAGAAGTACTTCTTGATTTACTCCACTGAGAAAGAGAGGACAAGAGAGAATGAAAAGCAGATGGAAGGGTTTTACTAAGAACTGTCAAAAATAAGCTTTCCTGACTAGTCTTTTGATGAGTCTCACTACCCTAGAGTTCTTCCTTGTTATACTTCTACTATTTGCTATTTCAGAGTAGTCCCTTTGGCATTACTTACCTCATGCAGGAGAGTATCTAACATTCAGTCAAATCTCCCTCAAGTCTATCCTTTCCCAGGCCTTGTGCCTTTCATCCTGAATAGAGTCATACATCACTGAAGAACACATTGCCTTGTATTGTGGGCTTTCTGTCTGTTCCAGTCACTTAAAATAAAAGGTTAGTTCTATTCGACTCAGTTGTTCATCTGCAGTTCATCTTTCCCCTTAAGGATCCACACCTGGAGCTAATCACAGTTCCTATCTTTTGGTTCTTCTCATTTTCGCCCACGAGAGATCCTTTTTCAGCCTCTCATGATCTCTGTGAGGCCATTTTTCTCCCTATCTTCTCTTAGTATGGTACTGAAAACATCACCATCCTAAACATCTTCATAATCTGCTTTATATTCTTTTTAATCTTGTTTCGTCATCATGAACATGACCTCTTCGAGTGTCACCAACAAGGGTATATTTAAGCTACTTTTTATGGGTTTTTTTCAGAGTCAACCTTGTCACAGAGAAACAGATGCTAATGGTGGGCTGCTATCCCATAGCAGCCAACAGATGTCATTAACGTCATTAGCTTTTGGAAGGACTGTCTGCCTGGCAACATGAAAGAAAATAAAGGGTGCAAGAGCATTAAGGGTTTATTAAGCCAACTGCATTTCAGAATATTGTGCATAAGAGGGAATCCATACCTACAAAGGATGCAACCATCAAGCCAGGCTTGAGTAAAAGTCAAGCTTTTAATGCCTTGGCATGTGTATCAGCTTTGAATGGAAAACAAAATAATTGTGTTCTAAAGTAGCTCAGAACTGTAGTACTTTCCTGTTGGTACTGGAAAATAAAAGGGAATGAGTCACTTCTGTTTGCGTCTAGAACACTGCAACTGCACACTGTCCTTACTCAGACTTACTGTAATTATGGAGCTAACCTTTATGCTGTTTTAATTGTGTTCCCCCAGCAGGCTGAGGAATTTGGTGTTGTGCTATGAGTGTCACACTAGAGATAAGTGTCCCTTCATGGTTATGCCTACTCTTGTTGCTCTTGTCACTGAAACAGAGATGGAGTTGGGTTCAGTGGCCAAATTACATTAATAGGTTTACTTTGTAATTTTCTGCATATATTCATAGTTAATTCACATTGAACCCACAATGCATTTTAAATATTCCATCACATTGGTTTGACCCCCAGTTAGGTGATGCATGTCCACAAGTAAATGTGAAATACAGCATGTTTTCCGTGTTTCATTATTTTCTCTTTTTTTCAGTGAGTCTCTCCACTACCTGCTCAACAGACAGATGAGTCTCTTATCAGAAGTAGCAGATGGCAGAGCCAGTCTGTTTGAATTTTCCGACATGCACTTGTAGAACATTTCTGCAAATTTTGTTAAAGTGCATTATATTACAGCACAATTGGGCATATAAGCAGGGGGATAGCACAACTTCTGTTCAGAAATTTATTTTTAAACCTTGTCAAAGAGTTCTGCAATGCAAAAGCTGTGTTTTTTTAGCTCAAAGAAAGCAGACTGAATCTTAACTGACATTGTCTTCAGTTCCCCTCATTTCAATGTCAGAATGGAGGTTTGGATGATGAACTGAGGAATTGTCTTTGCGGTTTGTGAACTGTGGGAAAACACGCCCATTGATTTACTGAGAACTTAATGGCACTCCAATGAATAAGAATATTTTATAACACTGAATACTTCAGAATTTCATACTACTCACAGACAAGAAATAGACCAAATGGTTAATCTTTATAGCTGATAAAAATATGCAAGTGTTCCTTGGTGGCTTACATACATGCATACACATATATATATATGTTTACATTACAGCTGTCCTTTTATCTAGGTTTTGGGCAAAGTAATGTAATTATTCTCTAGGTGCTTCATTTCATAGAACACAAGNGAGAAGAGAAGAGAAGAGAAGAGAAGAGAAGAGAAGAGAAGAGAAGAGAAGAGAAGAGAAGAGAAGAGAAGAGAAGAGAAGAGAAGAGAAGAGAAGAGAAGAGGAGAAGTGGCAGAACTCTTCTATTTAGTTGACAAGAGTCAATATCAGATATATGGCACACCTAGTTTATCTGTATGCTCAAAGTTCCCAAGAAATCACGAGGACCATATGATTCTCTTCCACATCCCTTTTACCTCCTGAAGTTGACAGACATGAAATCTGAGCATGCCTTACAAATGACACATAGACTCTCAAGAAACTATTCTTCTAGTAAAGACTGCCAAACATTTTACAGTGTTCCCTATTTCTTTCTGAACTTCAACAATGTCTCTCCATATTGCAAGGGAGAACAAATGGGTTTGAAATAAGTTATCCCAGATTCTATTCATAGCTTAAAGGCAAATCATAAGCCTTTTTTTTTTATTATTATAAGGACATATCACAGGCACACACACACACACACACACAAACACACACACACAAAAATAAAAGTAAAAGCCTCTACAGAGAAGCTGTGAATTTATGCAACGTAAAATCAAGAAATCTTTCAGAATAAAATTGAAGTTGATGCCCATAAATGTTCTGCTTTATTGCTTTTATATTATTTCCATGTTCTATCATACCATTGAGATGGGGATGGGTAAGCTTTATTTTAATATCTATTTGTAAATGCTTTTGAATCATGCTCTGAGGTCATATACACTTTAAATCTAAAATAGTTAAACTGAGGCCACCACTCTTGGCCTGAATCAGTATGCTAGACCCAGCTTCCCAAAACTTGGTGGTATTTGTGCTAGTGCCCCTGTGAAGTCTTATAAGGTGGAGACTCAAATCTGAAAAAAAAAAAGCTTAGAATTTTAGAACAGTCACTATAATGGGAAAAAATCTTTAAAGAATTTAAACTTTTAAACCAATGAACCTATTAAGATTTAAAATGCAGTGTGCAAACTGTACTGTGAGACAGCTTAACTGTTCGCGATCTGACATGGCCAGAAGTTCTACATACAAAAGAAGCAAATAGACAAAGACAAGAGAAGCTCAAGCACGGACAGCAGAACAGAAATTAATTTTTTTTCTGTTTATTGGTAAAGATTATGATCTGCATTTGTTCCCCATTTTCTGTATCCATGAAGATATTGTCTATATTCTACCCTCTCAAGTACGGAAAGAGTGTAGAATGTTTTGATGTGCTCCTCTCTCAGCTGGAGGAAAACTGAATGCATATTTCCAAACTATTATTGCCATTATTGTTGTGACAAAAGCCACTTCTTCTGTGAACTGAAAAATCAATTGCTTGCACAACCCTCAGGAAAGACAGCTATGGTATGAACCTGGAAGTTAGGTAATGTGGGGAGGAGGGGTGAATTATAAGAAGAAGATACTGGCAAATACTGCGTCAGTATTTATATTCTTATATTCAGCTAACAGGACATAACACATATTTTTGGGAAGTAAAGAAAATTATAGAACACAAATGCTTATTTGTTGCCTTAGCTTCTACATGTAACAGTTACAGCTGTGTTGTCTTAAGAATTGGTATATATTAATTTTGAAAAAAGCCCTCAAAAGTTAAACCTAAAATAAGGGATTAACAATCATCTATATATATTTCTAGAACACCTGGTCTTAAGACTTGATCATTTAATTTCATGAATTTGATTTATAATAGATTATTGGTTAATGAGTTTAAAAAATGATCAGACTTTCTTTTCAGCAATAAATATGTACAGTGTGTCTCACATCAGAGACACGGATCTGTGCAGTACACATTAGGAGGAAGAATTTAGCTGTGGACATGTCCAAGTGAAGCTTTGTTGGATGAATCCTACGACTGGAGTGCAACTATCAATGGCTACAGGCTGTTTAGATGAGATAGGGGAGGAAGGAGGGACAGAGGTGTTGCCCTGTACCTCAAGAGGTGGATTGAGGTGAAGAGCTGTGTCTGAAGAACAACCACAAGGAGGTTGAAAGCCTGCGGGTAAGAATCAAAGACTGAGGCAACAAAGAGAACCTCGTGGTTGGTGTGTACTACAGGCGCCTGATCAGGGGGAACCTGTTTACTCACAGCATCTTGGCCTGCTGGGGGCTTCAACCAGCCCAGAATCTGCTGGTAAAGAGGCACAGCAAGCTGTAGACAACCCAGGAAACTCCTGGAATGCAGAGAGGATGACTTCCTAGGCCAGGTAATAGACAATGCTACAAGTAGGGATGCAATACTGGATCTGATGGTCACCAATGTAGACAAGCTAATCGAGGTCACCAAGACTGGGGTCAGCCTGTTCTGCAGTGATCACATACTGGTGGAGTTTGTAGTCCTGAGGGATACGGGATAGGTAAGGAGTAAAGTCAGGCCCATAAATTTTAGGAAAGAATACTTCCACCTCTTCAAGGGGGTAGTCAGAGGGATTCACTGGGAGACTGCCATCAGGGACAAGGGAGAAGAACAGAGCTGGCAGATCTTTAAGGAAGTTGCCATAGAGTTCAAGAGTTAGCAACCCGCAGGAGCAAGAAATTGGCAAGGAAGGAAAGAGATAGGCATGGCTGAGTAGGAACCTGCTGGTCAAACTAAAGGGAAAGACGCAAATACATAGGCAATGGAAACAAAGACAGGTAATCTGGGAAGACTATGGGATGAAGTTCACTTGTGTAGGGATGGTGTGAGGAAGACCAAGGTGAAGTTGGAACTAAACTTGATAAGGGAGGCAACAAATTACAAGAAGGGTTTTGACAAAAATGACTTGGACAGGTATATTAACCAGAAAAGAAAGGTTGAGGAAGGTGTACCCTCCTTCTCCCTCAATAAACAAGGCTGGAAAACTGGTAGCAATGAATGAGAGGAAGACTGAAGTACTCAACAACATATTTGCCTCAATCTTCAAAGGTTTACTTCTAACCAAGACAACAGTTTTGTATCAATTCGCATTTCAGTGTAAATGTATGAAACTCTTCTCTGTTTCCTAAGCGCAGATAGATTGACATAAAGCGTACTTACCTTTTTAAAAAAGATATTTTTCCTCACATTTTCCAGATTTCTGTCAGTTTTTCCTTTTTTTTCCTTTGAGCTAGAAATAGGTGTTAAACTTGAACCATATGGATAAAGATTTACATTTTTTCTTATGTCTCGTTTTATGATATGATAGACACATGATACAGAATACCACTACCTCTATGATTTGAGTGTTCACTTCAGAGAATGTGTATTTTTATAGTATTTATACATTTATATAGGAATGTGTATATATTTATAAATAGATTGCATTTATATGTCTATCATAAATCAGAAATCTTAAATATATCTGTTCCATGTTTATTTCATGCTCCATAGTCACTGGGCTATGGATGGCAGCCCAGTCACTAGTCCATCTGTTTATCTTCACTCTTAAATATGTTAGATATGTTACCATTTTTACAGATCATTATCAAAGGGGATTGAGAAAAAATTACACAGGAATTTAGAAAAATCACCCAATTTAAAAGGTCCTAGTATAATTTAACCAAGTCAAAAAAATGAACATGAGTCAACATTGATAAATGTGTTATTCTAAAATACCTTTCTCTTATTTTAATATCAAATTTTATTCTAAACTCATCTTTTTAACATACTTATAAGGGGTTTGATTCACACACACAAAAAAGTTACTATCAATCATCTAAACAAGACTTAACTTAAAAATATCCAACTTTCTACATAATGATCTACTGATGGCAGATTTTTGTCTACGGGGAAAAAAAAGAATATTATTCAGAGTCTCTGAAATTTTGTTACCATTTTTAGAACATAGCCATATTTACCATCTTCTTAATGGGGGATGAGTTGAGCACAATGAGAGTTGTTATCTGAAAATAAGTAGACATTTAATTATTCCTACTCTTTACTAAGAAGACTGTTTTAGTCCATAAGACATAGGTAGGTTATCAGACATAAAAATATAAATGAAGTGGTTTCAAAGCTTTTTGAACAAAGGGATGTGGGTTTTTGTATGATAACTTCCTGAAAGTTGAGAAGGACTGATGTGAAATGGAAAGATACCAGTGAAATAGACCTCAAAGGTAAAAAGCCAAAACAGAATACTTTTTTGCTCATGATAGTATTTAGCAAAAACATTCCCTAATACATAGTTGATGGAAATTAATTTGGAATACCCAATATGAGTTTTAAAAAACAATTGTTAATACAGAAACGTCACATTGCATAATTGCTCTAATATCTCCAGGGCTCAGTAATGGTCAGCTTGAAATACAGAAAGTGGCCTGGTCTCAAGAGATATACCCACATGCGGACGCAGAGGTATTTTGGAGACATGTATGTTTAAATTAATGGGTTTTTTTACAGTGGAGAGAGATAATAAAAACAGGATCACTCATATTTGTATGGAATGTTTTGACATAAACATTTCAAAAACTTATCAAAATAAAGGGAGAGACAATATAACTGCGGCATCAGACCAAGTCTAATAAGTAATAAATTAACACTGTCTCACTGTGGAGTATTTGGAGGTTTTAGCTACAATTCTTGCAGTGGCTCTATGCAAACTGTAAATTTCTGCTTTGACCAAGCCTTTTTGTTAGATCAGAAAACAGCACATTATACCGGAAGATAGAAAATTTTCATCTTCTTTTGATCCACTCAATCTCCTCTGTGGAAAAATTATTAGAAATAATTCAGACTCCTGAGTTTCCTTATCTTCAGTCTCAGAGAAGGATAAGGTATTTGGTCTGAAGTGTGTTGAAAATTCAGATCTGAGATGAACATGGATGGGAATAAATTTCCATCCAAGAGGTAAAAATCAAATAAAACATAAACCTGCTAAAATGAGGGTCTTGATCAAACATCAAGAAGGTCTGGTTGAACATTTAAGGCTTCAAAAATTGTTCAAATGCTGTAATAAAATGAGGGTTTCTAAGTCTCCCGTGGGGTGTCTACTTAATATATGCAAAAGGTGAGGCTGTAAAGCCTGTAACTGTCTGATTTGACTCATGTGATTTTAACAATGGAACGTCTTTTTTTAAAAAAGACACTCCAAACTCAAGAAAACAAAAGGAGACAGTCTTAGCCCCTGGTGTGGCTGTCCATATTCATGAAGCGAACTTGGCAGTGCTATTTTCACAGTCTTATTACATATGAACAGGGTTTTTTTTCATCAACTCTTTATGGCCTTTCCAATATGTATCTAAGTCCCACTAAAATTGCTTCCTTTTCTTATCAACATGAGAAAAATAGTGAGCGAAGTGTTATCTGCGTGTGTGTGTTTTTAAGCTATGTGTTTCAGTGCCGATAAGAAGAGATGTGTTGACTACGATAAAAGAAGAAATACTAGAAAAGATATTGCTTGCTCAACCATTTCTGAAAAAAATCCCAGCTTTCAGGGTAAGATCTTCAAAGATAATGTTTCATTGTAACTGAAGAAATTGAAATTATATCTTTCTTAGAAACATGTGCAGTCAATTACATCAGGTCGAATAAATTCACTGTGCCTATAGATGATATTTTTAGGTAAAGTGAGACATAATTTATACAAGTTAGGTTTAAATAATTTGTTAGCAGTTAGATATATGCTAACACGGCAGGTGTTTATTTTTGCAGGCAAGACAAGTTTGGCTATGTTGTAAGTATTATTATCACGCTAAGAAATAGCAAACCCCACAATTTCTGAGGTTACTCGGGCTGTGAAAATGACTATTTTGGAAGCCCTCTGTAGCAGCATCTAAACATTATACATACTGTGAGATATTATCCCCTTAAAGCAGATGTTATTAAAATTTATATCTAGGGTTGCTATTATTATATTTTAAATATTTGGAAAGCTACTCCTGTATCCAGTGACCTATCACGCTCTTCCAAAGCTACCTAAATAAGCACCTGCTGAAAAAAGCTGTAGGAATTTTGTATCCTGTTATTTTTGATCAGAGAACTGAATTTGTGGACTCTCCTTGCCACAGTATGTACAATGTGAAAAGTTTCAATGACTACTTGGTTATTTCAGAAAGACCTCCAATCTTGTTGGACATGAAAAATTAGGCTTCTGAAAGTTATCAGAATATTCAACACAGTTGATTATGCATGAGAATTCTATTATGCAAGCCTGATCAAAAATTAACAGTGAGAAAATCATTGTAAGAAGACAATTATGAGGAAGAAATACAGCTTGGTGATACTGGAGGCCATCAACACAGAACCTGCTAAAGTTGTTGAAATGTCAGGAAGAACAGCATACTTTATTCCACCATTTGACATACAGATTAAATATTCTAGTTCTTAGTCAAAATTTCAGTTTCAAGTGAATGAGAGTTCTGCTGCACCAAAGAGTGTGAAATGTGACTGAAACAGGCAAGCTCCTGGCATGTGCTTCTATGTGTCTGAAGACTGGCTTATTAAGCCTACTCTTTTTCAGCTGCACACTGGGTAAAAAAAAAAAAGTCTACGAAACAGGCTTTAAATAAACTTTTTATTAACAGGAGAAAATAACATGGAATTGTGCAAACAACCTGTTTCAATCCATTGCTTACTAGATTTTGGCAAATCTCATTGCAAGTCTAAGTGTGAGATCAAAATCTCTTCTAATTTGAAAAGTCAGGAAAAAGGATAAAAAAATACAGTGAAAAAACACTGCTACAGGTGTTGAATAGGTATACCACTCTGTTATGATGATTTGTGTCTTACAGAATAGGATGGGGAAGTTTGTTTTGACCAGCATTACAATTGCTTTACGAAAGGATGCAATGGGAAACTGCAGAAACGCTGATATGTGAAAGGTGATCATCATTTCATTTTCAGATGGTTCTACTACATTAGTTCAGAAGATGTGCATTAATGCACACAGTTGTTAGCCATTGCAGTTTCCAATATTTAGATGCATTAATTTTGCTGACCAGTTCATTTTAGCCATTTCAGAGGCTGGGCTGCTGTAGGATTTTATCTCCAAAATAATAGCTGAAATTCATCATTGCCTGAGGTTGACTATTACCTTCTTCCTTAATTTTAATACTAAATATTGGTCAAAGAAAAATGTTATCAGTTTAAGGTCATTTTCTACTTTTTGAACTCATGAATTCAAGAATTCAATAGCTGAAGGAAACTATTGCTAATTGTGAATTATCAGTATTTATTTTCACCAGTTAACTAGATCATTTAAGAACACTATTGCTAAAAGCTTTTTCTGAGTACCAAACATGGAAAAGTAATTGGAATATCTGGGACTTCTGCAGAACTCTGAATGCAAAATCTTATTTTTAGCTGAAAACTTTGGCTTCTCTGAAGTCAGTTTTTACTGCCAATATCTGAGTGCTTTTTCTCTGTAGGTGAGGCTGGTGACACACAGATTGAACTCATTACCTGCAGTGCCACATGCTGCTGAAGGGAAAGTTTAACAAGGGTGAGAAAAGTGGCTCTGACTTTTACCCATTGTCTTCCATCACCAGTAATCACAACAGCTTCAGGAAGCGTGACAGCTAATACTGCTTCTGCAAGTGGATTTGCATGCAGGGATTGCACAGCGTATCTCCCCAAAAAGGCTAAGCTATCAGAGCAAATTTGCCGGTTGCATGTATTAGATGGTCAAACATTCCATCAGAATTAGTAATTTCTCTAAAATATAAGACAACTGATTGTCTTGAGAATATCTGTTAATAAGAATTTAAAGTATTATTTAAACACAGCCACCTGAATATAAATTATGTATTCACAAAAAACTTCTGAACCCCTATATTAAAAGGTAACAGAACAATATTCATAAAAGTTACCAATTAGATGCAACCCCCCCCCCTTTTCTGCTGCATTAACTTTAAAAATAATTATCAGATGTAATTTAGAAAAAACAATTTTCTTTAGACAGAGGGAAGACTTGCGGTAGTTGAAGACTATAACATGTTGAGCTGCTCCAAGTTAATTACTTGGAGCGCTCCTCAGCACCTCTATGTTTTGAACTTGAAGTGCTATTGTTTGTTCTCTCATAACTGCCAGCAATGGCCTGGCAAGGCACCTTCTCACACTAGTGCTGAGCCATCCTTTTTCCAACCTACAAAACTCTCTTTCAGCAGCTCAGCTGGACAGGGTTGGGCTTCCTTGGGTGGGTTGTTTCTGTCTGATTCAGCAGCTTTTTTTTTCTTTTGTCTTTTCTTTACAATTCAAAAAGGGTGCACTGTTTTTATGTTAACGTCAGTTTGATCCTGTAGAGGTATTGGCCTTTGCTGAATCAGCTGTGTAGACATTTTTTTTTTACAGCTGATAACTGATGGAATCAAATGTCCACCATAAACCAGAAAACAAAGAATTTAAGAGTTCAGAGCGAGAAAGGTGGGTACCTGCCCAGAATGAGGTATTAATGCCCTGTTACCATCTGAGCAGAAGCTGTAAGGCAGGTGTGCTGGTCTTTCTCAGAGACAAGATGTTACTGACCAGCATGAACAGGCAGCATCCTCTCATGTCAGCGAGTCAGCTCCACCAGCCTGTTGCAGTGCATGCAGACAGTCTGACCATCTGTGGCTCTGCAATTACCTCTACCTTGTACCTACAGAGCCCAAGGTCTTAGCTGTAGAGCTCAGGTCCAGATTTCCAGATATGCTCTAGCTTCTACTTTCCAGCTCTAATTAAATGAGTGTAATAGATCTCTGATTGAAGGGATTGAAGAGGCAGCTCACAGGGCTTGATGATAGGCTGTCTGTATAGACATCTTCGTAATCTGCCCTAAGCGTTGAGATAATTACTGAAAGTGAGAAAAGGGAAGGGAACGACATGCCTAATTAAAGAGCTGAAATGAACATAAGGAAACTAATAACAAGGTGTTTGGTGGAACCTTTCAATTTGTACAGATGAGCTACTTCTTGTGTAATTTTAAATTATTTATGAAACAATAATCTCTGCAAACTTGGAACATGTACCACCAAAATCTCCTTATAATGACTTGCATTAGGTATGTAGTAACTAACTGTGGGCAAGTCCAGCTCCAGGGACGGGTAAGACACCAACTTCTTAAAAATAAAAGTTAACTGGAAGGGAGTCCTTTAAAAAAAGTATCTATTATTAAAATGGATTTGGGTTATTTTTCAAGTATGGGTTTTTTATCTCATTCTCTTTCTATTTGGGCTGCATAGAGCTACATCTTTTTTTACGTTTGAGGTCCTTGACGTAGTACAAGGTTTGACCTCAGCTTCCTTTGTTCAGCTCTTTCCCCATATAGTTCTATTTTCCATCCTGCTGGCAAACAGGAATCCGGACCATGTCAACATGCTGACAAAGGAAAGATGTTTTATCTCTTCTCTCTTTTCTTTTGGGATAGGGGTTCAGTGTAGATTTTCCTAAATTTGTGTGTTCATTTCATGTGCTTCTGTGATCAAATTGGTATGACACAATGCTTTGAGGAGTAGAAAAACAACATGTTTGCTAAGACTCTTATAATATTTTTTACTCACTCTGATGGAGAGAGGATAGAAAACAAAAGAGATTGCTACCATTAGTGGCTGTGTTCAACAGAACAGGGGAGGATGCCTGAATAGACTTCCGCCAAGAATAGCACCATAGAAGAAGGAGAAATAAAAAGGGGAGTAGAGAGGAAAAGCTGTAAAAGCAGGAAGAAGATAGAGAATAAGCAAAGCACAGAGGGGCAGAGGAAGAAAGCCATGGTCTTTCTGATTGCAGGATGGACAGGAAAGGGTTTCATGTAAGGAAAATTCTTGGTTGAAGTTTGTTATTTAGGACAAGGGGCCTGATTTTCAGAAATTTTTCAGCATTCACAGCCATTCATTAGAAATGTAATTATCGACTGGGGCTTGGAAAAAATGTTCTTGTCTGTCTGTTCCTATTCAGTAGCTTTGTAGAAATTAGCCTAGAAAGTGTAGCAGGAATGCTTTGTTCTTATTTTTAAAACGTTTTGGAAAAGAAAAATAATTAGTGTGAGACAGCCTGAAGTTCAGCTGCAAGATTCCCAGTGCCTTGTGACTCAGGACAGTCTGATGGGGCATCATCATCCACGCTATGAAGCTCTGAGCTGAGAAATAAAAATACTTTTTCCCAAAAAAATGAAAATAAAAGTGGAATTCTGAGCACTTTACACCTTAATTGCCTTGCAATTAAGTCCCACAGGACTTACTGAACCCAGTGAAACCTTCAATATTATACACTGTAGTCCTTTTATTTGAATGTTAGAATCTTATTTCTTTCCCATCAGGAAAAATAAAATAAAAAATAACAAAGACTGCATATTGTCACTTACACTGCCCATAAGCTTAGTTGCCCGCATTCAGTAAACATTTAATGAGAGCTTCTGTTTAAGGGAATTGGACAGGAGGTTCTCCAGCTTTTCTATATTGAGACTGCTTTCATGGTTTTTTGCTCTGCATATGTACCTTATTTCTAAATGCATTTTTTGTTTTGATTGATACAGCTTTAGAGAGTGCCTTGGAGAGAAACGCTGAATTATTAAGCCTTGAATATTGCTGGCTTTCATCCACTACAGTACCTTTGTCATAGCCCTGTACTTCAAAGCTAGTATTTGATAACGAGCTTTTTCTTTCTGTCTATACTTCATGCAATTTCTGCTGTTAAAATTATAGCCCACATGTCTTTAAGAAATTATTTTCCAAATCCCCACGTTTATTCTTTTTTGATGTCCACATCTACTGAGAACTTTTTAGTCTCTTTCTTTCTTTTTTCTTTTTTTTAACATTTACTGATGTGGTTCACATCCCACCCTTTTTTTTTTTTCCTAGGTGCCAGCTGTACTATTTCCTATTTTTAATTCATCTCTTTTAATTAAGTAATCCTGTTCCAATCTGATTTTGAAAATGACTTCCTGTCTTTGAATATCATTTTTACATTTTGGGGACTGGTTTAAAAAGCTTCTTTGTAAGTCACTACCATGAAAGTCTTAAGCTGATTTTTTTCTTTAGCTAACATGAAGGTAAAGCTTCAAGTTTCTTCTGCAACTTTATGTGACCTTTTATGCTTTTGATGTTTTTTATATTCTTAAGGTTAGCAGGCTTTATATCTCTGTTTCCATAGGGAGCATAGATCTTTGAAAATTAGTGGGGGATTAAAGAGGTTTATTGCTTTCTTATAATTGTTCTTTTGCAAATGGTGATTATATTTTCACCACAGCTGTTTTCTGTGTTATATCCTAGATTTCTTAGTAGACTTCTTGTTTTTCAGGAATGTCCTTTGTTTCACTTTTTTTTTTTTGTTATGAGACTGATCTACTTTTCTCGTTGTTCTTACCAACTCCACATTTGTTGCCTGGTTAGGATAAAATTGTTCACAATTTGGGTTTTTTTCATTGAGCTCCATTTATTGCAACTGTTTCATTGAGTGTGATCCTCTCTTCTCGTTTAACTATTCAGACCTGAATCCACCACAATTTCCTGAATGCTCTAAAGCTTCTGTTGGATTAACACTCAGAGGCTTTGCTCTCATACAGAACAGTTAGTCTCAGCCAAACTCTACATTTTTTAACAACGTCTTTTACGTGGGAAATGTCTGAAATCTCTGCAAATTTTGTGAAAAGTTATAAATCTGGGTCACACCCTGGCTTTCAGTGGGTGAATAAAACCTGCTGAGTTCAGAAGGAATGGAAGGTTGTGCAAAGATAAAAGATTTTGCTTTTTCTGGATATATTTCTAGTGAGTGTTGATCTTTTTTAGTTTTACAAATTATATTTAAAATGTCTATTCTGAAGCAAAATTTCTGTAAGTTTTCTAGGACTCAAATGGGAAGAGTTCCATCAGAAAATCCTAAGTTGGCATCACAGCTTCCAGTTTTTGGTGGCAGATGCATAACGAATCTTTCCCTGCTGTGTTGGGGATGGTTTTTGTTGTCACTATTGGTTTTGGTTATTTGTCTTGGTGTTGTTTTTTTTTTAATGGGAAAAAATGGGAAGACAAAACAGACTGTTCTTTTGTGCAGACTGAAAATCTCTGTGCTGTGTGTGCCTACATGACTTCCACTAACATTCACAATTTTGTTGTATGGATGTGGTCCAACCAGTTGACATACCTTAGGGGCACTTAGAGTAAAAGTTGTCATTTAAGTATGGAGAATCTACTCTTTCTGTTGCAACAGAAACAGCAGCTGGGTTGACCTAGTCCGACTAGATTCATAGAGCAAAGTGAGCTTGCTGGTTCTGATCAGCAATGCTGGCAGTAGGGGTTGGAACCCAGTTGTCAACAAGCACCAATTGCTGAAGCAAGATGATGGTACAATGCAAGAGAGTCTCTGGTGCCCTGTGGTGTGCATGAAGTTGTGGAGGAAAATTTCATGGGAAAAATGCTTGTGTAATCCTCAGTAGATATCCACAACACACACAGAAGTCCCATTCATGTAATTAAAAAAAATGGACAAGAACAAGATTGATGTAGGTCTATGGTCTGAGGTCCCAGTTTTCCTTTGCCGTAAAAGTAGGGACACAAAGTTTTTTGTTAAATGCCCCAGTGAGCGTCTCGCAGGTAAAAAGCTAAATAAAATATTAAAACACAAAGAATTATTATGACTCTGAGATAAAGAGCTACAGTTATTACTATTTTACAGCTGTGAACAGTATGGTACAGATGTGATGTACCTAAAAACATAAATACAGCATATGGCAAAACAGAGCTGAAATGATAAACACTTGAGACCCAGGACTTTAAGCAGAATTAAAAAATAAGCATACTTTGCTGATTACGATATTGATAGCATGGTTGTAACATTTTTTGTATTTCCTAATTTTTGAATGGTAACTCTTTGAAAAACTCCTCTGGAATGTCTGTTTAATGTTTATTATTTTATAATTGATTGACAATAAAATAATAATTTTAGTAAATAATTAAATTATTACATAGGAATGCTCTTTCCTTTCCCCTACTGCTGTATATTTTTATCCCTGTAGCATTAGGAGGAGCCAAGGATGAAAAAAATCCTTACTGGCTATATTTGATATATGGTTTTGCTGCTAGGATAAACCTCCAGAAAACAACAGTTAGTTTAGGAAATACAAAATAATTTCATTGAGCTAATTATCATCAGTGTTGTCTTGTTTTAGTTATGAAAAATATAATTAATTAAGTCTCCATGTTCTACATTACTTGAAAGAGTTTAGTTGTAAATTAATCTTCTCCTGTCTAAGTCAGTAGTCCAAATCTGGCTGAAATCAACAAACACTAAACTCATTATTTTAGTTGTTAAATCCTCTATAAAATTAATATTGTAAGTCTACTTGACAGATTGCACATTTCTAAATTGTGAGATCTACTACTCAGATAAGGGTTTGTTTGGATTACAAAAAAAAAAAAAAGAAGAAGAAAATACAAAGAGACAAAGAGTTTATAATCTGAATCTCTTCTTCCACCTACATTATTTCCCACATCTCAGGGATGTAATTATAGGGAAGTTTATGCTGTTGGTCCTCACACCATATTTGTTTCTTGAGTATAGAGGTTATGCCAGTTTCGGGTACCATCAATTTGACAAATGTTCACTATACGCCCACAGTCTTGATTACTTTCTTGCTTTCAGCAGCTGCAGAGGTCCCTAAAAATTTTCAGCTGCACTATATTCCTCCCAGAGGTCCTCAGCCTCTTGAAAAACAAATCATGCCTGACTTTGTGTGCTTATCCAGATATATTTACATATCGTTGAAATTCTGCACATAGTTATGACTGTGCATTTATATTTACTGACGGGACTGCTCTGTGTAAGTTACAGAGATCTTAACTTTCCCTTGTTTGGTTTTGTTTATATTCTTCCTTTCCTCCATGATGGACTAAAATCCAAAAGAATAGTAGCACAGATATCGGAATAGAGAGAAATAATTCTTTAATGACTAAAGCAATTTTCTATTCAAGCACAGTCGCTCCAGACAAAAGCCAAGCTGATCATGTATGAAATCCCAGACAGAAGTCTGTTGGTGTTTTGCTGATTTAGGTCTGCTATAGTTATGTATGTAATGAGACTGTAGATATAGCTTCACATACCACATAAAACTTAGTGTTATGTCACCTAAATGTTCTCTCTCTCCTCTTAAAAATTCCACCTTTGATCTCATGCTCTCTCTCATAACTTTTTCTCACTATTGCTCTTTATTACCAAGTCCTTCAGAAACAACATGGTTTACACAGACTAACACAGAATATTCTGAGTTGGAAGGGACCCACAAGAATCCTCAAGTCCAACTCCTGGCGCTGCATGGCACCATCCCCAAGAATCACACCATGTGGCCAAGAGTATTGTCCAAATACTTTTTGAACTCTGTCAAGCTGGTGCTGTGACCACTTCCCTGGGGAGCCTGTTCCAGTGCCCAACATCATTAACACATAATCTCTTCATCCTTTCCAATACAGAAAGTCTTCCCTGTAGCTCAGGTTTTCCCTCGCTGTTAGTCTGTGTGTTTTCCAGCAGGATTTCAGGCATTCTCCAAATCTTGTCTGCATCCTATCATTTCTCACTCTAGTGGCTCTATTCTTTGCATACTACATGCCATATGCATTTTTGAAGTCTTGTCTTTCTCTGGATTGTAGTTTATCCCTTTCTGAGTCTATTCCTGCATCTTTCATGGTTCCTCTCACTAGGTAAGTGCCTCCTTTCCTCTTCTTTAGCTACTTAACAGTAGAGCTCCATACTTTGCTTCTTATATATATTTTCTGCATGCTCAGATAGCATCTGGTATCTCTTCTGTGCTAACAGCACACAAAGATCTTTCCACTCTTGACCTTTCTTTGTTTCTTTCACGTTTGCATTTTAACATATGTTTTCCATATCCCCTGGGACAACCTATTTAATTTAGAAATGAACACATTTCTAGGTACAGGATAAGGCCATTTTAAGGGATTGTTGCTGAAGAACTGCATTCACACCACACTCGATAGAAATCTGGGAAACATCCAATGCGAGAAGGAACTAGAAGTGTCTAACTCTCATGTAATTTTTCTTTTGCCTTTACTCAGAATACTCTCCTAGCCAAAATAAAAGTCTTCTCTTCCAGAGAATCTGCAGCAAAATACCCTTTCTTGGAAACTGTTGGTTAAAGAGGCATTTATTTCTTCTAATGAATCTAGTCCTTAGTGTATATTCTTTTTGCCTCTTTTCTTGAATGTAGAGGACTTAAGCATAAAAGCTCGTGTAACAGCAACATTTTCCATTTTTGTTCTTTATTAGGCTGCGTACCATGGCTGAAGAAGTCTGAGCTCATTATTAGAGCTTCATTTCATAATTTGGGGCACATTTTTTTAATTGATCCCTAGGAGGTTGTTCCCAAAGTGCTTATTTACTTAAGTGCCAACAATATGGTGACAACTTATACCATTTGTTTGCTTTTTTTCATTGCTGACAGAACATGTACCTCATAATTTCTTTTATTTATCATCTCTGGTTGTTGACTCACCATGAACAATTATTTTTAAACTTTCAGATCACAAATGTAAAACTGCTAATATGAACTGTTGCAGTGGAAGACATGTTAGGATTCTTGACAAAGCTTTGTACTATATTTGGGGAAAGGTTATATAAATGAAAAGCTCTGTGCTGGTTTACAGCTCCCATTCAGTAAGAGCGTATCACAGAGAACTAATAAGAAGAGAACAGAGAAACACACTGGAATATAATGGTTTATGAGTCAGAAGACTGGAGTGGTAGTCCATTCTCTGCTATCTAACCTGGATGTTGAGATGTCATCCAACATTTAGAGGTTATTTTGCTCATCTGTGCTTCAGATATTTCCATTTTTGTGCAGAGGATATGGTGTTCTTCCTTTTTGAGATTATCAAATGACAAGTTTCTGTGAAACCTTCTTTGATTATGGTAGAAGAGTCATAACTGAAGGGCTAATGAGTTTTTACCATGAAGATAAATATGATTACATTTTGACACATATAAATGCAAATTCTTTATTCCAATCTGTTCAGTGCCCGTGTTTATTATATTTCTCTCCTGTACTTCCCTTCAGCCAAACACTCTGGGATGCAAGTGTAAGCATCCTGTTGTCTAAGGTCTTGGATGGTGTTTGCACCATGCCGCCTGCTGCTGCCCCAGCAAACTTGCTCAGGAAATAAGGTGGGACTGAAAGCTGCAGAGTCTTTCTAATTTGGCGTGACATAATGCTAATTAGCACTGGCTATCATGGAGGTTTGTTAGGTCAAGCATAGAGTCTTGGCTTCATGTCGACTGTATTGGTTTATATCCCTGCACACCCCCCTGCACTCTTTTGTCCTTGGAGTTTTGATGATAAACACAGAAAAAGTAATTCAGAGCATTGAACATTTACCCTAGAGTGAAAAGAGGGTCCATGGTAGGAATAGAATTTTAAATGGGACAAGCAAGCAACTGCCTTGAGTATTCCAAAAGTTCCATCAAGTTATTCACCTTAGTGCAACAACCTAAGTTTTCTGGACACATTTCTGAAATTGAGAGCAGGACATAGCAAAAGCTGATTTCCAGTCTAACACAGCCAAAACTGCTGCTGCACCCAGAACCCTGAATGTTATTTACAAAGTCAGGAGGCCAAGAACAGCCTCTCAATAGTGCATTCATTTTTACTGTTTTCAGCTCATTTCAGAGTAGCATAATAATGGCTAAATGAGAAATTCTGGATTTAATTCTTAACCAATATTGTCTCTGCAATTCCCATTGGTACCTTCAGATTTTATTGCCACATACATTATTTCTTTGAACAACATTTTGACGAAATGTTGAAAGGTGCAATGACACAATTTCCACATTCTCTTTTGTTCCAGTGTTTTGAGGGAGCACATACTGTGTTAGGTTAGAACTATCACAAAAAGGGAAAAAAAAAAAAAAACCAAGCAAAACAAACACCATAAAGAATCTGAGTCTTCATTCCGTTGCATTCACATTACACCATAAAAAATAGCTGAAATGCCTCCTTATTTCATTCCCTTATTTATGCTCAGTAGTGTCCTGAGTCACACTCTCACACACTGATGGAACTACTTTATATTAATTTAGTATTAAATTGAACATATTTCCACTCTAAAAATAACAAAATATACACATGAACTGCAAGCAGAAACCTAACAACAGGAGCACAATACCCACAGTTCACATTTTGTATATAAAACTGACCTCAGATCAAAGAAATTAGCTTTAAATAGTAACCACTTACATATCAATTTATTATATCGCAGAAATCTGACTACGGCACGTTTTCTGAGTAACATAATCATTCGGCTTCACAATCTGCTATGCCTGTTGCTTTTTGATATGACCTACTGAATGCATGAGATTTCTCTATGTCCTGCAATTTTTTTTTAAGATTACTAGAGCACTTTTATCACAAGCAAAATCAAATTCAAAACCTGGTTTATCACTCCCATAAGTGAGTAAGTTGGTTTTCAGCTGTTTGGAGACATTTCATTTATTTTTGTCTCCAAGGACTGCATGGTCTCCAGTCAGCTTCTAGCTGATCAAAGATTTGGATTACTGAAAGCATCCTTTCTGGTGCATGAAATACAAAATTTAATCAGACACCTTTCAGTAAAAAATTGAGATGGGAGAATTCCTTTCTGCCTTGAAATAAATCATATAACTGCTTTGCTTTAATGTATTTTCTTTAAAATATTTTTATCATGTACAGGGGTTTTTTTTTAGGAAATTTTGGAAAACCAAACATATTCAAGAAAGGCTTGACAAGGTCATAAGCAGAACATTTTTTACTACTTTAATTTTAATACGAACAGAATTCTTTGAAGGCTTGAATGTTGCCCTGCCTCATTCATGATCAAAATTCTGCAGCAGTCCACAAACACATTCAAAAGAGAATTAAAAATTAGTGTATAGAATTATATATACTGTAAATATCTGTATTTTCTGTACTGAGAGTCTGTTTTTATTTTCACTTCTCAAAATAAGTGAACTGCAAAAATGCTGTTCATTTTAAATGGCTTCAAGTACTTAAGTTTTAATAAGAAACAAAAGAGAAGGTATTTATTTGGAAACTGTGACTTTGTTATTTCTATTTTGGTTTTGTTTTCTTTTGTAGGTTGTCTGGGTTTTCTTCCCCACAGTGTACTTTCAAACATTTTTGTTTTTTTACTGTGGATTTTTTGGTTTTGTTTTTCGGGGTTTCTTTTGTGTGTTTTTTTGTAAAGGAAGTGGGAGACTTGGTTAGGGGGAATTTTTTTTATTTTTTGGTGTACTTCTCTTGGACCCTCTGAAGTTAAAATGTGGAATATATTCATCACTGGGCCTCATCTATGCATTGTAATTTTAGTCTGAAAGTGATTTATAGGATTAGCTTCTTTAGATTCTTTGGCATTCAGATTATCACAAATCCATTGAAGTGATCTTGACTTTATGAAACACGCATCAGGAGGTCAGCCTTAGGTACTAGTTGACATATGTGTAGAAGGAATACATCACAATATCAGTACACAAATATTCCTTTTCCACCAGACAATGCGAATAGGCTATGAAAATATCATGGCAGAATATGAATTGGTAATACTTTACAGTTAATTTCAAGGAATTTTCATGCCAATGTGTTGACTCTAAGTCTTAGGTGTAATTACGGTTAAAGACCACTCTGGTGTATCCAGCAGAGGAAAAAATCTGGAGATAGAAGATAGTGGTCTCATAAACTATTATTTCTCCATCATTTTCTCTTCACAGTTTTTTGGTTTTTGTTCACTGAACTAACAAAACTTAAATCAGAAATAATTTTATGTTAGGAAACATACTTGGTAGAAAATATGTTTTTAATCACTCTTGTGACATAAAAGGTCTTTACTTCAACACTAACAATCAGACTAAAATCACCAAGACAGATTTGTTAGGCTGCAACAGTATTTAACTCCCATAACCAGAGCTACATCATGAATATCAAAAATCCACGAGGGAGTGGGAGTGAACACTTTACAATAATTGGAAATTGCTGTAAAGTATCATTTACTTTCTGGTGCCTTGAGGAAATTCACTTTTGATGAAATATAGTCAGCGTTGCTGATGATGTTACTTTACTATTTTTCACTAAGATGATGGAAGAATATATGATTTTTTTTTCTTGTATAGCCAGGAAAAGAATTGATATACATGGTGGAGAAGAGTCTGCTAAAATCCATAGCCACAGATGGGCAGTGGAGCCTGAGGCAACATAGATATGGGATTTAAAAAAAAAAACAAACAGATTTCTGAACAATTTGGTGTAGGAGGAACAGAAATTTGCAGTTTGTTCCCAGGTGCCTCATTCCATGCAATTGTTTCAGAAAGAAGGTTGCACGTGAGCTGCCTTCCTCTAGCAGCCAGTGCTCCTGGGAACAAGAGCCTAGCACGGCAGGGAGTCCCAAGGGAGACAAAATCAAGCAGGAGCGCAGGGGGGTTTCCATCAATGTTTCATTGGAAATGACTCTGCTATATCTGGTCTCTCTAAAAAGTCTGCCCAAACCATCATCAAGTAATGAGATTTTTCAGATTACGTTACCTGCAAAAATCTGACCTTTTTTTACATGCTTTCCCTAAAGCTGAGATTAAAGCTCAGTTTTAATGAAAAGTGAAATGGAGGATACTCTCATTTCATTTAGTTCCTGTTCTTGCATTTGTTCACCTGAACGATTCAAGAAATATGTTTAATCCATTCTTAACTGGGAATTTTAAAAGCAGAACATGGTATATTTGCAGAAAAGGAATTATCTTCATGCTTCTCAGTGATTTTAAGTTATTTATGAACGTATCTCTATGACTAGATTGACTTTTTCAGTCAGACTTTTCCTACTTAGGATATTTTCTACTGAATCATATTACATCTTAAATTATCTGACTTGAACTATAGCAATTAACCATTTTGCATACTGGTAGCCAGTGATTTGTCTTCTTATCAAAGAAAGAAAACAAAACCACAGGTAAGGAAACTGACACGTGAAAAACAGAATCACATATGGTAGACATTGGCTTGTGCTATTCCAGTATTGAGTGTAAGTGTACATTTTAGGGTGATAACTTCAGAAATTTCCTGACTTCAAGTGGGTTTTTTTCATCATTCAGAACTTTGTCCATCCCCCCAAAGAGTACACATATACCCAAACATGCTGAAACATGTCTTCTTTTCCCTTTTTGTTTGATACCTGTATTATGAATTCTTGGCAGTTAGCGTGCCCAGTCTAGTCATGTGTAGTGTTTGTGCCAAGGTATTGATCTGTATGTGCAAAAAACTAATTATGCATAAAACAATTCTGACTGAGGTTGTGCTGAGAAACAGAAAAACAATATGTAGGCATAAATATAAGTTCTGATAAAAGACCATTTAGTACAAATAACTGGTGTGTTATTGTTTCTATTCTAACTGGAAATGATGCTACTTAGTTTCAAAAGAAAAATACATCAATTATTGATGTATGAATACTATTTTTTAAAGCAGAATTATTTCCTATTCATTAGCATTTATCCAAAAGTCATTAATTTTAATATGCTTTTGGGTGATGATATTTGAATTGTAAATAATTTTGCATTCTCCACAATTTAAGCACATTTTGCATATTCATGAGACTATTTAGTCGTAAGGTGTAGCAGGGCATGCATTGCTTTAGGATATAGTCACATTAGGTAATTCGGTGGTACTATGTTGCCTAAGGCTTCACCTACTTCATTTAGCATCCAGTAATATGAAAGATCCCATGCACCAGTGTCTCAAGTAATTGAGATGAAGAGGCCTCAGTGAAAGCACTTCATGAACATATTCCAGTTAGCATTTTCACATATGTTAATACAATCTTTATGCAAAACCATCAATCATAGAGAAACATAATAAAACCACAACTGAGAAAAAAAGCAGAACATCTTTGTTTCCTGATTTTTGATTTTTAAACTGAAGTAATAATTCCTATATTCTGGATGACATTGTTCATCATGCTAGAGATGATTAGTCTTTGAAAAGGGGAAGTAATGATCTCTGCAGGCATCTGTGTGGTAGATTGTCATTAGTCCTCCAGGATATAACAGGTAATTAAAGGCTGTAACCCATTAACCTGTACTTGTGCCACCTGCTTCAGATCTGAGTCTCTTAGAGCATGTTTTAAAAGACAAAATGGGTATGGAAGGGGCAGAGCAGGATCTTTGACATTAATTGATTGATCAGTGGTACTGTGCTGGCATGATATATTTTTCTCTTTGGTACATGCAAGTTCTGAATCAAAAATTTAAAAGTATATCTGACAATTGAAATGACATTTCTATTTCAAATTGTCATCATGAAAAAATAGTACCACAGAAAAGATGGACAAACTGTTTTGTGAGATCTATCACTTGCTGTAGCAGAACAGTTCCACCACATCCAAAGACATCAAAAGATAAAGAACATGACAACAACCATACTTGAAAAATGCTTCTCAAAAAAGAGAAAAGTAGGCTGTCTGAACAATGGATACTAAGTAAGAAGGAAGTAAGTATATGAAAAATAGTGTAAATACTCTGAAAAATATTTTTTTAATTTATAGTGAATATGGCAGTCGATTAAACCATACAGAAGTTGTAATGGCGCATTGTGAAGGTTTTTCAGTATAAGTGGAAAAGATTGTGGATGTCGCCTAGACTTTAGTGAAGCCTTTGACACTGGTTCCCACAGCATTCTTGTGGAGAAAATAGCTGTTCATAGCTTGAATGTGTGCGCTCTCTTCTGGATAACAAAGTGTCTGAATGTCCACGTCCAAAAAAGTTATGGTAAATGGAATTCAGTCCTTGCACAAGTGGTGTGCTCAGTATGGGTGTCCCCACAAGTGTGGGGCTCAGTATGGGGCCAGTTTGTTTAGTAACTTTTTCGATAATATGGACAACAGGATTGAGTACACCCTCAGTCATTTCACAGCCAACACCATGCTAGTTGGCAGTGTTGATCTGCTGAAGGGCAGGAAGGCTCTGCAGAGAGATCTGGAGAGGCTGAATGGATGGACCATGGCCAATTTTATTAGGTTCAACCGGGTGAAGTGCTGAGTCCTGCACTTGGGTCACAATAAACCCACACAGTGTTATAGGTTTGGAGAAGAGTGTCTGGAAAGCTGACTGGCTGAAAAGGATCTGGGGAGGCTGGTCAACATGTGGCTGAACGTGAGCCAACAGTGTGCCCAAGTGGCCAAGAGAGCCAATGGCATCCTGGCCTGTATCATTAATACTGTGGCCAGCAGAACCCGGGAAATGATTATCCCTCTGTACTCAGCACAGATGAGGCTGCACCTTGAATCCTGTTTTCAGTTTTGGGTCCCTCACTACAAGAAGGACATTGAGGTGCTGGAGCAAGTCCAGAGAAGGGCAACAAAGCTGGTGAAGGAACACGAGTCTTAGGAGGAGCAGCTGAGGAAGCTGAGAGTGAGAGTCTGGAGAAATGGAGGTTTGGGGAAACCTTATTGCTCTCTACATCTGTCTGAAAGGAGGTTGTAGAGACAAGATCATTCCCTTTTCCCAGACAAGAAGTAATAGGATAAGAGGACATGACCTCAAGTTGTGCCAGAGGAGGTTTATAATTGGTATTAGGAGAAGAATTCTTCACCGAAAGGGTTGTCAAGCATCAGAACAGGCTGCCCAGGGAAGCGGTTGAGTCACCACCCTTGGAAGTATTTCAGACATATAGATATTGTACGCAGGGATATGGTTTAGTGACGGACTTGGTAGCACTGGTTTAATGGCTGGACTTGATGATCTTAACAGTCTTTTCCAGCCTAAATAATTTTATGTTTCAATGAAAGATAAGCCCCAGAATGAGAAATATTTCCAAGTACAGTCCATCAGAGATTAGGACCATAAAGGTGGTAGTTACCAATACTTCAGTAGCAAGCTCTAGTGACTAACAAAACTTTGTGACACAAAACTTCAGTGAAGAGGAAGAGGATTGCCAGATTCTTCAGGTTCTTTCTTGCTCTCTCAATGTTATCTGCAGAATTTATGAGTCCATATTTATTACTATTCCATAATCTTGGCTAAATTTCCTAAAATAACCTGAGGTCACTTAAAAGAATATATATAAATACTGTCTCTAACTGTGGTCCTTGATAGTGCACAAAAGCAGAAATAATACAGAGATATTTTACCTACAGTATTCTTTTTGTGTATTTATTATCTGTAGGCTAGGTTACAGTTAATATTTTGTGCTTGCTATACTTCCTTTCTTATAATAAATTGGGAAGGAAAAAGAAAACTAGTTGTGATGAAGAAAACAACTGGTAAAGACATCACAGATACAAATTTACAATTTTACGAAGTACAATTTTTTGACAGTTTGTGCAGTACTCAGAAACAAAAAGAAAAAAAAAAATTAGATTCAGGAATATTTTCTTAAATGTTGATGGCTTAGTCATTACTGACAATATGTAAATGCAACCTCTTTTTGATTATCAATTTATTCAAGACCCAGTCTTGTTTGCATGCAAAATGTCTCATCATTCAAAAACATTTTTTTTTGATAATCCCTGCTAGATATTTTATTGCTTACAAAATATTCGCTATAAGATAGTTAAAGATTTTTCACTGGAATGATTTCCTGGTGAAAATATACTTTCTATTTAATCAAAATTTAATTTAATGAACTGGTCCATTAAAATGTCATTTGGCTCATGAAAACAACTTTGTGTAAAGAAAACTTCAAATTGAGCCTCTTTATTGCAGAATTGACCCCAGTGAAATTGCTCTGGATCACTTGAAATAAACTAAATAAGATCCAGAAAAAAACCCAGTAAACCTTCACTCCTACCTCCAAGAGATATTTCCCCCAAGCCTTTCCAACCCCTCCCTTCACTGCCTTGCAGGAGATATAATTTACATATCTTTTGTCTCCTTAAGAGTCAGGTGTCCTTAAGGACTTGGCAACTCAGATGCAGCTAATATTCAGGCTTTTGTCACCTCAGTTGTCTGATGATAAGTACAGCTCCATCCTGCTCTTAATGCTGCTCTCAAGAACATTTTCTAAGCTTTGATACCACCCACTCTTTTTGTTGCTTGTCCCTTTCCAACTAATCAAGCATAAGATCCTTTCCTCGCTCTCAAAGCCTTTCACAGCTATGTCCCCCCCTACTTATTGTCACCTTACACTCATTACTGGCTCCACTTCTGCTTCTGCCTGCCTCTATTGCTCATGTGTTAAATTTCAAATACTTACCGACGCTATTTCTCACATTTGGGAGATCATGTCTTGAGAAGTAGAAGAACTAACCCCTTTACATCTTTCAAAATTCTTTCCCTCAGTGCAAATTCTAATAAAAAGCTTGAAAATAACACTCCTGATGATATGTCATTGAAATTTCCTAGTATGCTTTATGTTCTGTTTGTTCCCCCAGGTCTGCATGTGACGCTTCATCTTACATTTGGACTGTGCTGGCTTCAGGTTAGGTCTGTGTGCAGTTCTAGCAGTCTGCTTATCTAACAAATGTGCTAGTCCGTGACTATGGCTCTTGTGTCCTATGATGATAAAAAGACTAAGTGGGAAAAGGAATGATCCATTTCAAATGAGAAGTTTACTACAATTAATTACCCGTTCAAAGATCCTCTGAACTCTTGGAGATACATAGGTATTTGCATAAATGACTCGACTGATTCCTGAATAACTACAACAAACAAACAATACGAACACTCAGCTCACAGTTGGACGAATTAATTGTTTTAAATCCAAAATCAGTGGTTTCCATCAGCCCCAGTTTTCCTCTTAATTGCTAGTATGTGCTATGGCACATCAGCTAGGAAGCACAAAGATTCTAAACAGGATAAAACAAAGCAGGTGCAGGATTACCTTTTTAGAGATTGGGCTACAAAACCCTTGTTATTTTAAAGAGTGAGAACGTTTTCCTTTCTGTAATGCCATTAATGATGCTGTTTTTACATGCAAATCAAGAAATAATTAAACTTCTGCCGTTTTAACGATAGAGGTCTGGAAACAAACAGTAAAATACAAGCTGAATGAAAAGGAAAAAGCCTAATTAAGAGAAGCAACAGACTTAAGCTTACAGATTTCAAGCTATAATTAAGACTAGAGTTGAGTAAATGTTACTTGCAGGGGTATTTATTCACATTATTAGTGAATTTTCTTTAAAGGTATATGCATCCCTTTGTGTTTTCTTTCTTACTGTATTCATTTGAGTTCTAGCATCATGAACACTCACGAAAAATTGGTTTAAGAGTAGCCTTTACTCAACTAAGAAGCAGCAACAATACCAATTGGAACCAAAGGAAAAAAAAATGGGACTAAAGAATGCAGAAAAAAAACAGTACTGATGGATAAGACGACAGAAAAAGTTTTGAAACATTAACTGGGAAAAAAATATTATTGCTAACATTTTCTAAATTAGATAAATATTATACAAGGTACACCTAGAAGAATGCTATTAGCTATATGGAACATTTTATACCATATACTGCTTCTATAGCTCTTAAAAGTTGAGTTTTTCCCACACGCTAGAAACCTTTAGCAATTTCTTTTCTCAGACACTGAAACCACATTTTCTTTTGTTATATAAACAGATTCTTTTTGTAAGAGAAAAGAAACTGGATTATCTTAGTTATTACCATTAGTGTACATTATTTCAAGAAAAAATGGAAATTAAATTATATAAAAACCATTTCCAGCATCTTCCCAAATTAATGTAATCAATTAATTAATTAATTTTTTTTCATTTGGTTGATGGAATTGCATCTTCAAGATGTGCTATATAAGTGTATCTTGTAATCAACAAAAACAGTCAATTTTTTTTAACTGCAGATAATTTCTGCATTGCATACATACCATCATTAAATTTTATTTGCTGTCAGATGATTAGAAAACCTTTTAATATGATCAGGGTTTTCTTTAGCATTACATTCTGCATGAGTTTCCATCCAAAATATTTAAAGTTTATTAAATATAAGCATTAGTATAAGCAGTAGTATATATAAGACCTTGGTATGTTAGGGAACACTTACACAGAAAGATTCATATTACATGTACTGCTTACAGGTACAATTTGCATCAAAGTATTTTACATCCTCCTAGAACTCAGAGATTGTGAAAAGTCTGACTTAAGTACTTGTAGAAAACTTATCTTAAAAATAATCATTTCAAAGTAATAACTTGTTGAAGAATAAGATCTTTGTGTTGCTGCATTTGGTATTCAGTGAGCAGTCATCCTGTCGCAGCTGCCAATGCTGACAGATAAATGTTCAAAAGAGCCTAGAAGAATATTGACAAACCCTCAACTTGTGTGTAATATGGAGATAAGGACACCAAAATTATATTTACTTCTGCTCCTGGTGTAGCAGGAAGCTCCACAAAATAGCGAAACTACTTTTTACTACATCCATGTGCAATTTTTTGTTATTTATTTACTACTGTAAGGTTCAACTCCTGTTCAGTGATTTAGTGCTGGATAGAATTACTAATCTCCATGGGAACAGGGGGAAAGGGAGAAAAAAATAACCACCTAACAACAAGCCTCTTCAGCCCCAGCAAATCTAATCCCCATGCTTTCATATTGAAAAAAAATAACGAAGAAAAACTAGGCGTTAAATTCTCTCAGCAAAGGACTGTCCTACACGAATTCCTGGGTGAACAAAGCAACTGAGTCTGTGTGCTGTAGTTGTTGTACCTAAAATGTCAGTAAAGATTAAAACCTTTATTTTATTCTCTTGGCATGTGTGGAAAAAAGATCAAGTAAATGATTCTCTTAATAAATTATAGAAGCTTTGCAGTTGAAGACCATATCTAGCTTTGTAATGAATCATTGCGATTTGTTGGACTTGCAGTCTTAAAACCATAAATATGAGGGTGCTTTTTTCACACCAGATGCATATTCCAGGGGCGATCAGAGTTTCATGCAATTTGAATGGAAATTACACAAGAACATCTTTATCTAATTTATTTCTATGTTAATATTTTGCCTGCTGGATATGGTTAAAGACAAAAACACACAGTGAGAATTTACAAATACTAAAGCCACATGTTACAGAGATTTATAGCCAATATTTTCAACTCTTTCTGTTAACTTCAATAAACTTTGTAGTTGTCTCTTGCCATTTAAAGAAATAAGCACCATTTTAATTTTTTGCCATTTATCAATTCAAGAAATCAGAGGTCTTCAGTTTCGCAGAACTTTATAGCAAATCCTACATGGTTTCAAAGTCTCTTGTGAATTAATGTTATACTGCCCAAGAGTCTACTCCAGAACATGGGCTTCAAGAATGTGAATTTCTTGATGAGATCTGCTATGGTTTTGGGTGCTGGAGGTACAAGTCTTTTCCTATAGAGATCTGAAATATTTGTGGTTTATTCCAAGTTGGGGTGGAGAGATGGATGGAAAATCCTTTCAGGAACTGAATTTTCCATCTCTATGCAGCTGAATTGAGGTTTTTATATCATATATAAAGTGATGATTTGTTTTTTTTAATGTCATAGATTTCTGAACTGCTAGCTAGTTCATAGAGCTAATTTGATCTTATGAATCTTTCTATGGGTAAGGACAGTCTGGAAACATAGCCAGTGAAAAGCCTTTATGTTTTCTCTTAATCTTTCTCATAATTTGGAGTATAAATCTTCTCAGAGGTGTACAATATAACTTTTAAGGATGCACGTTAAGAGCCAGATTTTGCCTAGAAGCCGTGAAATACTGCCAGGTGTAAAACTCGTATATCCTGCCTATAGATGAAGCTTAATAATTCAACTCTACTGATAAAGCACAATTTTCAGATTAAATATCACTTTGGTGATCAACTTTCCTGCAGGAGGAGCAAGCTCTTGTCTGTCTGTCTGTATCCAGCCTCTGTAGACAAGCACAAAGTTTGTCTTTGTTACAGTAACAGGTGGGAACATTTTCCATTAGCCTGTGATTGACAGAGTAAGTTATCTCAAATGTCTTTGTTCCTCTATAGCATTTTCTCCACTAGAAGCTCTTGCCTATTCAAGGACCCTCCTCCTTTCAGGAAGAGAAATAGTGTAAAGAGAGGTATACCGGAGAGGACCCACTTGGTCTATCTAGGTGCCTGTCTAACAAAAAGCACAGGAATTACTTAAAGTAACTCATATCTAAACTAGACAGCATAAACAAAGCATTCAATCACCATTTAAAATTGTCAGAGGAATAAAAACCTACCATAATTACTGGCAAATTGCTTTCATTTAAAAGTGTGAAACTAAGTTATATTTGAATATATTATTCAGCTTCCCCTTTCATTTTTTTTTTGTCTTCAACTGCTTGGCTGGGATGACAGTTTTACTGGTGTTTTTCCTACTTCTAGACTAGGATTAAATTATCCCTAATTAACATTTCAGTAGGCTGAAGTGACTCTGTAGCTTGAACATATCCCACAGAAGAGAGGCAGCCACACACCACCTGAGGTCCCTTAAGAGGAGCAGTGTCTATGTCCTGGTACTGCTACATATGGACACAGAATCACAGGACAGGGAGAGTTAGAAGTGTTCCAGTGCATGGTCACTGTACAGAAAAGAAGCTCCTCTTCATATTCCGATGGAACTCCTCTGTTTCTGGCTGTTGCCTCTTGTCCTATTGCCTGGCACCACAGAGAAGAGCCTTGCTCCATCCTCTTGACATCATCCCTTCAGATAATTATGTACAAGGATTAGGTCCCCGCTCAGTTATCTCTTCTCAAGGCTGAACAGGCCCAGCTCCCTCAGCCTTTTGTCATAAGAGAGATGCTTCAGCCCATTAATCACCTTTGTTTCCCTCCACTGGACCCACCCCAGGAGCTCCATGTCTCTCTTGTACTGAGGAGTCCAGAACTGGACACGGCACTCCAGAAGTGGCCTCATCAGGGCTGAGCAGACACCAAAGGGAAAAATCTAAATCTTAGGCCAGGCTTTAGTCAAAAATATATGGCTACATATATATATACATATATATATATAAATATATGTATATATAATAATTGAGGCAGTCAAACTGAAATAAGCATACTCCACTATCCCTTGGATTTTAATCATCTCTTTTCACACTTAGTGCTCTTTATACAGGTGTTTTGTTTTCTAGTGTTTTGCTTAATAATCTCTCGGTGATTGGACATGTTCCATTCTGCTGGGGTAACATACTTTGCCAACAGTAATGCTATCCAATCCCAAATCAGCATGTTTTGTGATTTGAAACATGCATCCTTTCATGTCATGAAACATACCCATGAGGTTTGCAACTAGAAGTGGAAAAAGAGCAAAGAGGAATGAGGAGCATGTGAACAAAAGTGGATAGAATCACTCTTCCAAAATAGATAATATAAAAAGAGAACTAAAACATCTAAAATCCAGTCACTTGTCATAAGTCACTAGTAGGCACCAGGTATGCCATATTCAGATTTTGATCCTAACAAATGTTAGGAAAATGTGCATGTATACACTTCTCGATTCAGCTAAATAATCTGCACTCACTCTGTTTTTGCTTGCTTTGCTTTCAAGGTGATAAAAGAACAAGTAAGGACCTATTAAAATATATCCAGAATCAGTGCAGCTTTTATAGCACTGTAATGTGGCACTCATATGTTTTGGAATTTGATGGAGTAACATTTCAGCCCTGATTTCCAATATCCATGGATACTCAGTTGCAATTGCACCAGTGTAGCTTCTACTGACTGTCAGAAACTGGATAAATGAGCCACTGAATCAATGGAGCTATTTTTCTAATACAACAATTTTAATGAAACTGTAAGTTGCAGCATATATGGGGCTCATGTTTCTGGGGTACATTGATCATATTAAATATTACCAAACTCATAACTTCCTCTCACTCTCTTTAGCGGATAGAGATTTTTAAACTTTAAAGTTTTTAAAATTAAGCCTCTTAAATTTATGTTTTCAAAGATCTTTTAATGAATCTGGACGAACATTTATGGTTCTCTGTCACCCTCCTTTTTGTAAGATTTTCTTAAGCTATTAGTCATTTCCTTACCATCGAGTCTAAATAAATCTTGTAACAGCTCAGTGTATTAGAATTGCAGTAGTCTCCAAGATTGCTGCAATACCGATGAATTCCCATTTCTGATTGTCAGCTAGTGTATATTTTTAGACAATCTTAAAGTACTATAATTTTTATAACAAATGCAGTTCACATTGACCTGTCAAAGCTTAGTCTCAGTGCATATACACTGGAATAGCTTTATACTTATACAAAGTTACATTTTTCTCATAGGTTAATAATCTCTGTATACTTGAATGTAGTTCATCTTTTCTAAATTATGGTGGATGAAGTCTATTTGCAGATGTCAAGATTTCCCTCACAGAATGGTTGCTGTGGAAGTTTCTGATCTATGGTATTTTGTGGACATGTGCTTGTCAGAAGCTGTCTTGTGAGACATACGCTTTGATTGAAGTTTAGGGCCCTGGGCCACCTGCATTAAGCTTTAGGATCTATTCCACCCCATACTGTGGTCTGGGACATTAAACTGGATTAAAGTTTACTGTCCTCCAACCAGAAAATGGCATTCTTGCTCCTTTTTACAACAGGTCTATCCCCATCCCCCAGGAGCTGCCCAATGGCCAGGGCTGGGACTGCCCCTGGTGCAAGGCAGTGAGGTGGGCCCCCTCTGCAGCCCTGGGGGCTCCCTCACTTCTCCCAGACCTCAGGAAGCCCCTGGCCCCTGCTACTCTATTTTTGGAGTGGAAATTACTTCAGAAAAAAAATAAATTACAAAAGTGTACCATTATCATATGGTCCTACTGTTTATTTTATGCAAATGAAAATAAATAAAAAATATAGAACGAATTGCCTGCCTTAAAGATGTGTTTTCCAGGTACTTTGCTTTACATATGATTTCTGTTTTTATGAATGCTTTCCAAAATATTTCAGAGGAGTAATCTATATAGCTTCAAAGTACCACAGCCTGAGAGTGTATTAATGAATATATTTAATACTTTCAAGTAGGGATGTTATCCTTCTCGACCTTTAACTTCAATGTAAATAGTTAAAGGGATTGTGCTGATGCTCCAGCTGAATGATGTTCTTCGGTGCATGCTGCAGTGATTTCAAATATTGGCCCAGATTTCTCAGCAAAATGGAGGAATGTGAACAGGAGATTTCTTCACTCCACTTTTACTGGAGAGCAGAAGGCTTGAGTTACTTCAACAGCACAAAATTAGTAAAGATGGGCTATTGTTCTGAAGATCTAACACTTGAGTACCTTTCTTTGCAGTCTTCAAGTTAAAAAAATTATGTTAGCCAAAGTTACTTGAAATGATAAAAGCTTCAAAAATTACGGTTTTCCTCATTTCATTAGACCCCAAGAGGTCTAATGCCACAGACTGAGTAAGTACACTGACTTGACAAAATGCATATAATTCAAAATGGTAAAACCTATAGCTTTTTGACCAGTGTGAAGCTTCATGGTGCTGTTGTTTACAAGGGGTCTATGTGCCTAGAATAATCTAAGGAGCAATTAGATTGAATAATCTGCTTATATTTTTTTTTTTCAATTTATTTTTTTTATTGAAAGTTTGCATTTGTAGGCATATTTCTTCAAAGTGCTCACTTACATCACTGGGATATTGCTGAAAACTTATAAATATTGCAATAAACTATAACTACACAAAGAGCTTAGCTTAAAGTTGATGAATGATAAGCACATGCTTAATAGATTTAGCATGCCCTTGAAATTAAATAGGCATTTAAAGGCATGATATAATCAATATGTTAGTTGAGAAAACAGTTGACTATCACTTTATCCAGAAATTAAACCCTCTGCTGTACAAAATATAGATGCACTTACTGCGTAATTACTTATTTCTGGAGTTAACCAGGGTCATGAGGATGATGGTAAAACAAAAAGACGCATAATTTTTTTCACTGACATTTTGGTATTTATACCCACAGACTTAGAATGTTCTGGAAACAAACAAACGAACGAACGAACAAACCAACCACCATGAAAAAACTCAACAAAAAAACCAACCAAAAAACCCAACAAAAAAAAAACCAGGAAAAAAGATTAATATAGAAACAGAAGAATAGATTCAGAGCTGCCTTATTCTTGTACTCTGATACTAGACACTCTGAAGTCTACTGCAGTCTCCACATAAATCAGAATATCACCATCAGCTCTTCCAATTTATCTCAGCAGTTCCTCCTATTCATAACCTCTAGACTGCAGAATGCCTTAATCAGTCTCCTGCCAATATGGATTTCTCTTCTATACCAGAGCACTACTGATGAGCTCTTGAAGAATTTTAAAACCCTTATAGGGTAATAAAAGGAAGACAATATACCACTGGGGGGAAAAAAGTCTGTCATATCTGCTTGCTTATCATTATCAGGCACTTTTTCTGTATTTGTTACATTTGCTCTGTAAACAAGTGAATTTTCACTTTATTTCATTCAATTAGGATAAAAAATTATGCATTTGAACCATCATAACCAGCAAATGTTGTTCAGTAACTCTGCCAAGTGCTCAAGACATGCATATACAAATATGTGTTCCCCCTCACGTATTTGCTCTCATAATGAACCATAATAATATATTTATATTGATTCCAACATAAGAACAATAACGCATCAAAACCACAAATATTTAAAATAACTTTTAATCACACAGCTTTACGTTGACCAGCTCCTATTCTATTTAGTTTTTTTGAGTATACTTTTAAAGTAGATGAAGTACTGTCTTAACACGCTTTTATCAGCCATGAGCATTTCCTAAATAGACAAAATGGGTGTCAGTAGGAAAAAAAAAATCATTTCAGAAACCAGCAAATCATTACAGCTACTCAAGAAAGTAAATCTTACCAATGAAAAGACTTACTGACTAGAACAATCCCACAGGGGTGTAAGTACAACATTAAAGGCACATATTTTCTTATAAATCCATCAAACTCCTGCAGGTTTATAATAATTACTTAAATTACTTAAACGTCAGAGAAGAAGCCTGACTACAGTTTGTACTCTGTGCACCTCCACAGGTTCAGAAATTGCTTGTGGTAAAATTAAGCATCTAAAGGAACTAATGCTTATTATAAGATTACGTGAATCATGAAAATCATTTGAGAGAGCCTGCATTTATTCTGCCTATCCAACAATCCTGCGTTGCTCATTTCTCAACATGAATATATTCCTTAAATTAAGCACTTGGTATCTTTCTCTATGTATACATAACTGCAACACTTCCTATATATATATATATATATATTTTACAAAGGGAAGCTCAGACAATGCTCTTCTTTTTTATTTAGATACAAGGCAAATTCTAAAATAATCTGACAGGCAAGGTCAAACTGAGTCAGTTTATCTAAACCTAGTATTGTAGGGTGGCTCTAAGTCTGCATTTTGCCATTACTGTCAAATTAAAAGTGATAACCAGCAACCCAACAACAATCATCACCTCTTCATGCTTGAGAAAGAGGGTTTGTTGTATTGAGAGTCTGTTTTAATTGACCAAACCCATGTCAGGCCCATCTATGGGGAGCTTGATGAGTATATTCGTCATATAATTGCTCGTAAGTAATTCTAAAAGGAAAGAGTAGCTGGTGTCAGTGGGGTTGAATGACATTTTCATTGTGAATTTTATTTCCAATAGAATTTCACAAGAAGAGAGAAAGACATGGGTCTGTTTTGTCTTCTTTGTTGTCTTAGGTTCTTTCTGAAGGAAGAGATGAGATTCGCACTACAATAGACTCATCTCTGCTTCATTACCTGGGTTTCAAACTTCTGTGTTTTAAACAGAGAGACTGCAGAAATGGGATCCAAGATGGTATCTGCTTTGGGCCAACATTTTTTGGGCCACCTTTATTATCATTTTCAAAAGGAGCAGCAGTGTCTCTTGGCAAGGACTCTGTCTTCGTTTGTGTTCATTTGTCTCTTTACTCTGGATAAAACAGCAGGATAATCTAAACAATCTGAAGACAAAATATATTAAAAATCAAAAGCAAAATACTGTGAGAACATTGGAAATTTACCAAAAATATATATGAAACGATGGGTAAAAATGAAAATGAAGAAAGATTTAGAAAGCATTTTTGTATAAATCCAACCATCGGCTTTCCTTAGAATTGTATCTTACGTTTCGTATTCTGTCCCACTGCAACGTATTTGTACAAAATTAATTTTAGACATGATTTAAATATTTACAGAATTTAAAATCTACATTTGCAGTCTTAGCGAAAGAGCAAGAAGTTATTACGTGTTCTTTTCTTTGGCCCATCTCTGTGGTTGCAAAGCCTGAAAGATGTTTACCTACAGCACCTGGGCAAATCAAAACCAATATCCCTACTTCCATCTCCTCTAGGAGGGATCCCGTGCTGGAGCAGAGGAAGAGTGTGAGTCCTTCTCCTGTGGAGGAAGGAATGGCAGGCATGCGATGAACTGCCCCTATTCCCAGTCCTGCTGCACCTCTAAGTGGTAAGAAATAGAGAAAACTGTGAGAAAAGCCTGGGAAGAAGGCAGGCATGGGGGGTAAGGTGCTTTTAAGGTTTGAGTTTAGTTCTTATTTCTTTGGTTTCCATGGTTTCTCTAACTCTGAAGAAAAGGTATGGAGAAGAAGGCTGGCAAAGGGCACACAGCTACCTTCTTTGTCTGCCAATAAGAATCATATCTAGTAAACTCAGATAAACTCTGCTGTAACTTATTGCCTGGAAAGTTATGTCAAACCCGAAACTTAAATAATAGTTGTTGCAAAAGATAATATTGTATGTGAAAGATTTAAACTAAGTTTAAAAAAACCCAACCAAATCAAACATTCCCCACTGCCACACACACATATCAGTGCAGTACTCTTACATAGCACATATTTCATAAATATTGAAAGATAAAAAGTTTTGATCAAAAGAAAGTGGAGAAGAAGGTCTCTTAGGACAGCATAACTTTTGAGAGAGCTATCATAGGAAGAATAATAATATTTTCATCTTCTTAAGTATAGGCTTTGTGCTGAACTGATAAATGAATCTCACTTTATCCATATGCATTTGGATAAGCAGAGCTGTATCCACCAGATGATCTGACACATTGAATACAAACACATTGAATAACTGTACTCTACTAACTTAAGAGAGAAGAGACAGTCACACAAGGATTAATTATTTAACATTTCTACCCAGCTTGAAAACAAAAATTTTTGCTCCTTTATCACTGTTAGCTATTACAGATGCTTGCATTTCCTTCAGAAAAGGTGGGTGTGGGGAGGAAAGCAACAAAATGAAATAAATAATTCAGCAAATACTATCGTGCTATAATTATATTTCTTTCTTTTGTGGCAATTCTGTATACATTTTAATGTTATTTTTTTAATTAAAAAATAAGTATGGTCACAGTGTTAAGAAGTATTGAACTGCTACCCCATTTAGTTAAAAGTGTAGCACAAATGGCTCTTCATGCACAGGTTCAATCCCAGCACCTACATCTACCCCTCAGCCCCTAAATAGAGAGAAAGAATATGGGGAAAGAGAGGAAAAGAACTAGAACATAGTCTGTGTGCGAAACACTTAGCAAAAATCATATCTTTAAATCCTTAAGCACCTTCAGAAAAGGCAGGTTCTCAATTTTTCTCCCCACAAGGTGAGCAGAGGTTTCTTTGTTTATTACTGAACTGAACCTTGAAATAACAAGGTCTTTTCATTCACAGGTGCAATGGAACATTGTTTCAGGGGCAATTTAAAGACATTTTTCTGTCTTTACACTGGTGTGCACTCATCTATGTCTTGGCTATATGCTGTCTAGTCTTGAAAATAATACAAGTTTCTAATTTGTATCAGCATGAAAATGTGTAAATATGTTATCACAATATAGGCTGTTTAATTGGGGCATGCTATGTCACTCTAACTGCTCTATTGAGCTGCCTCTTGGGGAACTGATTTAGCTTTCTGATAGTGAATGGTAATATGCTAATAACCACTGCTCAATCAGGACAGTAATTAGCATCAATTCTGTTTAATTGAACTAAATTTAACTGGAGTCAAGAAGTAAAGTACTGATTAACCTCCAAACTATTGATCAGTGCTCACTAATTCTCCAAAGACACGGAATAATTATATCAATAAAGGACATAAATGTTTAACTTTACAAATCAAACAGTATATGGAAATACAGTACAGCATAAATAGTACTCCTACATGGGCAAAAGCAGTCTGAATACATTATCTCTGTAGTCACGATTCCTTTTCAAATTTAAATTGTTCAACTAAAATTTACATAGTTGATGTAAATGACTAACAGCAGTGGTTTTTTTAGTACCTGTACATAAAGCATCACTCAATTCCACAACTTTGAGAGCTTGATGAATTGTAATGGTAAGGCATAGATTTTATAATGTCTGAGAGTAATGATACACCAGGGCAGGAAACTGCTTGACACTTAGTCTCTTACTATTCTCATCTCTATACCTGTACAAATATGCTAGAGACAAAGGGTTTCTTTTCTTCTGCACAAGATATTGTGGTGGCATATGCTTGTCACAAATGTTGCAGATTTTCCCAAGAGCAGCAGTTGAGAGTTACATCTCTCACAATAATTAGCATCTCTGGTGATTTTGTCACTCAGCACAGGATTCAAAGAGTTCAGCATAATTCATCAAATCTGTGCACCGAGTTGCAATGATTTTAAGAGGGTTTTTCTTTTTCTTTGTACTTTCACGTGCATTTAGAATTAATTATTCTATTTTTCTGTTCTTTTGCTGAAATTTCTGTGCAATGCCCACTCAGGGAAATATCACCTATCACCTATCAAGACAAGATGACTACTCTTTGCAAGTAGTAATGATAACACTTTTTTTTTTCCTTTTTTTTTTTTTTTTTTTTTTTTCTGGTCCTTNACCTTTTTTTTTTCCTTTTTTTTTTTTTTTTTTTTAGTTTCTGGGCCTTTTAACAGTTAAAGAGGGCCAGTGGAATTGACAACCTTGTTCTATACCTACCCTCAAGTTAAACCAATTACTTTTCTCGTGTTTTTTTCACGAGAATTTCCACGGAGATTTTGTACCGTTTTTCTGAAAAAGCAATATGTTATCAAATGTGTAAGTAAAATCCATGACAAAATAACTTTCCTTCCTTTGTACTTCAGTGGTTTCATACAAAGGTATAAATCTAACAATATTATTCCTTTTCTGTCTATGTTGAATTTCTGCAGCAATTTTCAGTGGTGATTATTTCTTCAATAATTTCCAAAAGTAACAAGGTGTCTTTGTTACAAATAAGGACAACAAGGGGGTACATTCAGCTGCTCTGCACAGCTAGGATGCTTGTATATAGTACGCATGCATCCTGCTTTAATCCCAGCCGTCAACTAAACCCCACACAGCCACCTGCTCACTCCCCCCATGTGACGGGGAAGAGAATCAGAAGGATAAAAGAAAGAAAATAACTCATGGATTGAGATAAAAACGGTTTAGTAGGTAAAGCAAAAGTGACTCATGCAAGAAAAGCAAAAACAAGGAATTCAATCACCACTTTCTGTTGGCAGGCAGGTGTTCAGCCATCCCCAGGAAATACAGAAATGACTAGGGAAGAAAAATGCCATCACTCCAAAAGTCCCGCCTTCCTCCTTCTTTCCCTGGCTTTCTGTGTTGAGCCATATGTTATGGAATATTCCCTTGGTCGGTTGGGGATCAGCTGTTCCCACTGTGTCCCCACCCATCTCCTCGTGCACCTGCAGCCTGGTTGCTGGTGGGACGATGTGAGAGGCAGAAAAGGCCTTGATGCTGTGCAAGCCCTGCTCAGCAATAACTAAAAAACCCCTGTGTTATCAACATTGTTTCCAGTACAAATACCAAACATGGCCCCTTATTACCTCCAATGGAGAAAATTAACTTCATCTCTGTCAAAATCAGCACCGCATGGAAAACCGATACTGACACCTTTTTTCATTAATTCTGCTTATGTTTCATATTAGTCATGTCAGGAACTTACTTGGTCTCCATTGCATAACTTATGGTCACTTTCTTCAGGTACTGGAGGTTCTTTTTAAGAAATGTAGCTTCTCATATACAGCATGTAGCTTCTCATATCCTTCGTTTCCAGCAGAGAATTAATTTATCTGGTGTTTTGTATCTCCCAGAAGCACTTTCTGCAAAGCACTGATGATCTCTTTTTTATATTCCTATTAGAACAACCTTTCAAAAATCCTGACAAAAACTTGATGAAGCAGCTGGTTACCTGATAATTCTTTCTAAGAATATCCAAAACCCCCAAATCAACCATATATTGAAGTTCTCCTGCCTAGAAAGTATTTACTGCTGTGTCTTTTGTCACACTGCGTATAGATACCTCCTTCTTATATGCTCCTCCATATTTCCTTGACCTCTTAGATTTCTCTGTCAGTCACAAAATTCAATCAGCTTCTCTGTGGTCCACTCTTTCTTGCTTGGAATGTATGCCTTGAAGATTATCTGTCATCTTTGTAAAGCAGAGGGAAATATTTTCTGTCTAATTCATGCTGCAAGTATGAAAGACAGAAGTCCACTGCTTTCTCCTGTTCTCTTCCTGAATGCATGTTATTTGTTGCTTTCTTTGCAGATTAATCTTTAATTGGATTATTACTGACATAGGATGCTAAAACAATCACTTGAACCATCTTTTCATCATGCCAGCAGGGGTTTTTTTGGTTTGGGTTTGCTTTTTGTTTGGTTTTGTTTCCCTTGTAAAATCCTGTGTAGTTGATTAGGTTTTAAATCTATCCAAGTGTTCCACTTTTGATGTCTGGAAAATTACGGAGTTCCATCGCAACATTTTATTTTTTCAGTTTGTTTTGCTATACCTAAGCTTCCCAAAACTAGGTGGACTTGTTCTAGTCATGTTGTACAAGATATTCTTAATGTACTTCTCAATGACATAACTTTTGTGTAATAGCCTGGTTTTGCATGGTTTTAGACAACATGATGACAATACTTATAACCAAAGGACAGAGCAATCGAATTGCATCTGACCTGGATAACCAGCTGTCTGCACAGGTTGTGATTTCCAATCTCTTTTAAAGAAAATCTTCCTTGAGGAAAAACTGGACATATTCTCACTCATTCAGTGTCACTTTACTTATCCACACTGCCTATTTTTGTGGCAACCACCACTGCCTAACCAACACTAAGCCAAGGCTAGTTAGGTTGGCCGGGTGTGCCTATAAACATTCACATATCTCTGCTCATCATCCTCCTGTTTGCAGGATGAGGGCAGGACTATAACCCTCATGGCTCTTTAGGGAGCAGAAACAGTGCTGGCAAATTTATTTTGGGCTTTATTCTGTATCTGACTTCCGAAGAATGAGTAAGAGAACCAGCCTCCTTGAATACAGGGCTAAAGTTGCCTTTAAATCAGTAGCCCAAAAAAATATTTGTTGCTGTTATTTCAACTCTAGCTTTTTCTGTTCTTGTTTTTTGAGTAACCATCATTCTGTTCTCCCATATACAGTGGCAGAGTTTTTCTGCTTTTCCACGCTTCCCATACTACTTCTGAACATCCTTTGTGTCAATAGAGGACAGTGCAGGCCCAGTAGAATTGAACTGCAATCTCATAAATCATGCCAAAAACTAATGGTTCAAGCGACCTCTTACAAAACAGCCTTCCCTGAGGTAATACTCTGTTAAACTGAATGTGTGTTGAAAAATTAGAGTTTTGCTATGAATGAATATGGCCAAAACACTTGTAAAAGCATTTTATATTTCTATTTTTTTTACTCTGTTAAATTATTTCTATTATAACTTTTATACTTCTGTTATAGATTTTCCAGTTGGAGATTTTTGAACCCATTTCTATTGCCATATGTTACAAAGTAAAAACTACAGAGAAAATTAATGTTGGACTTTACTCCTACCAGCCCTGGACTGTGACTGCATGTGCAGACAAAAGGGTGGATGACCTGAGAGAATCTGCAAAAAAAGATTCTAGCTCAGAGGTATAAAATTAGTGGCATCAAATACATGGCTTTTGGCCAGTTAAAAAGTTATCATAATTCTAAGTGCAGTTTGTCCTATTTTTATCTTTTATTCTTCAGTTTATTTCCTTAAATTTGTACCACACATTGTTCTTTCTCTTATCCTTCTGTCCATTCTTAATTTCTTTCATTTTGTTTTCCATTTTGTTTATGGTTTACTCTTCCAAGGAAACATGTACTATTAATCCAAGTGATATTTCTTCTCATTATATATCTTATTTTTTTGTATTTCTCATTCCTACAAGCTTTCCCAACCAGGAATCTTCCAAGCTTAATCTCAGATACTTCCTCAATAAGCATGAATACAAACCTATCATAGCAGAGGTGAAAAATATGTTTAAATATATTTCTTCTAAAACCTTGTTCTGGTGTTAATTGAAACATCTAGCTTGAAATTAACTTTCAAAATTTTGCTTAAGTGTGGAATTTATTATGTGTATTGCAGAATACGACATTTCTGTTAAAAAAAATCAGTGTTACTAATTTTGAGTGATACTTCTTGATATATTTCACTACATATGAACCTTTCAGATACGGATATTGGCTCTATAGCAGTCTTAAATTTAGAAACTTGTGCACAGAAAAATGAAGATTTTTTGCTTCTCCTCAACATTCAGAGTACCAGCTGACATATCTTTGAAATGTGCAGTTTACAAATGGCAGATATCTGTATTTACTGAGGTTTTTTTAATAAACTTTTTTGAATATTTAAAACTCGCTTCAGAGTGAAATATTCATATTGTGTCAAGGATGAAAGTATTTGTCTTCAGTATTGTCTGGAGTCAGATAAATACGTAAGCTCAAGAAAAAACAAACAAGCAAATTAATTACATATATAATCTCCTTTGTTTTTGGTAAACTGGGTATAAACCCCCCAAAATCACTGCAAAAAACTGTCACTGGATTCGTTTGTGTGCTTGCCCAATGACAACCATATGCCAAATATAAAGTTCCCAAATGGAAAAATTTAAACATCTCTTCTACTTTGGCCATACAGTATAAAAATCTATTGCTCTCAGCAGAGATTTCTGCAAAATGAAAATTTCCTTTCAAAAAAGTGAATTAATACCTTTTATCTGATTTACATTCCTCAGGTAAGAAGTAAAGAATGAAATGTGTTTGCATGCAGATGAATTTAAAGAACGCCTGTTTCAAGGAAAAAGAAATAGTTTCTAATTTGGTCCTGGCTACGTTGTTATTCAGGCTCTCTCTGGGGAGCTGTGTGGTCTGTAGAGACGACAGTCTTTGGGGAGCCAGGGATTAATTGATGGTAACTACAGTGTTTCTTCAGAATTATTAGACGATTTTAAATCAAAAATTTATTGCAGATCATTGGGCCTGTGAAAAATTTTCATCCACTGCCAGAAAGCAAATATGTAGGGTATGTATAATCCGACAGTCATATTAAATACTTATAATTAAAAAGTAATTCTACATATTAAAGAAAAGATGGTGTTAATAATTCCAGGATAAGACAGTACTTACTACGGTACTAGATAGTACTTACTCCCATCAGGATGTTTAAAGGCATCCTCAGGTGCTACAGCTCAATGTTTCTTAACTGTTGAATGGATGTCACATTTCTTCTCCCAGTTAAATCCAGAGTTGCCTTTTATGTGCAAGTAGAAATTGAATAAACAGTCAGGCTTTTTCTGCTCTCTCAGTCTTTGTGTGAACACTTTAGAGAGTGACCTTCGAAAACAGTAGCTCAGAATATAAATGGATACTGACTTTCAAAGCTTTTGACAAAGTTAGCACACTGCGAATATGCTGCTATGAAATTAGCAGTTCTGCCAGATGGTTTGTACCTGCAAGCTCTGCCATAATTACAACAACCTCATCATATTCTTGGTCTTTCATCACCTTGAATATTTTTATTGCAGTTGTGCAGACATCTTTAAACATTTCACCTCAAAGAGTGGAGCTTTCATTTGGGTGAGAAATTGTGTCATAAAACTGTAAATTAAGAAAATTAATAATCTCATATTATTTCTAAGTTTTTTGAGTTCCTCACTGCCAGTTATTCTTCACTAGGGAGATTGCTAGCATATTTAATGGCTCAAGAGAAATTTTGAGATGCCCTGAACACAGAACTTCCAATGAGCAAGCCGCATTTTAGGACTTTTGGAAGATATTCAGTCCTTACAGCTAGCACCCAAATCCCCCACCATTCTAATGGAAGCGTGATCATGATTTTCCTCTTTTTAACTGTCACAGACAGAATGAAAGCTGCTGCCAAACTTTATCAGGGCAGCAGTCCCATTGAGTCATGAAGTTCACTTCCTTGCTCTCTTTCTAAGCTGCTTCTTGGAGAGGAGTCTAGCTACGGTTGGATCCAATCCAAGTCCCAAACTTGGTCAACAATTTACGTCTAAAGGACTATATAGGAATAATTGATCCTTTACATGACTTTATATTTTATGAATATTAACACACATATATAAATATTATGTTTCTTTTGTATAACTATAAATATGTTGATGTAAAGATTATTTAGATTGATTATAATAATTAGACTAAAAAGACATTTATCAGAATTAACACAGTCTAGATAGTTATAAATAATAGTATAGTGCCATATTTGTTAAATGAATAATTTCAAAGCTAGCTTAATAATTAATAAGTAGAGATTTATGTTACCTACCCGTGTCAATGGCTGTGGACAAATCTCTTACTCGGCCTCGAGAAGTAATCTTGAGGTGTCCCCACTCAAGGAAGGAATCTCCACACACACCTCCAGAAGAAATATGTGAAGTTAGTGCTGTAAAACAGTGGAACTGAGTTTTTATAGTATAAAGTGATTGACTGTCAATCAAATGTTTCTAGGCTACCTTTGCCAGCTCAGCAGCCTTTAGCTCAGCAGTTTTACATAAGATATTGGTGCTATAAGTTCTTGGTTCCTTTATCAGGAGCCTTGCCATATCCTCACCAGCGCCAGTTTCTGTCAGGAAACACTATTTTTCACATCCTTAGAATGTTTAACTTTGAGATTGCAGGGTCAGGCTGGTCTCAGCATTCTTCAAGACCATAAGCAATGCGAGCCCAAGTCAGAGCTGTTTTGCCCCCACTGAGGCAGAGCATCCTGCTACAATAATGTATTTCATTTTCCTAAAGCAGTGGAAAGGCAAAGGAGATCACTCATTGTCATTGTCCATCAATACTGTTTAGACTAGAAGAACCATTATAATTCTCACACTTCTATACCAAATGCATTTATAATCAAGTTTGTTTAAAAGAGTTCCCATTGGGAATCCATTTTAATTCAGACTATGTAGTGAATACACACGTAAGGATGACATTACCTAGACCTATAAATAAGTGTTCATTCAATTTGTGAATCTTGCGAAAACAGTTCATGCCTAAAAGAGGGTTCTACCTAATCGAGTGGTTCAGTGTCATAGAGGTTAATCTGCAGTCAGAAGCATTAGGTGCTGATGACCAGTATCCTTCTGAGGTATATTTCACGGGGGCCTGCATTGGACTAGGTCTGTCTGTCCTGTGAGGTGCTGTGAGGAATGCTTAAGACAACTCTTGGGGTGTGTCTTCCAGACAGTTCTGTTCAGGCATTTCCATAATGTGACTTAAAGCATATATGTTAGGGCAGGATAAGTCCCCTCCAAAGCAGGTTCCTGATTTGGACTCAAAGGGGATTAGGGAGACACTCAGAGCTGGTGGTTCTGTGCATCCACAGAACTGCACATCAGAAGCAAATGCAAGTGACATTACACTTACCACATCGTTAGCAAGTCTCTGCAGCTCTAGGGTCCTCAGGATGGGGGGATTCTGCTCCTGAGACTGTCACTGAACATGGGTCAGCATCTCAGATGGCATCTAGTAATTTTCAATGTACAGTGTTAACTTGTCACAGTGAAAGAAGATAGTCATCTGGTGAGGAGAGAGGTTCATTGGGCATCAAAGAGTAGATGTGCTCTGGACCATATGAGTGATCTGAAGCAAGGAAGAGTGAAACTGTGACCTCTACAGCCCTCTATAATGCCAGTGAAACACACAGTCCAGGCTTGTATACATCTTTGGAACAAGAAGGTTTGATTCAAGTTTCTCTGTTCTCCAGCACTGAGAAAGTAACTTATTTTCTTTGTGCTACATTTCATTACTTATAAAATGAGTAAAATATCCTCTGTGCACAGTAGTTGTAAGGATAAATAAAGACTGTGAAGTACTTCTATACCACTCCAACGGTCTTGTACAACAGATATAGGCAAGAAGCAATGAATGGAAAGACAGTAGTGAACTTAATGTGTAGTAAATACTGTATGGAAAGAAAACCAGAACAAACCCTGCGGTGATTCTTAATCTCGACAATTTTTAAGTTTTCTGACTAGCACTTTCTTATTTCTAACTCATTACTGTGTTAGACAACTAGAAAAGCAATTCGTGATAATGAAAAAGGGTACTTGGTCTCTTTTCTAGGTGAACAAAACATAGTCCTTCAGCTAGAACTTTACAAGCTTTTGATAGCTCCTTGCTCTTGACTGTGACAAGACTAGGTAGAAAAAAGTGTGAGGAAGAAGTGTGACTATACTGATTGTAAGTGGGTTATATCCTTTTAAATATCAATACATCATATGTGCTCACCCGCTGAAAAAGGCCTGCCAGCCAGCTGCCAAGTTGTTTAAAGTCTTGCTAACAACCCATCAATTAACAAGTGGAATTGCTGCCTTCTGGTGTAGAATATTTCGTCTCACTCCCACCTGAATTCACTCCACATCAGATCACTTTAGCCTAGATGTAATAGTAGACGGCAAAGTAATATCCAGCATATTGATTTAATTTAATACATCAGTTTCAATAACTCATATGGGTAAAGTTCAAGTCTACCCATGCTAATCATCATATCTGAGGATCCAGAGCTCTCTCTTTCTTACAGAAACCTATAGAAGTTTTTTTTTTTTTTTATTAAATAGTCTTGGAAAAGGGGTTCTCTTTTCTGCCGAAGTAGCTTGCAGGGGTGGCCAGAGGGGAGACACATAATAATACAAAGAGACAATATTAGAGATAATGAGTTATAAGAGGGAAAGGAACTTTTCAGAGGTTTCTGGTTGCATTTACATTATCTGTTGCACTCGTGCTCCGGGATGCAGTTGAACCTTTCATTGTCAGTAAAGGTGAACAAGAAAGGCTTAATGTTTGCCATGGCTCTGCATAAAAATCTCTTGAGAGGAATCACATAGCCAGCTGAATCTCTGCAGTCTATTAATGCTGGGAATATCACTGTGAATGGACCTGGTGCTCTGTTGGGTGCAGAGCTCATGAAAAGCTGGTTATGAACTTCCTCCCCATCAACATTATAAGACTCTGTGCATATGGCAGGTATAATCTCTCGTCACATCTTTCAAAGAAAGCAGGTGCCAGCATATGCTCAACTTTCAGTTTGAAGGAATGAATAGAACAGAGAGTGCCTCTCTTTCTCCCCATTTTGTAAAGGCCTTTATGGAAACTGTGATAAAATTTTTTACAGGAAGAGATGCAGAATAAAGAGAAAATGTTTCATAGAACTGGCAATAGTTACACTCATGCAGATAGCTAGGAGAAAATGACATCCTCATGTATGGAGATAGAGAAAAAATAAAAGAACAAGCACACTGAAAGCCTAAAGTGCTGAGATGTGAGTTTTCTCCTTCAGCCTGAAGTGAACACAGTGAGGAGATGTGCTGAGCTGAGCAGACAGAGGTTGCAGGGTAAGGTGAAAAAGGAGGGTTGTGGGGTGGCACACAGAGAGAGGAAGTAACTCAGTAGGAGGACGACTTCTGGAGCAAGTGGCAATGTAAGCAAGAGATGTCCTCCATATGCAGAGTTTTGTAGAGAAAAGGCAAGACTGGAAGTGCCTGCTGAGGGTTCATGCTGTGCAAGAGCTAAATCCTGAATTCATTTCTTAAGTGTAAATCCACTGAGTCTGATTCTCATCTTTCAATATTATTGTAGATATATAATTTCTTGGATTTCTTGTCTAAGTATCCAGGTGCTTTTGGATGTAATTTAGGATACTTATTGGCTGTGACTATCTTGAAATCCAAAATGTTTTTACTGGACATAGGTATCACTGACTGTTCGTACGCTGTAAGTGTATGGATTCGGGTTCCCAGCACCAGCACTTGGAATTATTGGTTAGAAATTCACATTCTGAAAGTAAACTCTCTCTGTAAACACTATAAGCAGCAATGCCATGCCAAAATACTCATAGGGAAAAAGAAAAAGACAAACCCTAAGGAAGCATTTATATTTTACAGAAAATATATTATAGGAAAATTTAATAACTTGAATACGAGATTTATTTTGAGGTTACTAAATATATATATTGCCTTTCCAAGTTTGTTTACAGGAGAAATCTAACAACAGAGAATTGATCTCCCTATTAATGATTTGACTCAATCATTTTGCCTTTCTGATTATAAATGCGAGTTACAGAGCATCCTATTAATTATCAATTTGCCAGACCAGCTGAGTGGCTTTTTCTACAAGAGCTACTTAGTCAAAACTAATGAGCTGTTCCTGTGAGATTTTTGCCCAGAACAGCTAACACTTCTGGGGATTGTGTCTAAGATTATACTGTCTTTAAGAGATGTCAGCTCCTTCAAAAGCAGTCATGAGTGCAGATATTGTGGCTATATCCAAACTTGCTTTCAGCTGGTTAGCTTTGAAAATGAGTGTAGACTGCACTGCTCTCAGATCAATTTAGCTGCCTGAATATTGTCCCAGGATGCTGGTGAATTCAGGTGCCTAGGCTCCTCCATGCTATAGCAGCAACAACATTTGAGTTCACTGTCTTAGTTTGTCCTGTAAGATGATTATTCCATTGAAGTGTAACCTTAGAATCAAAGTGCAGATGTGCCAAAATCAACAAAAAGGGGAGTGCATACAATGCAAGAAACAAGAGATCTTGATCAGGAGAGTCTTCAAAAGATCCTTTCAAATTTCAAAAGATGTTTATGCGTCCAAAAATAGTTCAGCTCTCAAAATGCTTTATTTATGGTACATTTACATGCTTATACTGATTTTAGAAGATATTTGGGTCAATATTTTAATTGCTTTTCAGGAATAGAATGGTAGTTTCCTGAAAGTTAGTGTTATCTATTCCTACTTGGCTTGTCAGTTGTGGAAAAACTTGATCCCTCTTCCCCGCCCCCCCCACCCCTTATTATTGTGCATCTCTATTATTACTGTGCAACAATCAATTTCAAAAGAGTATTTAATAGATAAAATATTCTCATAATTTTCATTGGATATAATCTTTCTCCTTCTAGTTGTGTAACATGATTGCTGATGTCTATCCACCTAGATTCTTATATGGTCCCGCTGGGTAACATAATTTATATCTGTGTAAAAATAGAAACCATTAACAACTTTCACTTTCTTTCTGCTTTCTCACCCTGAAGCAATAATTATCTACGTTCTTTAGGGGTGGGTGAGAGACAGAGAGGTAAAGGAAAAATGTAAAAGTTTTTATTTCATAAAGAGTTTAATTTTTTTCTATTTTTTTTAACTTGGCTTCATTGTAATTCCAAATGAAGAACAGGCACGTTTACAGTCTCCATGAAAGGGTCCGAGACCTCTGTTCTCATGGTTCCTTGCAGAGATGGCTGAATTCCCTGGGCGTTTGCTGTTCTCCTAGGGAACAGCTCTGCTTCTGAAGAGTTCAGCAGTCCAGACTAACAAACAACCATGATTATAGGATTTTTTTTGGCTTTGTAGGAGAAGCTAAACAGAAGATACCAGATCTGAATATAAATCTGAGACCTGTGGTTGTTTTATTTTCTTCAGATATTTTAAGTCAGTCTTTATGAAAGTTCTCCCACCCTGTAAGTTTTTCCTACATTTTCAGTAAAGAATACAGTAGTTTCAGCAAAATAAAAATGTACTAAACCATTACTACAGAGAGAGAAGCAATCCTGAATTTTAGTAGGAGTTAATATCATTGAAAGTTCTCAGTAAGAAGGAAAATATGGGAATAAAATTTTATGTAATGCAAGAGTTGTTGTGAGTAAAATATAACAAGAAGAAAGAACAGTGAGCCACTGATCCAGCAAACCTGCATAACCTGTTCTGATTCTGAGGTAAGATCAAATTCTGTCTGAGCATAAACTTCAGATATTGGTCAAACATCAGGCCTTCAAACTATCGCTCTCAGAAAATAAAACTTATATATAGATATTTATATATTTATATATATATATATTTTTATATATAATTTGCAATTAAATTAAATAGAAGTGTGAGAAAAAACCTAGAAAACTGAGTTTGAAATGCGAACATATTAAAATATTACATTACTTTTGCTTATGTGACTTTCTGAAGACATTTTTTGTAAATTTCAAGAGTTTTTGTTGACAGAGTGAAGCTGTATGTATTCATGCTCTTTGAGAGACAGTTATTTCAATGCAAATGTATAATCTCTGCTTTATTTACTATTGTGGGAAGACAGTGCGCTGAGAGAGTTGGGCCTGTTTATCTTGGGAAAAGATGACTGAGAGGGGATCTTATCAATTCACACAAATATTCTAAAGGCAGGTGTCAGTAAGATGGAGCCAGGCTCTTTTCAGTGGTGCCCAGTGGCAGGACAAGGGGCAATATGGCCACAAACTGAAACATAGGAAGTTCCATCAGAATATGAGGAAAAACTTCTCTAATGTGAGGGTTCCAGAGCACTGGAACAGGCTGCCCAGAGAGGTTGTAGAATCTCCTTCTCTGGGGATATTCAAAACCTGCCTGGATGTGATTCTGGACAATCCATTGTAGGTGAACCTGCTGGAGGAAGAGTGGGGAATTGTATGATCTACAGAGGTCTCTTCCAACCCCAACCATTCTGTGATTCTGTGAGAGCATGGAGATGCAGAAAAAGAGAAGAGCATTTCAAGGGTTTCTTGCACACTCTGATAAAAATATGATTAGCCTATGACAAGAGCAGTTTCCCCCAGTATCGATGAGCTTGCTTTGATGGATACTATTCAGTGACAGACCAATTGGTTCACCATGATATGTGGATTTATATCCTCCTTCAAATGTGCCCTTTTGGCCTTTGTTATTATTTATTTGTCCCAGCAGTAACCCTGTTTTATTTTCAATAAAATACCACTTCCTCAAAAGTGAGACTGATGAAATTATTTACTGAAATTGTGTACCTTTGTAATCCTTGTTTTCTCTTTGTCAAATCATTTATAAAATGATTTCTATCAGGTGATTAATGTTTTGCAGATGCTGAGAGCTATCCAGAAGAATTATCTCACTGACTGTAATGGTGCTTCCCATGTCTGTGAGTGTTCACAAATGTGAACAGGGAATATACAAACTGAACTTGTGACTGTATTTATTTGTCAGTTTGCATAAATGTAGTTTAGGAATATACTTTCACAAAACTGTCCCTTTTACTATCTGCCATCTGTGATATGTTGTCATTGTAATGACTGAATTTTAAATAGCAAATGCATTATAGGTTTTAAAATGTGCATGAACCTTTGTTTCTGTGAGATAGCAAGAGAAAACAAAGTGAAATCTTTCTTGTAAGACATAAATTTTGCATGGAAAAGAGTTATTAACATTTTTCTACCTTCTTTGCCGTGAGGTCACCGAAGAACATGATAATGTGGGTCATATCTTCCCATTACTTATGCTATTATAAAATTGAAAAGTCTTGGCCAGCCCCAATGAAAAATTGAAACAGGAAATTTGTAATCAAATTTGGATACCCATAGTCTATAGTGTAATTTTTTTCTTTTTCTCCAGGTTATCTTTAAAAGAATTGGGATTGTTCAGGTGAAAAAGAGAAGCATTTGAGTACCTGAGAGTAGCCTACAAGAATGATGGAGAGAGACTATTTGCAAGGCCATGTAGTGATAGGACAAGGGGAATGGATTCAAACTGAAAGAGAGTGTATTTAGATCAGATATTAGGGGAAAGTGCTTTGTTTTCAGGGTGGTGAGGCACTAGAACAGCTTGCCTGGAGAAGCTGTGTATCCCTCATCCATGGAAGTGTTCAAGACCAGGTTGGATGGGGCTCTGAGCAACCTGGTCAAGTGAAAGGTGACTCTGTCCATTGAAAGGGGGTTGAAACTACATCTTTAAAGTCCCTTTTCAACCCAAGACATTCTATGATTTTATGGTTCTATGATATAGATTAAAATTCATCTTAGTTTAAAACATGCAAATGTTGCGAATATGACAATGTTGCTTTTAGTTGAATCTTCCACTTTGATGCACCCTCCAGCCCTTTTCTCATCAGAATAATTATTAAAACTGAAGAACTGTCAATCAGAATGACTGCAACTCAGTATTTTGCAATTTAGGTTAGTCTTCAAAGAACAAATTATTTTTGACCACTATTAAAAATGATAATCGTCATTTTTAAATATGCACTACTCTAAGTTCCTTATTTACTCTAGAGTTTTCTATTCTGATACAGCATGAGAATTGAATAATGTCTTAAACAGCTATAACGTAAAAAATCGACCTTCGGAATTTCCTTCAATGAAAACTTTGAAGTTTTTCCCTCAATCTTGGCATGCACTGTAATTGTCTCCTGAAGTTAGACAAGAGGAGACAAAATCCAAGCTAAGATGTAAGGTATAAATCTATAGCACAAGTTCATACAATTTTTTAAACACTCTCTCCACCCCAGGGACTGGTTTCTGGCAGGTTACCCTAAATAATGAAATCTTATTGAAATTTTTTTTTTTTATCTTAAGGTAAACTATATTAAGTGCAAGAATGAAGTAGAATTAGTAGACTCTAAGCATAAAGCTTGTATACAGTATGGGTTACTGTCTCTCAGCAAAACTAGAGTGAACCACAGAATAATACAATCACAGAGACTATTTCAGAGATCAGCAGTACTATTTGTATCTGATACTAATCATAACTTGTCTTCAGCCTCTTCAGATCGAACAGTTAAGCACAGTGAATAATGTATCTAGGATCTGAATGAGAACCTCTCTTTCTTTGGAATAAATTGTCAAATGAGTAGCAGATAGCATCATTACTGCAAATGATGGACATTTTCAATGCTTGGTTATTTCCTAACATCAAAATTCTTATGCAGAATGGATGCCTATTTATCTTTTATTTTTTCTTTACCTAAACAAGACAAAAAAAAAAAAGGGAAAGCTTAACATAACCTTTTAAAAAATTAATGTATTTGCTTAAGGAAAAACATGTTTTTGGAAAGTTTTTCGTTAATGCTTTGTGTGGTACTGCATCAGTCAATCACATTCAAACAACGAGATGTGACAGTCTCTGTGCTCCAGCAAGTCCTTCAGCTGTATCCCCTCAGGTACAGGGAGTGCAGCCAATTGCACACGGCCTTGAGTGTCTTCATGACTATGATTTAAACATGATCTAAATTGATGAGGTTGTTTCCTAATGGCAGAAAGAAAGGATATAAATGCCATGAAACTGTATGACACCTCTGCTTCAAAGAGTCCAAGACTGGAAAAAAACTAGTTCCATAAAACAGTTCCTCTGAATTAGCATTTTGCTGTGATCAACTAATAATAATTGCAACATACATAATTACAAGGAAGATTCACTTGGATGCCTGACTGCTGCACGGCCAAGTTCTCTATAGCTTAATGGAGTGGGAGAGCAACTGGGCTGTGACTGCTGGATGCATTTACCATTATTTGTAGGTCAGGAAATTACAAATAAAAGGCACAGAAAGGACAGAATTGACGGAAAAGAAGATACAGTGAAATCAGAAATATTTTTAAGTCTTGTACAAGAGAGGAAAGATGTTAAGCAATTTACATAGATAAGCACACTAACATATTCTTAGATCTTCATATTATGTTTCACTTTTTATGTAAAACATTCTTGCATTAATTCAAAGTACTCAGTGTGGGCTTTATCTGTTAGAAAAAGTTGGAAGTATTTATCCATTTTGTTTAACTAGTTTTCTTTCTGCAAAAAGTTCCATTAGATATCTCTTTGTAGCTTGATTTTTAATGTATCTTTGATGGAGCCTGAAGCAGGGAGAAATCTAATTATCCCTCTTTCTTCCTTTCTTTCCTAATTTCTAATAATAAAATAAACTTAGTGATTAAGGCCCCAGAAAATGTGCTGAAATTCACACCCAACTCCATGCTATCTAAATTGGAGAAAACATGCTCTGTACAATCCTCATCAAAGCAATGCTTGAACAGTCCTACATTTCTGGCCACACTGGATGTCTGGTATAATTGGTAAACAACAGGGAAAGACGACAGAATGAACAGAATGTACAGCACACATCACATCATCAGACGGAAGCTGAGCATGCTGGTGGTGCTCCCGAAGAGCCTCTTCTCAGAGCAGAATCTACATCCCAGGGCTGGATGCCTGAGCTCAACACATAACACCGGCATCGTCTTGTAGATTAACAGAGTGAGAAGGCTATTGATTGCCTCAGGTAGACATGCAAAAACTTTCCCTGGTATCTCAGCTTCTCCAGAGCTTTGAATATTAAGTCTGGATTTCTAAGAGACATCTTTTCTTTTCACAACTCTGTAACCCTCCAGAGAATGCTGGCTTGATATTTCTTTTACACGAGAATATAAGTCATTTATTTACATTAATTTACGGCTGGCAAAATAGGTCAGGAGGATGTCACTGCTGCTTTTCCTGTTGAAACTTTGCCATTTGGTGGACAGGTGTTTACAGAATTTTGGGCCAAGAAGAGGATATGGAGAAAGAAACGTAAATTTGTAAATAGTAACACAGTCATTCCGTTAGAGTCCAAATCCTAATTTCTATTCTAAAATATGCAGAGAACTAAAATGTATGTAGCAGCACGTAAATTTATTTGAGAGAACTAGAAGGTGAATGCCTTTGTGAGTTTGCAGTTGTTTCCCATCACATCCCAAGCATATGAGTGACATAAATTCCACATTTGATAGATATATATGAGCTACTACAGCAATGAAATTTATACAGAAAGAGTAAAACGGTGTCATTAATAAAGAGATTCTTACATCATAATACAAACCTACATTAGCTCAGCTGAGCCACTAACCTTTGAAGACGAACAGGAATGTACTGTTTCTCTCCTGGAGAGAAGATCATAATTCACACCATCAGTTTTGAGTCTATAATTGGTCTTTTTGTTTCTGAACATGTATCAGGGATTGCTACAGCCATTGTACGCAGTCACAGGCAGATAAGAAAAAACATTCTCAGTTTCCTTACCATCTTCTATTTTCTTCGTACAAAATATCAGGAAAATGGAGTCCCAAAGAAATAATATTAAAACTGTCCAAAAAAAAAAATCAGCCTTTACATTTGCTTTACATTTTCTACTGCTATTGTTTCTTAAGCTCTCACAAGTGACTGCTACATTAGCGTGGATTTACTATTAATATGAAATATGTCATACGATACTGGTTCCAAACTTTGTAACAAAACCTCTTTATTTGTGGTATACTTAATCTCAGATGTCCTTGCCTTCAGTAATATATTCAGAAGGCTTTATTAACCCAGTCCAAAGGGTACCTTAAATACTGAACCAACAGAATTTAGGAAAATATTGCATCTCAAAACATTCTTCTTATATAAAACTGAGCTGGTTAAATTAATAATAATGAAAAGTAGCTATTTTCTACTATAAATTAATTTTTTATTTGATAAACAAAAAAGACCCAATTACATCACCTATTGAGTAGTTTTAAATTCCATATCACATCATTATCCAGTCAAGATATACCAAATAACACAAGACTTTGGCAAAATTTCTGCAGCTATCATCTAGGAATCAGATTTATCAGGCAGTTTCTTTGATGTATCATCATAAAAGATCTTCAGCATGAAGCACACTTCCTTGCTGTATCCTAATGATAGTTTTGCTTTACAAACAACAGACTTAAAAGATTCAGTATATTACAGTGCAGGTTTTATTAGTGTCACATTTACTCTGGATTTCACATAAACACCTTTTTAACAGCAAAGTTAATGTTAGCTGGTAATGTCAGTATCAAGTAGGGAGATTTTTAATAAACTCAAGTTTATATACACTGACATGTTAACAAAGGATGTTTCAACCTCTTGAACATACAATGCAATCCAGAATCAAAACAGGTTGTGTATAAAACCTGTAGTGAAGCCCTGAACTCTGGGTTTGGGGCTTTTGAGGTTTGGTTTTGGTTTTGGTTTTCTGAGTTTTTTTTTCTGGCACAACTGAGACCATGTATTAAACTGCTATATCAAAGAGCAATTATTTTACATGAAAGTGATTGAAAACAACTCTTCTTAGGTGTCAAGAAGTCTTTGTCTAATCAAACTTATTTCAGACAGACAGGAGCCGAAAAGAAAAGTTATCTTTTAACAAGTGCAGCAAATCAGCTAATTAAAAAGTACAACAAGAATGCTTTTTGTGTTTTATAACCAATTCGCGTCTCCAAAAGCCTTTTTCTGGGACAGATAATTACTGCAAGAGTTGATGAAGGCCAGAAGACTTAGTACAGTTCACGGCATCATTTTAAATTTTCTTAAAAATAATTATGTCATGTCATATACAAGGGAATTAGATTGTCCTATGAATTACTTAGGCTTTAAGGAGCCTTTTAGCTTGAGAAAATAAAACTTTAGTATTTTAAATTAAATTCTAAGCCTTCAAGGCTTGGTGGGAACAAAGGCACAAATTCTGAATGCCTTTTAACAAGCTTGGGAAGAAGCTTCTAGCTATTCAAATGAAGTTTTTAATAACTTTAAAAGATGTTCTTAACTTTTTTGCTACATAAGCTTCCAGATGCATTTTTAAGACCTCTGCTCTAAATTTTCTAGTCGAATAGTTTTGCTTTTTTCAAAAAGACAAATAGGACAACTGTCAGAAAAGCTTTTGTGCTGTAAGTTACAAAGATTGCATCTTGCTATAACTATAAAAATAATGATGGATAAGCTGCTTTTTAAAAATTATTTCAATTTTTTATTAAGTTTTTTAATCAGCAGATTTTTTTGCCACAGAGCAATTAAAACTATGCTTAAGAAAGACGTTAATTTCACATGAAAGGATGCCTGCCACCTTCACATAAAAGCTTTTAAATAAGACCAAGGGTTCTCTTATTCTTCTTCAATTAAAATGTTTTTTAGGCGGCCTTTGTGTTTATGTAAAATTGCAGTTGTTGTACTTATTTTCCATGTTTCTTAATACCCATGTAAACGGAAGTGTTTCATACAGCAGTCAAGGACATCATGAGTACAATATTGTGCTTAGGAGAATGCACTATAATATGAATCTCAATCCCTGGGGTTTAGACTTTGACTTTGTGGGAGTGAAGATGTATTCTCCAAGGTTCAGCATCACTTGATGTGAGAATTGTAAATACATCATGGCATTTGCCCTCTGATCACACATCGTATCACGTCATCGTGATGTAGTTCACTGAGCAATGGGGTCTAGTGAAAGGTGTCCCTGCCCACGGCAGAGCAGTTGGATCTACATGGTCTTTAAGGTTCTTTGCAACCCAAGCCATTTCATGACTCTGTGACTGTTGTCTCATACCTGATTAATGCAAGTGCAAACAAGATATTCGCAAAAGCCCCTCTTTGTAAAGCAGTCATTTTGTGTTGTAACGCTTCAAAACTGTACTGTAAAAACTGAGGTTTAGGAATGCAGACAACATTGCAAAGCCCTGTGTAAGGCTTTACTACTGGCATATATACTCTGTAGCATTTCAAGTCTCCCATAGCAGTGAATCATTCCCAATACAAGGACTCGTTATTTGTTTTCTCCTTTGCCAATTGCAGTTGTCAGCTTCAACTGCTCTTTAAAAGCAGCAGCAGAGTCAGTGAATTCTGATCCCTGGCACAAAAGGCTGTTCCCCTTTATAACTCTGGAGTGGTGTCGTACAAATTAAAACAGGAAATCAAGGTCAATCTATCATCAGTAACCAAATGAATCACACGTTTATTAAAATTTTAATGTACAGGACTTTATGTCCTCTTTCTGTGTTTATGCTGAGCCACAATTTCAGAGACATCTCTCAGAGACCTGTAGAAGGAAATAACATCACTTTTCACTGTCTCTTTCCTGTGTAGAGTACTCAACTGCCGTACCTTCAGAAAATATCTAGAAATATGGACTGCAGAGTTTTGCAGTGGTTTTGTATGCTTTGTCCCAGAAAGGCTCTCCAAAATGGAACACAAATTTTTACAGGAACTTAACTGTTTGCATAAAATTTAATAATTAAAACTTTTAGGTCTTACGCTTCATTTGAACTCTTTACTTCTTTTGAGAAAAAGAGAAACCATTCTTCATGGTAAGCTTGTAATAAATCACATTTTTATTTAATCTTGGTAATCTGTAAATATTTTTCAGCATTATTCATTTTAGAGAGCTGTGGAATCAAAAGAATTATTACTTTATTTATGACTCTATACTATTTATATTTGCCAAATCTTCTTAAAGGAAAACCTGTCAAAAATCACCTTTATCTGCTACAATCTTCAGACTCAGCTGAATTTTTCTAGAAGCTGAGTATGCTCAACAGAAGAAGAAAACAATCAATGTACTTCAAAATCAGACTCTGGGTATATATGCTTAAATCCTTAATGCACTTCTGTGAAAATCAGTGTTTTCTTCTTTCTCTTCCATTTTCAAAAGATTCTCTCTTCACCATTCACCAGAACTAAATTATGCACTAACAATTTCAGCCTAATCGAAAGGATTCTGAAGAGCAAAAAGAACCCTCTTCTGAACTGTTATTGTTACCCACAATGGGGCATTCAGTCTGCAAGAGTCAGATTGCAGCACTTTAATATGATCGCCTGTTCTTTTCCAAGAGTACACCGGAGAAGGAATGATGAGACTAGCAAATCTGAATGCATATTTGGAATAACCTGAAGTGTGGTAGGGTTCATATGTAAAGTTAAGGCTCAAACTTACAGAAAATGCGATTGGTTGCAAAGTTCACACCTGACTCCAGGGCACTAGCCTGTTGAAGTTCAATAAGTGTTTGGACAATATGCTCAGGAACATGGTGCGATTCTTGGGGTGTCCTGAGCAGGGCCAGAAGTTGGACTTGATGATCCTGATGGGTCCCTTCCAATTCAGCATATTCTATGATTTTATGACTTTAGGTGGCAACTTTCAGGGCCGTTTAGATTCTTCCAAATTTTAATCTTGGTACCAGGCTAATAATATTACAAGAATTATAAACTCTTGTATGGACACTAGCATAAAGAGAAACACGTTTAAAGAATACATCAAAAATCAGTCAAAACTCCCCAACCCACAACTAATATAAATTAAATACCTGTGAGAAAGTTTTTAAAGAAAATCTCAGTTATAATGGGAAACAATTAGAATACTTTAAAATTATTGCTAGTGTCTGTCTATATGCACATAATATTTGCAACCATGTTACTGCAGTTCAAAGATTTGTTTGATGCTAAAAATTTGCATGTCCCACATAATTCCGTTTAATGGAGGGTGAGATGTAAGATATCTGATGCCTGTATGCATAGAACTATGATTAGGGAATAATGACCTCTTTTGCTTCTGCCATCTCCTGATGGCATTCAGGCAGTTATACTTTTGTGAGTTCTATCTTCATTCCCTGTTGGGCACTTTCGGATAGGGAATTCTGTACTCAAAAACAAAGAAGTGGAGAAAGAAAAAGATCGGTAACATTTTTTTTCAAAGAATAAAATTTTTCAAAACTTTTTGATTTTCATTGTTGGAAATGAATATAAATTATTTTTACCTAGAGAAGAAAGCAAAATAAGCAGTGTGTGACCCTAGCTTATTTTGAGTATAAAGTGAGTTATGTAACCTAACCAACATTTCCTTTATTTTCCAGATTTCATTTTTGTCTTTTTAACCCGAGGTTTCTTATATCAGCATAAGTAAGAGACTTTCTTTGCGTTATCACACACACTTTCCAAAAGGCATGATTTCAATAGACAAAACATATTAAGATACTTCAGGAAATTAAATTTAAAAAAAAATCTTCTGTTCTGATAGTCTAATTCAGGAAGGGTTAGATTTTTTGGCTACAGCTTCATATGACTTCAAACTCCTTGTGTCAGTGTCACTGATCTTTCCTGTTTTGAGCTAGTTATTTTTTTCCAAGCAGTTCAGAGACCACAGGATCTCTGAGCAGCTTTAGAGCATCCTTTTACAATCTATACATCCATTAAAATTGAAAGCTCTCATAGATTTTCAGAGTCTTTATTTAGGGAGAAATTCTGGACAAATTGTAGTTCCAGCTTCATATTTCCTTTTTTAACTATTTGAAAGTGGCCAATGAATATATGCGGTGCTAAACTTGTACAGGGAAATCGAGAGTGTGGAAAATGAAAATGTGAATTTCTGAGTTTGTGATCTTGAGCTGGTGAATATAACGCAAAATAGGCATTTCTTGTCTCTTTTGCCAGGTAAAATGTGACTAAAACAAACGGCCTCAAGTTGCAATGGGAGATTTCTGTTGGATATTGAAAAAATATTTCTTCCCTGAAAGCACTGTCAAGCATTGGAACGGGCTGCTCTGGGAAATGGTTGAATCACCATCCCTGGAGGTATTTAAAAGATGTGTAGATGTGGCTCTTGGGGACACAAGCGCCACATCTTTAGTGGTGGACTTGGCAGTGCTGGATTATTAGTGGATGGACTCAATGCTCTTAGGGGTCTTTTTCAACCTAAACAATTCTATGATTCTACGATTCCATGACTTACTTAACAATAAAACAGAAGTGTATAAGAAGGTCGATTTCTTCATGAATCTGATATGTGTTTTCAAAGCCTAAACTCTTAACTTCAGTGCTATTAAGTGGGGGCTTTGCCTCATCATTTTTTTATTTTTGTTATTGGTTGGTTGTTTTTTTAACAATGGAACACTACTGAGAACTCAGTGCGGTGAATACTGGAGAGAAAAGTGGTTCTGTTTGGAATTGGTGCTATCTAATATGTTTCCCTGGGGCTAAGGAAGGTATTAAGGAAAATAAAAATGACACCAGAGTCTAATACAACCCAACTGCAAATGATTTGTTCATAGAATTATGAAAGATGAATCAACTAGTCTGAAATAAAACCATTTCAGTTCTTATCTGTGGACTGATGTTAGCATTGCGAGTTTCTTCTAGAAGATTTTTAACTGCAACATAGCAATTTTATGAAGCCAACTGCAGAACAATTTATACATGATATATAGCTCAATTTTTGCAAAACATTTGTCAGCTGACGTGTCAATCACAGCATGCTAGTCAATGTTCAGAAGGAGGAACTCAATCTTTATATCTCAAAATATCACAAAGAAAGAACAAAGGAAGATGGATGGGGGAAAATAAAAGGATACGAATGAAATTCCGCAATGAATTATTTTTCTTTGCTTCATTCTCTGTCTCTTTGTTTCTTTTTTCATGTACCTTTCTTTGTCCCTTGATTTTTCCTTCATCTTGCTGTTGTATTTTTTATTAATAGCATACTATTATTGTGCCTGAATCTTTCCAAGTTCTTTCTGGGGCCTGTTTCTCATCGCAAATAAAAGATAAAAGCTAGCTGTGTTGCACATTTCTTCTCTGATTTCTTTCATGTTTGGACTTCCTTTCAAAAATATTAATAATTATAATGCTCTACTAACATCTCTATCTTGTCTATTCTTTGTCTAATTGTCATCTTTTTTCTCTGACTTCAGAGATCCAGAAGTCCAAATAGATGTCTTGGCTTTTTAAAGACTGTATTTAATTCCGTGGCCATAAATCAGTTTTAAATTAAAACAGTGAGTTTTGTAAAACCGCTTTCAACTGCAAAATTTTTAAAGACTTGGAGACTTAGGGTGATGAAACACGACCCCATGGAGCACAGGTCCTCATCTATTGCACGTTAAATAGAATTCTTTGGAAATGTCACATAGTACCAAATCATTACCACAAAAACTGTGGTTAGTTCTGAGACTAGTTAGGAGAAAACGAGAGTCTCTGAAATTTCTGGCTCAGTAAGTAAGTTAGATATAAAATCATAGACACAAAAAGGCTTTGTAATGAAGCAGCAAACTTTAGGAAAACTCTATATCCAGTAGCTGCAACCAAAGCTAGGTAAAGTGATTAGCGTAGTCTTACAAGGGAACAAAACTCAGTGACAGTGGAGATAACGCACTTTGACATAGTAGATTAATTTCTTATTAGTATATGTGTTCATGATGCATATGAACCTGGAGAATATCTCAAGTGTTAAATTTAGAGGCCTTGGAATCCCAGTTCTCTCCTGTGCCCAGTTTCTGTTGTGATTCTCAGTGTGCACAGTCAAGTTTTAAGGCACAGTTCTGCTTTACTATCACCTCTCAATAGTTAATCACCTTATGATTTGAGAAGGCAGAAATTCTTTTGAATGCGTATAGAATACAGATTATGAGAATACATTCTGATGTGGGTTGAATACACATTTATATCAGTTCACTCTGACACAGGGGACTCTCGGCTTCCTTGCAATCTTTTGCCTGTACTGGGTCCATAGCAAAATCCTATGCACTAGGATGATTGTCCATACAAACCAAGGCACTGTGATAGAAAGTTTTGTCACCTGGTATCAAGTACAAATGAGTTTTTAATTACCTAAGTATACAGTAATTCTACGCTTTCTTGATTGCTTAGGCCTAGATTCAAGATCTGTTTGTTTCAAGAGGTACATTTGTTTTCCTCCTTTGTGCTTTTGTTTACTAATTTCTGTTCTGCATCTCTGTCACTCCCATCTATGTTATCAGAAAGCATTTCTGACATTTTTTAGATATGCCATCAATAAGTTTATCAGATTCAGCACTTTCTTTAACATTCCTGATGTCTCTTTTAAATTTTTTTTATATGCTGTCCAGTATTCCCTAAAATATTTTCTCATATGTATTCATTTCTTTCTGATGGTTTCCTTTTCTATCTTCCTATTGTAAATGCTTCAAAGTGAGCACATGTAGCTACTTCAGATACTTGCAGTACCTTACAAGGTACATAACTGAGTTTCTAATCTAGAATTATGTACCAGAACACAGTCACTCTGTTTCACTGTATTACTACATTGGTCCAGATGCAACCACGATCATTTTGCCATTCCTTTTAAGTCAGAATTTTGTAACTTTTTAACACCACTACTGCATGATGCCAGTTGTTTTAATGACTGGTGGAGGTTGCTATTGCAGAGCTCTGTCATGAATGCTCTTTCCCAGCACTTGTTTTTCTTTTTTGTCTGTTATGTGCCAGCTTCTGAGATCCCAAACCCACTCACTTACTGTAGCCTACCGCAGCAGATGCTCCCAGCATTTCTCCATCACAAACTCTGAAAGCTCCATGGCAGTAACCAAAACACTTAGTCATTACTGCTGCTTTGCTTGCTTCACCCTAGACTTTGCTGTAGTCCCTCTTATTGCAGCTTCCTTTCCCCTGCTAGCATTCCATGTTCTCTACTGACTGTGCCTCCATGCATTTGCACTATTTTCCTCAGTTAAAAACAGCAAATCCCCATCTCGCTACTATCCAAGTCTGGATGATTTTATTGTTCCTCCACCAACATGCATTAAATGAGCTACTTGGTGTTGGCTGAGGTGTCTGTGTTAATGACAGCTGGAGAGACACCTAGATCTTTCTTTGCAGCAGGTGACGAATAACCAGTTTCCTGGAAACCTGCCTCCTTAAAAACTCTGGTTACTCAATGTGAGATTCACAGTCCCTGCACAGGTTAAGAAAACTGATCCATAAAACTAAAACTCTCGGTTCTCTGTATAATAAATAGAGGTAGATGCCTCCTAATTGAGATGCTCCGAGGTGCCCTTTGGAGATGCTTACTTTTATTCTTTGGATATATAATGAGCCTAGGCAATTAACTGAGGCTCCCAAATTAGGTGTCTAATGTAGACACTGTGAAAAAATCCTCTTCTCCTTGTTACAGCAGAACATTATGCATTGCAATCTGTAGGTCTAATGAAAGTCTTTGGAAGAGGCCCCAGCTGGAAAGAAAAATAACATCTTTAAACAGCTTTACTTTTATATGCCTTTTTTTTTCTTTTTTTACTTTTTTTTTTTTTTACTTTTTAAAAAATACATCAGTCAGTGGATTTCCAGCTAATTTTGAATTCTGCATTTTTGACTACCTATGAATCACTATTATATACATATTCTATAAGATACCATTTATGTCTCTACCGAAATTCATCATTTTGAAGGTCATCTTTTCTTCTCTAGTGCTCTAAGTGATTCCTATTTCCATTTAAAAGGGTCCCTGTATTTGCATCTGGGGCCTAAATTATGTCTAACATGCTTATTCTATCTTGACCTAGATTTAAACAAAAAAAACCCACAACCCAATCTTTTTCCATTAACAATGCCAATTATGGAACTATCCTATTATAATGCAACATGAGGCACTATAGGTTTTTTCCAGATAATCACTGTAATTCATGCATCTTCCGAGTTAAATACATGGAAAAGGCAGAGACTGCTACAATTCATGCAGGAGTTTTGCCAGGCTGAGATGTGGAGGATGCTGTAGGTCAATGATCCATTGGTGCAAGGGGCAGTCATTTAATACACTCACTGCTTCTGCCATCATCTAACCACATGCCTTGGATGAATAATAAACACAGCTTCTGTCTGGGCCTAAAAACCATATCTAAAAGGCTGTAAATAGTTTTCTTCTTGCTTTTTTTAAAATTCTGAATGAGAAGTAACAACAGATATTTTAGAGAGGAGAAATAAATAGTAAAAAATAGCCTAATAAGATGTCTGAATTAAGCTAATTTTCATTCCGTAAAAATATTTCTTTACCAGTTAGTTGCAAATGCTAACGAACTCCAAAAAATAAAAATTGACCTGTAGATATATTTTGTTCTTGAGATATATATATATGCCTGTTAAAACCTTGCAATACTATGCCACTACAGCCAGCTTTCCACACTGTCTGTATTTAATCGCTATAAGACACCTCCTTTGTTAATTAATTATTGCTCTTACAAATCTGTTTTGGCCTTTTAAGCTACTACTTAAACTGAGAAGAAGAATATGGGATTTTGTTGTTTTGCTTTTACACAGTGTTTTGCCTGTCATAGTAAGTAAATTTAATCTGCATTATTAGTAACTGTCAAAAGCATACTCTGAACAGAAGGCAAATACAGCAGGTGGTATGAAAAGAAGAGATGGCTGAAAGCAGAAAAGCAAAACAAATGATTGCTAGAAATTGCTAATCTAGTTATGCATAAATTTAAGACAAATTAAAATGCATGCAAAGCTTTCACTGAAGGTGAATACTTGACAGAAAAGGAGATAAACTGACCAGTTCTTGTTATAAGACCATTTGTCAGCAAGTTCAAGTGCTAAAAACCCCTGTATATTCTAATTCCTTTAATGCAGCTTGTATAAATTTAACCTGTCAGATTTTGGGACCTCCTAAGTGATGGCTTGTCAGACAACAAACTTACTGCACAGAGAACTGTGGCTTTGTTTACTAACATATAAAATAAATGATTCTTTTAGTTTATTATATTTTTCAGTGGTCAATTTTATTTTTTCTTTACAGGTATTTTTTCTTTGTATATAATTTACATGATTTTTCTTGTGACAATTAATAGAGAAAACGCTCTCAAAATACATACAAAGAGAAAAAAAACATTCTTTCTGACTATTTTATATTTTGTAATCATCTGTTTTTCAGTGACATATCAAAAAAAGGGTATGCAGACAGTTAGGACTTTGCCAAAGAAGCAAAGTCTGTCAGTTTCTTTCTTTTTTTTCTTCCATTTCTGATGATGTGTGCAGATTGAGAGAAAGGTGCCAAGCCCTTTGACAGCTCCTTAGAGCCTGGAGGGCAGTCGGCTTGGAGTCTGGTGCAGATTTTCACTTCTTCCAAATCTCACTTACGCCTCATGCTGGATATTCGACTTTTGGCACTCAACAGAAATACCTTCAAAATAATTGGTTATAGAGGTGGTTCAAGACAGCTTGACCTTAAACCATTAGGTGGCTGCTGCTTATCAGTCCTTAAAATTCCTCTAATCCCAGTGGAACAATTATCTCACTTTCTGGTAAAACTCTGAAATTACTTGGCCCAACCTTGTTAAAATATCAAACAACAACAACAAAAAGTCTTCCTGGCTTGAAATTCTAAAGCTGAAGAAACAAGAACTTCTTTGTTCTTGAGTTCTCTCAGATGTGTATCTTATCCACCTAGCAGGCAAATAAATGCACCTTCAAGGCTCAGTGATGGTTGAATTGTCTACAGGGTGATTTCTCTGTCCTACCCACGTAGTATATATCCTCCTTGCTCACTTATTTCTTTACTGTCTTCATAAATGCAGTACATTAAAATGAGAGAGAAAAAGGGATTCAGACAAGCAGGAATGCCGGCTCTCCACAACACATCAGGCTCCACACAGATAAAATGTCTCCTGAGAGGAAACTCCATCTTCAGAAAGTTAGAGCACCCTATAGATAAGCCCCCATGTTTAATCTTTCATCTGACTGGTGTGACAAGGATGTTGAGTGACCCTTGTAGTGCAGGGCAGTCAGGATCACTTCATCAAGGCTCAGGTTGTGGACACCAGCTGCACTGAGGCTCTAACACCAGTTACCCAGCCTGTCACTGGAGCTGGTGGGAGCTGGTGGGAACCATTAGCAGCATAGCGGAGAGAATGCCAGGATCTTTTAGAGCTGCTAAACTTCTAAGGAAAGGAGTTACAGAAGAACTCCACAGGAGCCCTGCAACACACAGAGAAGCTAGTGTTCAGATGCAGCAGCGTAATTAAGGCAACTGGGGCACAATGTTTCACGTTGTTTAGAACAAACTCCTTGATAAAATCAGTCTTTGCTTATGCTTCGCATAGAAGTTGCTCTTCCCTTTTGACAGTTCTATAGGACAGATGGTCTCAGAGCTCTTTCACTGCTATGCAGAAGTCTGTAGACAGATTTTTTTTTCCCCCCAGTTTTGATGTATAAATTACCTACATTTTTCAATTTCCACAGTTACAATAAATAATGATACTTAAATAATTTAAGTCACTTTATTTGAGAACTGAAAATGAAAAGCTTTCATCCTGCTAGACTTCTATAATCAACTTAGAGCTTACCTTTAAGAGTTTTAATTAAATTGAAGAAACAGTTATCTTCGTGCTCTTTTAACACTTTATTTTTTTAAAAAATGAGTACTGTATGGGTCATTCACTTAAGACTTGGACTCGATGATCCTTGTAGGTCCCTTCCAACTCACAACATTCTGTGAAATGTGTGAAATATGTCTCCATTCCCAGATGCATCTGAAGCATGAGTAGGAAAATCCTGCTCTTTCTAATATGTTCTTTTATCTTTTAAAGTCTAATTATTTTGATTCTGTCTAACTGGAAAAAAAAAATTAAAGACTCATTCTGTGACCTTCCTAGCACTCTCAGATCTGTTAGGGCTGTTATGCCTTGCAGCACAAATTTTATGAGATAGTATAAATCTCTTGTATTAACGAAAAACATAAACGAACACTCCTTTCCTGCAATTTAAAGCTAGGGAACTTGAAAGAAGAATAAAGCAAAATAAACTGCTCTTTTTTCTTTTGTTTTCATTAATAAAAAATTACTTCTGTTTGTTGACCTAGATATGTATGTATTCCCCTATGCAGTCTCCTGTTAAATTGTAAGATTCACAACCATAAGTGGACATAAAAAGAAATAAAAAGAAGATTTGATTTTTTTAACAATTAGCGGTTTTATGACTATTAACTTCTGCCTTAGCAAAATATACCCCAATACAACAGAATCTAACCTTACAGTTTAAAATGTAAATTTTCCGTGTTGCCATAGAGAATAGCTCCTATGCAAACAGGTCTGATAATAATTGCACATGATCATGTGGAATAGAATGGGAAGGATTTATCTTTCTTTAAAGCAGCAGGTATGTCTCCTTCCTCTCATAATGTCAAACCTAGATGGAGATAGTGATCAAACACGGTGTGACAATTTCCGCAATGTCTCCCTGTGGGAGCTATTAAAATTCAACTTATGCACAAAAAAACTCTTGAGTGCCTAGCCTGGTAAAAAATGTATGTTATCATCCAGGAGATGAAGTATTATATCTTGCCAAAAAATAGGAAACATATTTCACAGACAGTTTTGCGAATTTTTCTTCTTCACTGAAATATTTTTTTTTTATCAACAGCTTTCTATTAGCTAGTTGAAAGTGATGGGTAAATCAGCTCTCCAGGGTCTCAGCCTGGAGCTTCTTCTTTGTTCCAGCATCATATAGACGTGTTCAGTTCTAAAATCATCGAGGCCAATTCGTTTCCAGAAAGCACAAGACAAAGTTAAATGCTGGGAGAGTCACTAAAAGGAGAAGTGTGACATCGTGCAGGACTCACTCCCAGGACCAACTTGCTAGATCAATAAAAATTATTCCAACTCACATTCCAGACCTGCAGTAGTCAAATGGAGTCTTTATTACAGGTTGCATGAACCTGCTCTGAATCTGTGTAATAGTCAGTTTTTAATAAACAATGATTATTAGGAGTTTACTTATGAAAAGCCTTTTCTTAATTCTTATTAATGAGGGAAAAGCTACACTGTACTCTACAAAGAATATTTTATTAGAATATAATGAATACATTAAAGCCATCAAGGGTTACTTACACCAAACAACACAAAGAGCTCAAGAGGAAACACAATATTTGGGAATTTCAGCAGCAGATTTATGTATGACATTATGCACTGTCCCAGGCTGAGTGACAACTCTGCCTTATGGCTGGAGCGTAGGTGTTCTCTGTCTTCAGAAGCAGAGAATGAGGGTTCAGAAAGAAGGAGAAAAATTAAACTTGTGAATGCTTGGCTGAATGGCTAGTGCCATACTCAATGGTTTTGACTTCTATGATCATGGATTGACCTTTGAGAAGTCAGATTTGTTGGGAGCCAATGGAATTCACACGACAAAGTGGAGCAAGAGATATTTTACACCAAACTGGACAGTCTTATAAGGAGAACTTTAACATAGATATAACGGGGAAAGAGATGGAATTTCGAGTAACAGAAAATCCAGGAGTTGCTGACATACTGGGAACCAACAGAGAAACAACCATGAAATTTCTCAAAGGAATTATGACTCGTTCCTCTAAAACTATGACATGGTTGATAGACCAACTGGAGTCTGTACCAGTACATGTAACATGGATTACAAAGAGGAGGAGTTGGAACCACTGTGCTTTCAAGCTCTGATATTGCTGGGGGACTTCATTCACCCCAACTGCTTCTGGAAAAGCAGAGAAATCTGTAAGTAGTCTGGAAGTCTCCTGGACTCTGGGATAATTAATCCGAGAGACAGAAAGCCTGACCAGAGGAGGAGCATTACTGGACCTGTTGCTTATCAACACAGATGAAATAATTAGAGGGGTCAGGACTGGTGGTTGCCTGGGCTGTAGCTCTCACAACCTAGTGGAATTTGTGGTCTCAAGTGATATAGGCCAGGCAATGAGTAAAGTCAAGACCCCGAATTTTAAGAGTGAACTTTCAGTTGCTTAAGGAATTGGTGGATGGGACTACCTGGGAAACTCAGGGATAAAGGATTGGAACAGAGTTCACAGTTCTTTAAGGACTTGTTTCTAAGAGCACTTTTTTTTTAAGACCAGCATGTGTGAGTAAGGACCTCCTGGCCAAAATAAAGAGCAAGAAGGAAATGTATAGGCAGTAGAACCAAGGACATGTATCCTGAGAAGAACATAGGGATGCTGCCCAGAAACCAACTGTGTCCTGGGCTGCATCAAAAGGATCATGTCCAGCAGGTCAGTGGAGGTGATTCTGCCCCCCTGCCCGCTCTTGGGAGATTTCACCTTGAGTACTGCATCCAGTTCTGGGGTTCTCAGCACACGAAAGACAGAGCTCCGTTGGAGTGAGTCCAGAGCCAGGCCTCAAAGACAACCAAAGGGCTGAAACATCTCTCTTATGAAGAAGGGCTGAGACTACTGGGGGTGTTCAGCCTTGAGAAGGAAAGGCAAAGCTTACTGAAGACTTCCAGTATATGAAGGGGGCTTATAAGAAAGATGGAGAAAAGATTTTTGAAGGGCCTGAAGTGACAGGTCGAGGAACAGCAGTTTTAAACTGAGAGAGGGTAGATTTAGATCAGACATATGGAAGAAACTCTTTACTGCGAGGGTGATGAGGCACAAGAAAAGGTTGCCTGGAGAAGTTGTAGGTGCCCCATCTCTGGAAGTATTCAACACCAGGTTGGATGGAGCTTTGAGCAGCCTGGTCTAGTGAAATGTGAACTCGTCCATGGCAAGAGTTTGGACTAGATGGAATTTAAGGTTCCTTCCAACCTAAACCACTCTATCATTCTATGATCTACTGTAATCCACTATGTTGATGATGATTATGCTGATAGAATTTACATATTTTATCATTATATTGAAGCATGAAACATTTCCAAAGCTGCATCATTTAAATATGTGCATTTTATTTTTTAATTTAATATGATTAAGAAAAATAAATATTAAGTATTGTGGAATCAGTGTGGTTTACTGAAATGACAGCTGCCTATGAACAGCATGCCACTTTTTAGCAATAGTTCTAAGACCTTCATAGATTTGCTAGAAAATAAATAAAGCAAGTCATTTTGAATGTTTACTTGTTAGCTTAGAGGAATACATACATAAACATTAAAATGCAAAACTGTACTTGAAACTTTGATCGAGAACATGGCATGCTACTGTAATGAAATAAGGCTTTCTCAGCATCACATTCAACAGCAAGTGTTCTTCTTCCAGATTATCCCTTATAGCACGCTTTTCTGGGTGAAGAATACTAGTGGTACTCCCAGTTATTGCAAAAGTATTGGAATTACTGTCTTATACTCCTGACAAGTTTTTAAAAAGTGAAGGCTTCTGACATTTTGCTGGTACTGTCAAGAACAACTACAACATGGATTTATGTATATAAAATATCTTGACCACTATAAAAGAATTATTCGTCATGGGCATTTTCTAATAATTGTGACTAGTTTAGAGATATCATTTAAAGTACCTCTGTTAAAATACTCTGAAGTCATTTACCATGATCTTTACATTTTCTCTAACTGTTATCAAAACTGGAAAATTATATAAGGTTTTTAAGTTTTAGAATATCTTTTTAATTTTTTTAATCATTTAAATTGTAAATTTGATATGACAACTATTTCTGTCTTAGAATTTTATTACCTTTAAGCCATATAAGCAAAAAACTGCAAACTCATCATTCACACTATTTATACTTGAAGAGGTATAAATAAATCATTTTACATCTCACTGCACGAGACACTTTTTTGGTCTTCTCTTTGCTAGACCACACACGACTTTTTCAGCAGATTAGCTTCTCTCATCTTTCTTCCTGTTAGCAAAACTAGACATTCACCCAAATCTCACCTGCAGAACTAACAAGAACTTTCCATATTTTAACAAGAATTCTCTAATCATTCAAAGACTAAGAAGTCTGTTTTGCATAAATCCACACATAATTAGTTTATGATTAACATATGCTAAGAGACTCTGACTTTTAGAAGAAATCATAATGCTACTGTAGCTCAATACCTAAAACCTTTACAAACAGTGAGTTTACGTATACTGAAAGTTCATTTACCAAACATAGTTTTCCACAAATCCTAGGTCAATCAACCCATAAAAAAGGAACATATCACAAGAATACTAATAGCAAGAAGATTTTTATTAGACATAGATGATTTTTATTCTGAATTAAAAAATGAAAGTAAATTAGGATTTATTGAAGTTCATTGCATCCCTGAGTATAAATGTGCTATCTCCAGTCCCTAATGACACTCACAGGAGATCAGGTGGCATACTGGAGGTCTAACAACAGTTCTGAAGCTAAGATTTCAAATATCATATTTAGACCTACTTTTATGAACTTTTATAATGCATTCATCATGCCTTTTAATTAAGCCTTAGCAATCAAAAAATCTCATTGATCTAAAGAAACGATTTGCCATAAATATTTACCAACACAAATCAGATTGTGCATCCAGGTGCTTTGGAACAAATGTTGCATATTTAAAATGTGTATCATTATCAGGGTTCTCTAAAGTGCTCTAAATATTGCTGTAGCCATTTCTCCAGTAATGCTGCAATTGAAATCAAAACAGGCATCTAGCTTCATTTTATTTCTGTTAATTTGTCTGTAGCTTGAGTTGATTCTGGAACATGACAAATTTCCAAATGTTTTGGATAGCTTCTGACTCAAATATCACAAGGGATATATACATCTAGGGATACTCTAATTTTAATTGAAATTGAACTTATTTTAGGAACAATCTCATGTTAGTTTCTTAATGTCAGTTCTGTATGTTCAGGTAACATATACATCTATTTGGCATTTCTAATTTAAAATAGCTTTTTGTACCTTTTAATTAGCCACAAATATTTAATTCACCTCAAAAAAATCCTACCTCTTTCTCATTGCTGTAAGTCAACTTTAAACTTGCATGAGATTTTAGGGTTTTTTGTCTCTTGCATCTAAGAACTTTCTGGAAATTTAGAAAGAATCAAAGAACTAAGCTAATATCACTGGATGTTAAGTTCTTTAAACAGTAAAAAAACTAATGTACACATAAAGTGACTTTCCCAAAATCTATTCAAAAGATCACAAATAAAATGCGGACTAAAGCCAATAGCTTTTTATTTTATATTGTATAACTTAATAATAGATTATCTTCACAAACAGCTTTAGTTAGCTACCTTTTAATAAAAGTAACCACTTTATTCAGAATATTAATAAGCACTTGGCTCTGAAAACATGTTACAGATTTGATGCTGTTGGTTCACTTCCTTGACTTGTCATTTGCCTTTACCCACCTTTTGCTTTAAATTGCAAGGGCCATTAATTTTCATCACACAATTTGATTATTTCCCACTTCATGATTAAATTAATAACATTTTCCAAAATTTTCAGAAAGGCAAACTTTTGTGACAAGTACAATGCATCATTCACTAGGAGTTTAACTGCCTGAAAGATTAACTGAATTATTATTCTATACCAATTTCTGGGAAGGAAGAAATATAAAGGCAAGCCATTTTTTGCATTTCAAAAACTACAAAGAAGCCTATCCTTTCTGTATACAAGTCAGAAGAACCCAAAATGGAAATCCAATCCTTATAACATATTTATTATTTGAACGAGCAACAACAAAGCTGTGGGAAAAATAAGTTTTATACACATAGCTTTAAACAGGATATGAATGGCCATTGTAAATTGTGATTATTAGAATTAATCTGTAGGTATTTTTATTTGGAAATATCAGGAAAAAATATATTGGATTAGAAAACAATTGTAATTACGGCTACAATCAAGAATCAAAGAATCAAAGAATTATCACTGGGTGTGGTTTACTAATCAATGGAAAAGGACCAAGGCAGGAAACACAGACCTAAAACTTTTTCCCCTTTTTTTTTCAGGTGAATAACGCAAACTATTCTCAGTTTAGTTCATAATTTTTTTCTCTCATTGTTTACTAAAATTAGCCACTAAACTGCCTCTTTTGGAAGGTATTATCTAGAGAATCTCCAAAGTAATGAAGAAGTTTGGGGAGAAGGTCAGGACATTACCCAATCCGTGAAGGAGGACAGAATGTTCCTTGCCATAATCCTAACTAGAGCATATATGACTTTTTACAATGGGACAGGTATGAATGAGGGACATATGATGGAATTTCCTCAGTGTTTACCTCTATTTAACGCTGACACAGATTTTGAAAGTGATGGGAAAAGTAAGAATATAGATCAGTGATCATTCACTATTGGGGATATTTTCCAACACTGATCATTATTAAGACACAAGAAAATAGACTGAGTGGTATCACTTTCACAGAAGATTATTCCTAAAGTCTAGGGGAAGAAACCCCAAAGCCAAACCCAACCAACCAACCAAAAAATAACCCTAAAACCCCACAACCTCCACTCCCTGCTCCCCCCAAAAATCCGAAACAAAACTAAAAAAAGAAACACAAAAAAACCCACCCCCCCCCCAAAACACCCCCTCTGAACTTAGTTGTTTCCTGAAGACTTGAAAAATGAATTTTGCATTATAATTTTTCAATATTTATTTCTAGTCCCACTACTTAAGGCAAAGTTCCTTTATTCAGCTGACATACAGTGGTCACTGGTTCCACGAGTTTGGTGTATATAAAATTAAAAGGTATTTGCTAGTCTCTGTTTTAAATTTGTAGGAAATCAATAGCAATTTCTATTATTTCTTCAAACTGAAACATCTAACATGAGGAAAAAGTAAATACAGAGATCAGTGTTTATATTTTGCCTTTACATATAATGTCATTTTTCACAGAGATATACTGAGCTTTCAGGCTATCTTCATGAAAGCATATTTCCAAATTGCTAATGTCTATCATCTGTAAGAAAGGTGAAAAATGTGTCTTACCTATCCTTTTCTGTTCTTTCTCCATCTTCTAATGTTTTGAAATTTGTTTTTATTTCATGGCAAAATGAAGAACTGACATTCTTCCCCACAGAAGAGGAAAATTCTGTATTTTCATTAAGGGGCAGGTGTGGTTTAAATAAGACAAACAATTTGTAGCGTGGAAATATTCAATATAATATACATAACCAAATATATTCATACAACCAAAGCTGGTAAAATTCAAAAGCCAAGCAAGCAAGTTGAAACTGATAGTCATCTGATGCGAAAATACCGGATTTATTTTTAGAGGAATATCTCTAAAATTCTTTTTTGGAGATTGAAATCTCATCTTAAAACAAAGATCTCTATAAAGCTGTATTTTTATTATATGTAACATATTTTCAACCACGTCTAGAAAGTACTTCCTCTTGTTGTTCTAAAGGATACATCTTCCCATGATATTTGCTTTTCAGACTCCAGGAAAGAACCTGGGAATGCTGTTCCAGCTCCCTACAAGATTCCATGCCTAGAAAATATTATCTTAATTATTTTTAAAGACATATTATTCAGTGTAGAAATCTGAGACTTTTTTCATATATTTCTTTTTTCACTGCCTACTAGAAGTCTGTTGGTGGAAGAAAATGGTGACAAAGATGCTTTCAACACAGTTACATGATGCAGACACATGCATATTCATAGTAAGAAAAGATCATCCACAAAAAAAAAAAAAAAGGTTGAGGCATTGCTTAGAATAAAGAATATGCCTATAGGTAAAATCTAGTTGCATGGAGTATGCAATGTACCAGGACTTCATTGTATTCTTTCAGCATTCACAATAGCAATATAATTTGTTTTATAAAGGCACAACGATTATATTCATATTCCAAACACTATCACTTCTTAAAACCATCTCTATCAACATCTGAAACTTAAGAGTTTAGGTAAAAGTGGCATAGGCAGCCCCACTTTTTCTGCTAAACTGGGGTGCACCTTTGAGAATTTGTTCCCCTCTAGGACAAAACAATTATTTCTTGCTGACATAAATTCCTAACAAGGCCTTTCTGTCCTCGACTATATGCAACAGGGTTGTGCTTATGCTAATTTGATGTTGTGGGATCATAACCCCCTACTGATGAAACGAATTTTAAAACGTTAACAAAATTACTTGTAGTCATTGCAGAAAATGTAAAATAAAAGGTTGCTGTTTTCCAAATATGCCACTCTTGAAGGTATGCTGTGGAATTCTTGGTGTGTGCATTCATCTGTTAGCAACTTACTTTCAAGATAATTATGCAATTTAATAAAAGAAACTCTGCAGGAATGCAAAAATTAGCCTTCCTCCTATTATATGGAAACAGTTAGAAGGTGCTTTTGTTTTCTTAACCGAGATTTACTGAGTTTTTCCTATTTAAACTTTGCAAAGCTTGTGTTCAACCCTAAGGGGACTTACAGCCAGCTTAATGCTCACATTGTAAGAAAATGAAGATACCTCAGGGACAAGACAATAAAATAAAGCCAATCCTTCCTCCACTCCAAATACCTTCTTCCCCATAATTCACTGATACACCTCCAAATCGGTTTATAACATTTTGGACTTCTTTAAATTACAAACTTCACACTTGTCTTGATTTAAACTGAAATAATGTACTAAATAATTGCAATTCATGTTCCCCCTTTGCCCTTACAATGAAATATATTTTGTTATAAAAGGGTAAAATACTGTCTGCTCTAAACTGAAGGATGGTCAACTCAAACTCCATCTAATTCAGAAATGGGTTATCTTTATGTAAAAACAGGCAATGAAAAGCATATGAACTTATATCAACTTTTTTTCCTCTTTTCTTAAAAATTACACTGTGTCTAAGCAAGCACAGAGAAGTAGTTTTAAGTGACAAGTACGGTGTTTCATGTCCTCCAGCAAACTGTGCATGTGTCTTATTTTCCCACCTATTTCGTTACATGCTCTTGGGTAAGAAGTAAACAGATAAATGGAGGTGCAATCCAAAGGGAATTGCAGAACGAGCAATTTTATTGTGTCTGCAGAATTCTGTTAGCTTCATGTTGTTTATTATTTCCTTGGTGTTGTTCATTACTTGCATTCTCCTGGCTCTTATCTTCTAACAGTAATCAAGACCTCTTCATACTGTCTCTAAAAGCTTATTAGAATAAAAGATCAACAAAAGGGATTTATATACATGGGTTTCGCAAAGGTAAATTTTCGTGATTCTCTAACAAATATTAAAGTAATTTTTGTTATTTAATTTTGAAATACATAACCTCATTTTAGCCTTCTGTAAAATGAAGCTATTGAAACTGACACTTCAATTGGATTTACTCATGGGTTGATGCACTTTGAGAGTTGAGCGTGGGCTACTATCAAACTGTGGGCATCTTCCCCAGTTCTTCAAACCTAATTACTACAAGCAAGAAGTTTCCTCCAGAGAGCGACCACTTTTATTGTGTATTTGACAGGTAGAAATTAGCTGCCTAATGGAATGGAATAGTTCTGAAAACTGAAGGAATTAAGTGAGCTTTTAAAATTTGGGCTACTTTTAAATTAGATTTTAATTTGAATTGAAATGTGAGGTTGGGATCGCAAGTCAGTTTATTTTGAATGCTTTCCAATAACTTTATCATGCCCACTGCTGACATATCATGTCTTGTCTTAGAGCCAATATTGACAAATACTCTGACTTTGGTCTACAGACCAAAGAAATTAAATGAGCAGGAAATTTCCATTTGCACAAAAACTCAGAATTGTCATTTAATCACCATAATGATATCACTCAACTAGCTGCATATGACATCATGGACTAGGTACTACTAAAGTGACAAAGTCATCATGGATTAAAAATAAATAAATTAATAAGCCTGATTCTACCTATTTTTATGAGTGTTGTTTTGGAAGATTATAGTCACAGCTAACCTGAACATGTACAATATGATAACCTAAAAATAAATTGCACAAGCAACATCATTCTTAATTCCCTTTGCTTTGAGACAGATCCCTGACTTACACATGATGCTGGAAAAGATCATGACTCTACCGAGATACCACCTCTTTAACATGAGATGTTGAAGCATAACTGGTATTATTCTTTTAATTTCAAAGAATTGGAAAACAAACCATCCATTTTTTTTTTTAAATTATGTTTTTCTCTCTTATGTATTCTATTTTTCTTTTCTTTCTAATGATTTTCCCATTTATCTCTCCTGATAGAAAAACTTACTAAATTTATTTCAGTACTTTTTTTTTTTTTTAATATGTTAGCTTCTGACAAAAAACCTTTAAGAGAAAGAAAAGAACTTGAATGTTACCTAAAAAGTTTCCTTATTTCTCTTCTTTTGGAGTTTCATTCTCATATCTGCAGGAAGAGCTGACAGGAACAATATTTTTAAGTAGTCAGTTCTGTCATAATCCTCTATTCAGTGCTGACTACAGTGGCATGTCATTTATGCTTCCCTGTCCTATTATGGCCTATTCCAGGGAGCTTTTCTTCCTCATGAATCTTTTCTGACCTCATCAATATATTTGAAGAAACCCTTCTTACCTGTGAGATATGTAGTTGAAAGGAGATAGTATTACACTCGGCATGGCACAGGAGGAACTTCTTCCAGTGACATTTTGTCATACAGACTTTGTGAAGGTGCTCAGCAACATTTCTAAACAACTCATTGGCAATATTTCGGGAATTAAAAAGTCTGGGTTGTTCCTTAAACAACTGTTTAACTTGGTTAGGAAAAAAATTCAACGCTTGCTATATGTAAACCAGCAGAGACTGGTAAAGACTGTAAAGCACTTGACTTTCTGCTAATGTATTTTCTGGTGGTCAGAATCCAGAGAAAAATAATCACCTTGGCATTATTAAAAGCATCTGAACAATAGTGCCTTTGTCGTGGGAGTTTCTAAGTTGTGTCATATACTTGGCTATTTCATAAAAATTCAGGCTCAAAAATACCCTTATGCTGTGTTGTTTTGTTTTTATAAGCATTTTAGACCAAAGAAATTAAATGAGCCCGACTTTTCCATTTGCACAAAAAGTCAGAATTATCATTTAATCCCTGTAATGATATCAGATATCCAAGGAAACTGTTGGAAAGTGTAGATATCACTATCTGTGCATTTCTGTTTATAACTATATATTTTTGGACACAGAGTTTAGAATGGGAAAAGTCAAAAGAAGATTTTGCAGACTCCTCCAAGACTTTAACCATTGAATGGGACACTTCCTGGACAGTATTAATTTCAAGAAATTTCTTTTGTGAAGTAGCCTGCTAAATAAGCATAAAATGTAGGAATATATTCCACTATGTTACTCTGGCAGTGCAGGAGTCTCCTGAGAGAAGAAAGGTAAAAATAAAAAAGGAAAAGAAAACAGAATAAAAAATTAGATCTTGTGCAATTTTTTCAGACACACAATCTAATATGAATTTGTGCCAAGACTGATAGACTGCATGTCCTTGAGACAGAGAAAAAAGAAATCTTTGGTTTTCCAAACATCACAAAGCAAACAGAAAGGTTTCTTCAGAATCCCTAATGAGAAAAGATTAACCAGCTAAAGTGCTGGAAGAAAATGAACTATCCCACTATTATTTTGCGAAAAGCAAATAAATGTTTAACTGGGGCAGTTTCTGATGGCAGAGAAAGAGTAAGCACATCCTCTGTGAAAGAAAAAGTACAGCTTCATGATTTAAGCAAGCAGAACTAGAGGAGGAGGGTGTGAAAAAAATCTTTGACTGAAGTAATAAGGCTAAAACACTTGGGGAAAGCAAAGAAAGGAAATAACATGCCCTAAGGATATTTGCACTTAGTGAAAAAACAATCATGAAATGAGAAAATGAGGACAGGCAATGGGATATAAGATCTTATGGTTGGTGATTTAAGGCTCACTGACATGAGGGAATAGATATGAGAGGGACATTGCCAGGAGAGGGTGGCTTGTTTAAAACTCAACGCAAGAGACAGAAAATACCCTAACTTCTCCAAACAGCTCAGAAACCTCTTAATAACTTATTGGCAGGTCTGTAATTCACTGTAAAACATCAAATTCAATATATAATCTTCTGTTCTAACTGGGGATGGCCTCAGAGTAGAACAGGTGAATCATCTGTCACCCATTCCAGTCATCATCTACTCCTTCAACTTTCCTCCAGACTGAGAAAAATCCAACAGCTCTTAGAAAAGCAAGCTAAGAATAGTGATTTTGCCAGAGGGGAAAAGGGGAGATTGACTTTGGAGTGATAATGTGTAAAGAGATTTAACCCATTAATCTACTTAACTTACCTAGTACTTTTTAAAAATTTATTTTCAAGGAATTCAAATTATGCAACCTTACATTATAAAGGAGTTCTTAATTTATTTAACGTTAACTTATGTACAAAGGTGACATTTAAAAGATTTGTTTATTTTCCAAAAAGCTGAGCTCAAATGACAAATTTTCAATGTGTACTTAGCATTAAAGGTATTTCAATATAGCACTTGGAGTAATCAAAAGGAAAGACAGCCTTGTTGCTCCAGACCTTCTGCTCTTTCTGCTGGGAAAGCACAGCACAACTTGTCACAGAAATTAAGACATCAAAGTATTCCAGAGTAACTGAAATTCTTGTGAAAAAATGAAGTTTTTTGGATGTGATATCTCTTGTATAATTTTTTTTTTTTCTCAGAAGGACATTGCCAACAAACCGCCATAGCAACGCAGAATTGTACAGTCTGAAATAAAGAAATCTTCATCTCCTTTCAATTTCAAATATCTATGCTACAGATTTTGAGGTTTACATACCGAGGGGAGAAACAAGGAAAGTACCTAACTACGTACTGTATATCCTGTATACGCATTGCAGAGTCCTTTAGGTGTATTCAAGCTCTGCCAAAAGCAGCGACATCCTTTGTTACTTGTGCCACACTGCACTGTTCTGCACACAAATTGTGGTGTCCCACCCCTTTTGAGCAGGGACCACCCAAGATTCGTGGATGCGCATGGTTGAAAAGAACGACAAAATCGAGATGCTTTTTCTTTTTTTTATTTTTTCACAAAAACTTACAAAGTATTAAAAAATTACACACTTGACATGGAAATTGGTATGTTAGTCCCCGACCTGGGGGTATAAGCACATGGTAGTGGATTTTGGATGAAGGGGTAGGGTAAATAGGAATAGAGAAAGAGAGAGATGAATTCAAGAGAGCGAGACAGAAAAGAAAGAATAAAAAAAGAAAAAGAGATCAACAGTCCTGGCTCCAACATCAGTCTGGCTGGAGAAGGGGTATCCAGGGTCCTGGGGCCTAAACTCAGAGCAAGAATGCACTTTTACAGTATTGAGCTGTGCTTATCCCCAGAAACTAGAACAAGGACCCTTGTCCCAGAAAAGTGATGCCCTGCCTCTGTAGGGCCTGCTTCTCCAGCCACATGCTGGTCTTTCTCACAGTGTGTTATTACCAACAATCCTTGGCTGACTCCACAGTTTTCCAGCTATCAGTGGGTAACCAGTGACATGGGTGGTTAATTTAAGCCATTCGGGCAGTGCCTAGGAAATTGTGGGCTGCTTGCTTTTAGTACTTTTCCCTCAATTCTCTTGCACAAATTTCAGTTTTAAAAGAAAATGCAGGAAACATGTGAATTCTACCTTCATGGAATGATGGATCCAATATCTTTGGACCACAAAGGGTTGTGGAAAAGAAGCCCAGCAAGGTTCCATTTCCATTCTTGTTCAGCCCTGTGTTAGCTGCTGAGACAGGTCAACATCTTCCTGTGTCTGGGTTTTTGTAGGACAATGATGAAGCTGAACTGGTGAGAAATAATATTTCTAGATATTTTTTTTCATTTCTTTATAACTGTCAGGTATCTTACAAGATCTGAGTACTACTACAGTTTTTTCTCTTCGAGTCTCTTCAATGTCCCTTGATTTTTTTTTTTAAATTTCCAAAGGAGACTTCCTAAAGAAGAAACACTGCAACTTTTAACTAACATGATATTGAAATGTAGCTCAAATAATATAATTTCATAAAAGCATATAATGTTTTTCTGATTGGTTTTTTTTCCCACTTAAACAGGAAACTAGAGATGATCTAAAGATAATAGCAAACAAACTAAATATTTAAATTTTTAAAATATATAAATTCTGCTTCTTTTTAGAAAAAATTCTGTCTTCAAAAGCCTACTGAGTTCATAACAAAAATAAATGTACAAATACATTTATATATTTACAGATATTTTATAAATTCATAAAGGCAAACTTTAAAAATTCCAATATTGTGGTTTTCATATGGTTTTATTTTGGTATATTTTAATATATTCATTTATTTTATCTTTTTCATTTTTTATCTTTTTTATTTTGGAGAAGGTAAAGAGAAATGTGGCTCCTTAGGCATTCTTGACTAGTAGAAACAATATTTCAACTGTAATGGAAATGAAAAAGCAAAAACTAAATTTATTTGGAGATAGAAGACGGCAGTTTCTGGGAGGTTGTTTTGTCTTCGCCTTTTTTTTGCTAATTAGGGAAATTTTTCATTTTCTCAAATCAGATTGGGCAACAAGACCTTTTCCACATTAGTTTGTGGTTCTTTTACAGCACTGACATAATTAACAACAAAGGATTTGATATAGTATTTCTGAAGTTATTTTGATGATACAATTTTGTTAAAATATAACAAGGTCACTGTAAGGAAAATAAATTGATATTTATCTGAAAATGAAAAGTACTAAAAGACATGGTGAAGATAAGGTTCTGTGGAGCCTTCCCAGGTGATATCTGCTGTTCATTATTTTCTGTCCAGCAAGAAGGCTGTGAGCTGTACAGCTGACTAGCTACTAGAAATAATTGAACTTTTTTACCCTTTTTTTTTTTTTTTTGAATGACATAAGAACCTTGACTTTGTCCTTTAAGAAAACTAAGCAAAGGCTCCTAATAAATATCATAGAATGGCTGATCCCTGGGGTTCCCAGTACAAAAAAGACATAGAATAGTTAGAGCAGGTACAGAGGAGAGGCACGAGAAAGAGCAGAGGGTTTGAACACCACTTCTACGAAGAAAGGTTGAGCGAGTTGGGGTTGTTCCGTCTGGAGAAGGGAAGGCTCCAGAGAGAGCTTAGTGCAGCACTCCAATCTTCTAAAGGGACCTGCACCACAGATGGAGAGAGGCTTTTTATCAGTGCCTGTAGCAACAGGTCAAGAAGCAGTGGTTTTAAACTTAAAGATTTAGGCGGTGAGGCACTGGAACAGGTTGCCCAGAGAATCTGTGGATGCCTTATCTCTGAAATTGTTCAAGGCCTTGTCTGGATGCGGCTTTGTTCAACCTTGTTTAGTGGAAGTCTTTTGAAGGTCCCTCCTAACTGAAACTATTTTATGATTCTATGTTCAGTTGTACCCCACTAAGAAAATTCCTTTTATGAGACCTGTTTAATATCAATCTGATCCAGCAGCCAGCTGCAGCACAATTTAAATGTATAAAGCACTATGGAAAAGGGCTGTGCCTAAAGTCACGTATTTTAAGTTCTCAAATAATCCATGATGAGTTTTAAATGTTATTTTTGTAACATATATTGAATATTACTAGTATGCATGTCATTATTATCTGGTACTAATAACACTATATTCCCAAAACCCCAAAGCTTTCAGATCAATTGTATCTCAATGATATTTTGTATCATGTCATACAAGATCAGATTTTCCCAGAGGGCTTCAAAAAGTGATTATATGCTGTTTCATCCCACTCTCTCTATAGTTACATTTAGGAATAGTTACTTTGCCTTCTCTCCTTTTCATCTCCACATTAATGAATGATATACTACTCTTCCCTTGGAGCCCTGCAAGATGCAAAACAATGTTGAGTTCTACTGCATTTGAAACAGTCAGACTTCAGCCTCTTCACCGTGTGAAATCACTGAAATACTCATCCCACTGAATACTCATGCCCTGCATGTTGTGTCCTGTAAGTGATGGTCACTGGAGAAGTACTCCACTGCTAGAATTTGAGAGGTGTCATCATGAATTGGCCTAAAGGAAAAATTGTATCTTTTTTCCAGGCTATACCAGAGCACTGTCAAGTAATGAGATACTCAAAAACGAGATACCAAAGGAAAAAATAAATCCCTCACTGGAAGGGAAAAATGCTTTAAGTTCTCCAGAGGCAGACAAGTTTCTTGTCTGTGCTGCTGCTGGTGTGAAGAGTACTAAACTGTATAATGTGAGAAAGACTAAGGACAGCAGGAGTTATGTCTGAAATCCAACCTTTTATAGAGAGTATATCTATTTATTCAAAGCATTTGAGTTCTCTTGGAGAATTTAATTACCCCTAGCTGAAGAGCTTTATACACATGACATGAAATATTTCTGCCTTTTATTTTAGTTAGTCTTCAGTGCTTTCTTCATCCTGTGGAGTCAGAAACACTGAATGTCCTCCTGGTAAGAATTGTGCATGATAAATGAAGGAGTACAAACAAAGCTGCAGAAATCTTAGACTTAGCAGAGTAACAATAGATTAAAAAGCATTAAAAGAAAGTATTAATGTGGGATGTTTTATTGACAGATTCTTCATCAGCAATGGATGTCTATCAATCAGCCTCTTAGGTAAGAGGCTGTTCTGAGCTGGGTATTTCTAGTTTTCAGTGGAAACTAAAAAAAAAAAGAATAAATAGGAAAGATTCCCCCTTCACATTTCTTCATGTTTGCTGATGTTATTAAATTTCCCCTCACAATCCAAACAAAGCTTTAGGATTAATTTGACCTTATAAAAGAATTATCCACATAATTTTCAGTCTGCTAATTACAATTTCTGTAAGATTTAAAAATTCATATTATAGGCTCTTAAAAAAATTTTCTTTAGAAATATTTATGTCCTTTTAGGTATATGTGCTGTTCTTATCCACTCTAAATTTCTGAGGAGCTGGTTTAGAGCACTTCTCTTCTAATCATGCTACCTTCTGCAACTTGCTTAAGAAGAGAGTATCTGTTTTTTTCACAAAAATTCATATGTTGTCCTTAAAAAGAATACAAAAAATAGTTTTTTGAGGGACTGAGGTTCAGCTGACTTCATCTTTGAAATTTTGAATACTAGAATTGTATAATACATTTTTATTTAAATTAACCTGTAGTCTGCCTAGAAAAACAGCCTTTAAAAATATTTAGCAATGATTTTTGCTAAAAAAATCCCACCTTCTTAGAAAAGATATTTAACTTGCTAGGATAAAATGGAATATTGAATCACAAATTATATTTATTGCTTGAACTTAAAATCTATCAATTTAACTATTAAGCTTATATGTTAGAAAAGGCAGATGTAAGTTTAGGTTTTCATCTGCTCTTCAGGCTTGATCATACTAAGAAAACTTGATCAAGCCTGGCTATTTCACAATTTATCATCTACATTTATCCTTATTCCAAATTAAAAGTAACTTCATTGCAAGGGAAAAAAGATTATCAAATTTCAAACCATCTGAAATCAGAAGGAAAACAGGATGGAATGTTCACATGGAAAAATTAACTGAGCTATTTGAGCACCTAGCATGGGCTTAGCTAATAAGATAAAATTCAAAGAAACTGGGCAAAAGTCACGTTGTGAATCAATTTGTGTTTCTAAATTTTTCTCTAAATATTTTAAACAAATAGATTATTTACAAATACATTTAAAAGTGATTTTCAGTATTTTACTTTGTGGGAATTAAATTATTATTCCTAATTCTTATTTGCTTGAGAATGTTTGAGACAAAGAATAATATTTTTTTTGTTTTAAATCACTTTAATTTACTTAACCAATACACGCATTCCATGGTAAAACTAAAGCATCTTCACCGATAGGTGCAAAAATAATCAGTTTTAACAGATAATAATTTAAAAAAAAAAGAAACATGAAATAAAGCAACAGCTTCGATCACAGATTGAGCATCAAAATAGTCAGCATTCTAGGACATCACCATCATATTATTTCTGAAAGGAAAACCAAGATTTTTCAGAAAATGTAAAACCTAATTTTATAAAATGTATTTTTGATGTTTTGACATTAGTCAAGCTTCTGCTAGAAGCAAAATTTCATTGCTGTGTTAAACACCTGAAAATAGAGGGTTTAGCAATGACAGTGTTATCTGAGCTTCCTTTCAGTACAGCAAGGAGCGTTATGATTATATATTTAATGGATTTTAAGTGAAACATGTACTGTTCTACATGGAACTATGTCACCAGACTCCTGGTATTGGAACGATATTAAAAATAACTGGATCATAAAAATCAGAATTCTATGTCTTGCGGTAAAGCTTGCTTAGCCAAACCCTTGCTACTCGGAGAAAAACACAAGCAAGCTTTTCTTCTCACATACCGTACGCATGATTTATATCAAAATTCAATCATGCTCAATTAGCACTCAAAATTTTCCAATAATTATGCTGAAGGCAACACCGGCACACACTAAGCGCTAAGGGAGTCAGAGACTAAGCTGTGCATAAATTCACTAATAAGAGAAAAGGTCACAGGCTGATATTACTGAAATTTGATTAGATTTCAGATCCACATGTTAGAAATCAATGTTTTTCTGGCTTGGGCTCTTCTGCTCTGGAGTCAGCCATTCTCCAGAGCCCTGTGTCTAATCAGAGGCTGTACCAGTGTTAGATCCTCTCCTGGGCACAAAGACAGCAAGAAATGAGAGAGGCCTCGCAGGTCAGAACAGACAGACTTTGCCATTCCTGCGCCGAGTGGTCTGGGGAGCTGAAAGGGAAAAGCTGTAGCTGCAGCTGTGAAGTGAAACAACTGTCATGTTGGTCAATGACCACAGCAAAGGTAAAACCAGTGCTGGGGATTTTATGGCTCTCTGACAGCTTCCAGTAGCAATCTAGTCAAACCAGGATGAGTCCACAAAGGGCTCTTCACATAAATACTGCTGCGGAGTGGCTACAAATATGGGAGCTACAATCTGAATTTAACCCCACAACTAAAAAAGCCCCCAAAACAGGCTTTAGATATATGCTGTTCCTATAATGTGAAAACTGGCAGATAATAGGAAACAATGAAAGCTTCTTAACCCTCTGACGATCCATATGTTCCATATGTTGCTCTGGGTATGAGTGGAAGTCTTTCGACTCCCGCTGCCCCACTTGTGTTGCCTCTGCATGTTCAACTGAACCATTAAACAGATTGTCAGATGTATGGCACTGAAGTAACAGCTTTTCATGGAAGAAGAAAGCAAATGATCAGATGAAAAAAATGTAAATATGAAAAAAATTAATTTCCAATTGGAATTATTTCTGACTTGCACCATTAAAAGACTGTGTTATATCTATGCAAAATTGATAAGGCAGAAGAGAGGATTAGGCCTATGATGCTCAGGAAAAAATCATCAGTTAGGGAACAAAAAATGAAGGAGAAAATTTTTCCTCGCAAAGCCTCACCTGCTTTGCCAAGACTGCCTTACATTGTTGAATGATCAGAACTGGCTAATCTGAGTGTAAGCCCTATGGCCAGGGGGGCTGGAGGTAAGTGATGCAGTTGCCCTTTTGGGAGATGGAAAGAGAAGCTAAGACAGACAGGACACAATACATAAACATATATTTATTATTGCAAGCAGAAAATAAATAAAGAAAACTGCAAAAGGTAGTCTAAAAAAGCAGTCTTTTTCTCTGTTTAGAATTTAAATGTGGAGCGGAATTTGGTCAGATGATTTCTTCTGCCTGGGGTTGAGGTTCTTACAGGAAGATCTGGTTTCTGTTCAGACATAGCGGAAGTGGTCAAACACCTGAATTAACTGACACAGCTTTTAAAACTTAATATGCAATTAAACCAAGAGGCTGCATAGCAGAAATAAGTAATTGTGGTGTTTATTCAACTAGAACACACGTGATACAGCAAAGTCTCTTCTGACAAATGCTGCCTTTGCTTTTATTTGATTTATGAAGGAGATGATAGGAGAAAGCATATTTTTGTAGAAATTTTGTTGAATTCACTTCTGAATCACTAGCAGTTTGGACTCCAGTCAAGCTACTTGAAGATATGCTTCAGATACAGATATTTATGTGTATTATAATTGCTGAATCATACAAGAAATATTTTAGTTGTTCTGCAAGATTTTGCAGACCAAGGTTCTAATTAATTATCTACTCCTAACATTAAACTAGTGATGCCACCTGGGCCTCATGCTTTAACAAATCACTTCTAAAATTTTACTCACCTTAACTTGGTAACATGATATTAAAAAGAAAAGAAAAACATAAATAGAGGGAAAAATAAGTTTTATATTTAGAGTAAAGAAAAACACGTTAACATCATACGGATAAATTTAAAAAAATAGTGTCAAATATATTAATGTTAATGTCAGTGTATTCCTTCAGCTCCTGCTGCAAAAGCTTTAAAGGCTCACTGCAGCTCTTTATTCCTCCATAATGTACAGAATAAACTGCTGGAACTCAGACATCTACTAAATGATTTCTGTCTTGGTTTTTCATTCCTGACTACGGTCAGCTCCTTACAGAGACAGATTTATAGTTCCTGAGTCAATACCTGTAAACAAATATTTTAATCTTTTAAAAGCCATTCTCCTTAGATTTACCTTCTGTGTGTGTGTGTGGACTACTTCATTGCATTCTTTGTATTAAGGATTTTTTTTTATCAGACATTTACTTGAGGAAAGAATAACTAATGCAGATATAGAGCTGGTAAGATTTTAGAAGAAAGAGATTTTTTGCTTTATTTTTGGTGATGGACAGGGGGGCAAACCCATTGCTTCTTTTGCTGGGTCATTGGATGCCAGCTTTCTTAAATTTCTGACATAGTAATTTAGAGAGATGTATTATGTCCATTATGAGAACATCATGAAGCTATGCCTTCTGTTTAGTTTTTAAACCTCTGACATCAAAGAACAAAGAGAATAAATGATCCATCAGCGAAACTCTGATAGTCGTTTCCTGCATCTACCTGATATATTGGCCAAACAAGTACACATTTACTATTTCCTTTTTTATGCATCCACAATACATATGTCTCCAATGGACTTATGAAGTATTGCAGCAACTCTCATTTTTTGGAAAAGCTTTTTCTGGAAGTTCAGAATCAGGACTTGAAGCAGCATCCCCACTCTTTTATCAAGTGCACCTGGAGCACAACAGAAGAATGTCTTAATTCTTTGATGGTGATTTGGCACGTGTTCTGTTGGCAAAACTGAGGCAAAAAATTTTAATTCGGGAACACCTCAGAGGAATTAGAGCAGCAGGCTGCTGAATTTCCTGGCAGGCTGGAAAAGCTATGGAAAGGTTTATTTCCTACAAGATAGCTCACTGTAACCTAAGTAGTTGTCACAGAAAATAATAAGATATTTTCATTTAAAACACAGACCTTTCCCCATATCTATTTTAAATAAAATAATCAAAGGTAGAAGAGCAACGACATTACTTCCTCACAATTAGCATACTATTTTGACTTTTTTATTTTAAGGTTGCTTTCAAACCCTAGGCTGCTGGTGGGGACTTTTCAACAAATTCTTCAAACAGGAAAGATATATTGTTAAATATATATATTAAAAGTAAAAAAACCAAGAAAGCTAATGCTGTTCTTCCGGTTTCAGGCTCTGATTAGTAGGAGAGTTCAAGGATGGCTACAGATATTCATCAAAATCCCAAAAGTTAGAAGATGTGGTCAAAGGAGATGTAATACTCCATGCTAAGCCTTGTGTCAGGGCAGCCTGCACTGAGTCTTCTAAAGCTTTTTATCAGGTGAATCCACCATAGCAAAAGTCCAAAGGAAAATTCTCTTCATTTAAGGATGACACTTGTGATGAAAAGTCCTGCTGATGCAGACATGCAACCTGCTTGATTCCACCTAAAATCAGCAGAAGGATGCCCACTGTAAAGCATGCTTCAAACTACACTTTTTCTATTTTGTTTTAATATCTGAGTACAGGGAGTCCCTGTCAGGTCCTCACCTTTATGCAAGGTGTGACCTGTGCAAACAGCTTTTCTTGGTAGGCAATTCTGTTCCAACTCATGCTTCTGCTTTCTCATCCTGTGTCTGCCTGCCCAGGTGCCAACTGAGAGTCTTAAAGCTGAAAATGCTTCCAGGTTTGTTATCCAAATCTCTTCAGAAGTTATTTCTTTTCCAGGTTCCTAAACTGATGGTAATTTAGATGTAGTTTATTTCAAGATAAACTTCATAGAGCTTGTTAAAGCTTGTTATGTAGCTCCTTTTGGCCGCTAGAAAAGTATAAGCAGGGTGAACATAAGAATTTGAACACTGGCAACTTTCTTCTTTTCAAATACTATTAACATCAAAGCTATTAGCAAACACTTGCTGTAATAATTTCCTTCATGTTTGCTTCCTGATAGCTTTCAAGTGCTTCTAACTTTCACTACCATTTCCTTTATCAATCACTGGATGCTTTTTAAAATTTCGCTTACTGCTTAAAGCACAGAGATGAAAAAATAGCGAAATCACGTCGCCATACTATTTTAAGCACTAACTAAATTTGAGATTTTTTTTCCAAACTGAGACTGATTCTTCTCACTCACATGTCCTCCTGTCATATATGCCATTCATTTCATTGTAGTATGCTGTCTCCGGATAAAATGCATGAAAGAGTGGCATAGGGAACATTGTAAATCAGGATTAATTGTAAGCGTTTCCAGCACTGAACTAGTTTTCTACTTTTTTTATGGACCACTTGGGGATTCTACACAGAGGATATTATCCAAATTCAGACAGCATTGACATCTGTCTTAAGTCCTACAGAATCACGGAATCATCAAGGTTGGAAACAATGTCCAAGATCACTGAGCCCAACCTTGGAATGAATGCCACCATGTCAACTAAACCACAGCACTGAGTGCCATGTCCAGGCATTGCATGAACACCTCCGGGGATGGTGACTCCACCACTTCCCTGGGCAGTCCATTCCAATGCTGAAGCATCCTTTCAGTGAAGAAATTCTTCCAACGTGAACCTCCCTTAGTGCAGTTTGAGGCCGTGTCCTCTTGTCCTGTCGCTGGTTGCCTGGAAGAAGATGCTGACCTCCACCTACAACCTCCTTTCTGATCGTTGTACAGAGTGATAAGGTCTCCCTTGAGCTTCCCTTTCTCCAAGCTAAACACCCCCTGCTCCCTCAGCCACTGCTCATAAGACTCGCGATCCACACCCTTCGCTAGCTTTGCTGCCCTTCTCTGGACACGCCCCAGCACCTCAATATCTTTCTTAGAGTGAGAAGCACAGAACTGAACACAGGATTCGAGGTGAGGCCATTCCAGTGCTGAGTATAGGGGGACAATCCCTGCCCTGATCCTGCTAGCCACACTATTGCTGATACAGGCCAGGATGCCATAGGCCTTCTTGGCCACCTGGGCACGCACTTGTTCATGTTCAGCCACTACTGCCCAACACCCCTAGGTCCTTTTCCACTCGGCAGATTTTCAGCCACTCTGCTCTATCCTAAGGATTGCTGGAAGCCTTATACCTCCATCAGTGTAAAGGGAAAGAAATGCAACATATGTACATAAAATTACATTTTTTAAAAATTAAAATATATTCTGCAGTAAAAGATAAAAGATACTATACTATTCATCCCTTATGGTCACAGTATACATAATGGTATTAAACCAAGTAATTTTGCTCAATTTTTTTTATCCACAGTATCTATTTAGCTTTAGACTTTGATGTTACTTGCATGATTTCTTTCTAATTATGCAATCTAATGCAAAATCCTAGAACACCATAAAGTATTTTACATAATTCAGCATCATTCTAAAGTAATGTGTATTGCAGTTTTAGGTGAGGCAATTAAAATAAGTAGAATGTAAGTTTTACAGGCATGGCATTCTGAGACACCTGTCATGTACTTGGCCTTATACAAAAATCAGTTGTAAGAACAATGAACAAGGCACAGACGTTTATGTTAATGCAGACAAGCAGCTATTACAAAAGTTGGGAGCAAAGGTTTAGAGTACAGTAAGCATGATGCTCTAAGTTCAGTTTTAAAGACTGTCTTTAAAATATGACATGCTTTGGATTTCTTGAATTTGTACTTTTGTTATATTGACTGCATCTGTCCTCTTTCTCCTCCTGTTTTCCTATCTGACACTCCCTAGGACACTGTGCTGGTGCTGTGGAATCACAACATGGCACAGTAACAGATGGTGATGCTACTTTAGTTTAATCTCACCATATAAATATGGAGCTCTTAAGGAAGAATGCCTCGTCATTTAAAATCCAGCACTTTTCATGTACTAAGGGTAACAGCAGTTAACTCTTTGATCTTCTCTATGAACTAGTAAGGACAGAGATGGTCTCTGCAGAAAGCAGATGGCTATGCAAATAAAACATTCAACACTGCTAAATAAGTTTGAGGGAGCTTTTTGAGTGTTGGTTCACTTTGTTTTGTGGATTTTTTTCATTGTTTTGTTGTTTTTTGTCACTTTTTTTTTTTTTTTTTTAATTTAAGTTTCAGTGTCCTCTCTTCTTGGTATTCATAAAGCTTATCCTGTTCTTTACAGGCAGCAGGTATTTCCATGACTTCCAAACACAACTTGGAACAGTGACATCCAGTGGCTATACAAGCCCCCTTAATATAGTTAATCTAGCTCTAGGAGGTGGTGCGAGTTTCCATGAGCTCAGATAGACATATTGTTGTTTACCACAACTAAACATTACTTCTCACAGGACAAAACATTACCCACAAACCACAAGACTGTCAATTACAGCAATTACAACAACTGGAATTAGAACAACCTGCCTCTAGTGAATTCCTAAATAAGGATCTAAATGTCAGCTGTTATTTCTATAATTTCTATCCACTTAATTTGGGAACATTGGTAGGATATTGCATTTAAATTGTAACTTCATCCACTCTGCAAAAGATTCTTGCTTGAGGTAATTTGGCTCACCTCAATTGAAGATAATATTTCTCTGATGATTTACTGGAGGTTCTATTCCAAAGTCACATTAATTTAGGCTGTGGAGAAAATTACTGTGTTATCCCAGAGGAAACCAGGAGACAGGTCTCAGCTCTGGAATTTATTCCAAAATAAAATGTAAAGCAGTTTAATAGCAGCATAAACTCTTTATCATTTCCTTCCAGCAATATTTAAAAAAACCTAAAATATCTCTTTGTTAGTTGATTTCCACATAGAGGCTTCCAGTGTGCAGATATAGGATGCTGAGGACTGAGATGCTGATGGATAATGGTGTATGCACGTAAATCCACATTACCTGTGTGTGCCAAATCTTAATTTGAACCTGAAACCTACCACAGATAAGGCCTTTTGCTCTTGAAACTCATTTAAATCACAAATTCACACCTGTTTAATTTCTTCGTATTTGTTTTATATGAGCTTTAATCAGACACTACAGTTACATATATTTAAAATCGTGATAGAAACATTTAATACAATGCTGCTCTCTGTTATGCCCATTGTTTTGCATCCCCATAAAAAAGCACTATTTCATTCAGTTAGTCCCTCAAAATTCTTTTATTTTTTTGTAGTCTCCGTATAGGAAAAAACACACATATTCATATGCAATAAGATATATATTCTTATACATTCAAGTGGGTTTTCTTTTTTTTGATAATTGTTACATAAAAGAATAATATTTCTATGACTTCTATATTTTTAATATCTTCATTCACCTCCCTATAGATACTGATAATTTGCTGAGAATGAAGCAAATTAGGGTACTTTTGCAGGTACTTTAAGTAAACAACAGCGAGGAAAAAATTATTTAGAAGGTTTCTTAACATTACAAATAACTCAAAATCTAGAATTATTTCTATTTTTATTTTCCTCCAGCCCTTAAACTTTATTTCCGAATACCAAAACATTTTCATAACACATATGTAGTTGGAAACATTAATTTTTATGTTATTTTCTTTAGCTCTATATGTGTTGATGAATGACCAAGTGTTTTGGGTTTGTTTGGGGTATTTTTTATTATTTTTAACAAAGAAATTCCAATGATGCCTTTCAGTAAGAACCTCAAATGTACTTGATAGATTGTTTGAAATTGCAGTGACTGGATGTTAAAAAACCACAATAAATATCCTGTGATATTAGAAAATAATATCACAGGATATGTTAGAAAGCAAGTAGATGAGAAACTACAACACTTTTTCAATTTCTATGACAACATAACACTGGGAAATTTGGCTGAGAGAGTTTCATTCCTTTGTAACCAATACCCACTGTTCTTCTCAGGCAAAGAAAGAGCTTCAATCTGGACACATACTCTGGTATTCTCCTGTGGTAATAGAAGAGGTCTAGCGCTCTTTTCTCCCCCTTACTATTATTTATTCATAAATAAATATTTATTAATTCAAGAAACAACTTGGGAAAGAGACTGAACAAGACAATTGAACTTGAAATTGCTTCATTCTGTGCCACTTATAAGATCTGCTTTTTCTGTCCATCCTTTCCCCTTCCCTGTTCCCCCAAAAGAGTCTATCCTGTCTGATAGCTTCTCCTTGAAATCAGTCTGTTTCAAGAAAAAATGATCATTGCAGTAGTCACACGGGAGAAGAAAGTTATCATCTCTAGTGTTAACTGAACCATAATGAATTATTGTAGAGTGACTCACTAAATTAAAAGTGATATATTATGCTGAAAAACTATTTGAGCAGCTTTGTTCATAAACCCAAGAAATAAGGCAGGAATAATTTTTTTCAGTTATCTGTAGATCTACCGTGCTAAATGCACATTCCAGTTTAAACACCTGGATCCAAAAATGTATCTACTTGTGGCTTCAAAGCTGGTTAACTTGTTCTAAAATATCTTTTCTGAGCAGAACTTGAATCTATCATTAAAACAATCTTTTACACTCAAAGAGAACAGTTCCTCTGAGGATATCATTCCTATACAAGCAGACATCCCTTCACAGTTCAAAGTCAGTTTTTTAGCCACTTACGAGCTAAGACACAGAACCGCTTCCGCTACAAAACTCCGTAAGGGCACTTCTCACCCTGGGTCATTGCAATTCACAAAGTGCTTGCTTGCACAATCTTGGTGTAATGCACACCATGGGCTTGCAGCAACTGTCAGCCCTTGAGAAGGAACCTGTGGAAGGGCAAAGCACTGAGCCTTGGCACCATTTCCATGAATGCTGGATCATCTTCATCCTGCACCACCACTCCTTCACATAGTGAGATGCAGGGAAAGTGATTTCATTGTTTTTCAGTTTTCTAGTAGGGGCATATTATTATATTGATTTGTTTCAGTATTTTCTGTGGTAAAACCTATTTTTTTAATCTGGCTCTTTTTCGTGCCAAAGTTGATCATCAAATTCTTATGCCCTTTGAAATATTCACAGTACTGCTGTGTGTTAAACCCTTCCTTCTTTGTAACAAAATAAGTCCTTAAAGCACATTTTGCCTCTGCTAAGTTTCTTGTACCTCAGTAGTTTCTTTCTTGTTCGTAATTGAACTATGCCACAGACCTTTGTGTGAAGAGATAAGGAGTATGAATAAACATCAAGCACTAGGAAAGCTAATGAACATTCCCAAATCTCATTAAAAAAACCCAAACAAACCAAGCAAAAAAAGCACCACAAGAAAACAAAACCCCAAATCTGGCAGGTTTTATTTATTTTCAGCTGTTTCCTGACCAATTTTCATGGAGCTTTTTTCTCTAAGCAGAAGAGGAATTATGTCTTTTCTGAATTGAAAGATGATTAAATTCTGATGCTTTTAAAGAGAAACACAGTCTTTCAGTTTGAATTTACTCTTTTTCCTGTTTAGCAGCTGGTGACTAAAGTACATAAAACCTACACCCCTATTCATTATTGTTTAGCTAAATAAAAAAGGAAAAACATAGTTTTTTGCAACATCACCTAGAAAATTTCATCAGAAGGGTTGAGAATGTTCAGAAGTGACTTACCTCGATACCTACCCAAAAAGCAGGAACCTAAAAGCTTTCAAATCACATGTTTTCCATACTGTTAGCATTTTACAGGGCAATCAGCAGGGAAAAAGAAGATAATAAATCTTTTGGCTCTTTTGCATTCCTCTTTTGTGAGCTCTAATTATTTTAGTGCTAGAGTTAAATCTCTAATAATACATATATGCCCTAATGAATCAGCTAAGCTCTTAGGTACTTCCTTTTAGGGAAGCAGAACACTGTAAATCTCTGACATGTACCATATGTACAATAAAAATAAACCATAAAAAGCTTCTGTTTAGTGCTACTAACAGCAGCAGCTCTAAAAGGGGTGCAGATGAAATGGGGTCACGGTCTCCACTCAATAATCATAGAAGCTGCTGGCTGTGGGAGGAAGCAGCAATTAGGGAAGGGAGCAGCAGGCAGTGCTCCAAAGTTTTACAGAGTATTGTGCTTACCGGAGGCAGAATGCCTCCCAGAGTGCTTGCTGGAGGAGTGTGAATCCACACTGTCCCCAGCATGGCCCAATACCTTAAAGGCTCAGTTAAGCCCTTATTGATTTGTGGAGGCATAAATCTGAAAATAGATTTAAAAAAGAAAAAAATGTTCTGAACTTTTATTTTGGTGTTGACTTGCTTAAAAATGAAGTTTTTTTTTTTAAAAAAAGCCCAGGGAGAGTCAAGCTTCAAAGTCAGACAAGATACTTTCCAGAAAAGTGTGCTGAACAAAAACACAGCTTCTTTGACAAACTCTCTCTATGTGCACTAGAAAAGCTGCAGGCATGTTAAATGATGAAGTTTGATCAACTTGAGTCTTAGATGATGAGAAATAAACTATGGGAGTGTCAATCTCAAGGAAAAAGAAATTTAAAAAAAAAAAAAAAGACGAGAAAAAGAATAAAAGGAGAAGGAAAAAAAAGACTTTTTTGTGAACCAAAGACAACACAAAGAATTTTCACAAGTGAAGATTCAGAGGGACTTGAAGCAAACAGGTGGAGCTTCCTCTTTATAGAAAAAGAGTTGGCAGAAGTTGACAAGCAAAATATGAGCTTACCGTGATGATAGAATATCTTCCCTAAAACCAGAGTCCTGTTTTTAAAATAAATCACTGGTATTTAGTCCTTGCTTTTTGGTCCAGTTGGGAAAACAAAGATTGTATTGTCATTGCATATTATGAGTAATTTAGTATAATCTGTTACTACCTATTGAACTATAAAAGATCACTGGTCCTATGATTTTTTTTTTCAAATATATGACACACATCAGCTATTTAACAGATGCTGTAGGTACCTTTTACTAACTCTTGTGAATAAATTTACTGTGTTTAGAAGTTCGGGCTGGGTTCTTTATAACCTGAAATCAAACACTCAATGCGTTCATTCAAAATCTTTGAAAAAAAACCCCAAAATTCCATTTTGAAAATCTCTCCTCTCCTTTTAAAAATTACTTAACTAGAATGTTAAATATGCTTTGACACACACACACACAAAAAATATCTTCACAGTAGGAAATATGGTTTAGAGAAACACAAAAGATGATGTACTGAACACCACAGGTAACACTGCTAAGGAAAATACAGTTATTGAATAAATGTTTCTACAGGTAGTAAACCATTCCATGAACTGCAGTCTTCTATTAAAGAAAACAGACTTCCAGCACGTATCATTCACAGCAAGAAACTCTTGCCTGCTACTGCCTTATAATGGAACAGCTACTACGCAGGAATGGCCACATCGCTCACACAGGATAAATCCAAATAATTATAATTATTTTTTTCTGGGTTTTTTTGTTCACATATAGCCAAAATCTAAACTAAAATTACAAAAAAAAAAAAAAATCTAAGTGAAGTTATGTACAAACAATAAGGGAAAACAAAATGATTTAGAAGTAAATACTGCTGAGATAATTTGCATATGACATGAACATTGGTGGTACAATAAATGAGGAATGCCACATGATGGAGTGCATTTGGAAAAAAAAGCTTGTCCAAAGGAAAACGTTTCGATTTAATGAAATACAACCCGATATAGACAGAGAAGAAAAATGCCAGCCCTGACTCCAGAACAATTTAAGGGTGGGACCTCCCTACAGGAGAGCAAAACCTCTAGAGATTACTAGCGATCTCAGAAAAAATTACTGTGCCAACCTAATGATGATTAGGTGAGGAAGCCTAACATAAGCCTTGACAGGATAAATGGAAATCCTAAATAACAGTGTGAGAGTGGCCGTGAGTAGGATTTAACACTTCAGTACCAATGTGCTGAAAAAATTGCAAGAACAGAAATCCTCTAACCGTGATCACAAAAACAGGGCAGAGCTTTTGCACTGTTGTGGGCATGGTTGCTGTAAGGGTACTTTTATCTACTATGCATTATCCTCAAGTACAAAGTTATGCCTGCCCTGTTCGAGAAACAGCCAAAGTGGTATATATTTCTAATGGCACTAAACAGCTATTCCTCAGCACTAACCAAGTGAATTTCCATGATGTAAGCTCTAGTTTTCTGCTAATGACTATCCTGCTGTATCATGAGCTCCAGTATCCTCCTCCAAAGTCATCTTAGATTTGTGACTAAACTGTATGTCTAATCACAGAACAAGGGTGTCTTAATTATGCCTTCAGTCTCCCAGGACCAGAGTGAGAATGATGAAAAAAAGTGAAGTTTCTCCAAAATTGGAGAGCCATAGCATTCTGCAGCCTGCTGTTGATTTAAACAATCGTCACACACTCTCTTATCTGTCATAAAAAAAACCCAACCAACAAACAAGCAACAACAACAACAACAATCAAAACAAAACAAAACAACAACAACAAAAAGCCAAAAAAAAAACCCACCAAAAAAACCAAACAAAAATAAAACCAAAAAAAACCCACCCAAATTTGCTGTCCCTTCTTTGTTAAGGCCAGCCTGAGAAGTGAGGACGTCAAACTTAATGTGGCCTACCAGCTTTGGCTAACTTCTGCCTTTAGTATCTTGTTTCCTTTGCAGAGGGAATGAAGAACGTGTGTGCCAACCTGTCCAGCTCTCTGCTAAATCTGGTGTTCCTCGTACCTCCAGTGGGACAGTGCAACTCCCAGGGCCAGCTCTGTACACCTGAGCAAGTGGAGGTTAGATAGCTGAGCTCAGCCTGAAACTTGGTCCTTTCATGCTGGAAAAAAAAGGTTTTTCATAGGGGGCAAAAGAAGTATGGAGAATATATTATTTTCATCTGCTTGTGCAATATATTTGCATACATATTCGAGAGTAAAAGCTTTGTTTGGCAAGCATTGTGAAAAGAAATTATTTAATCTTAACAAAAGATTGACACTGACTGTTTTGTTTTGGTTTAGGGTTTCTCTCAAGGGGAACCATTATTTGGCAGCTCATTGTCTCTTACTCAAGACTGGAGACTGAATAAAGAAGATGTCTGTACAGAGTTGCTGTGACTTCTGACCATTTTAATTCTCAGTTTTTCACAAATCAAAAACTCAGAACACAGCAAGAGATTCCGTTTTCAGAACTATTTCCCTGTTATGCATTCAGATGTCAAAATTCTCTAAAATGAAGTGTTGCTTTCTCAATCTAAAAATAAAATTTTCAGGAGCACTCCATTTTATGGATGCAAGACAGCGTTTACCTCTCAGTAGCATCGCATCAAGTGAGCAACAAGAGACTGCTTCCATTTTCCTCATCCTTCCAGAGTTAGATAAACTTGATATTTTTTATTCATACTATGCTATTTGCAAGCCTGAGGACTAAGTAGAATTGTCTGTGTGCTGCATCCATGTTTTAAATGTGTGTTTTACCAGCCATTCAGTGCTTTCCATGCTTTTCATAATTACTTCTGCTGCCTCCAAATCTCTCTACGCAAAGCAAATGATACAGATTTTTGAATCCATCTTCATAATCAGAGTATCTTCCATTCATTTAATATTAACATACCCAGAAGATTTGCACATGGAGCAGAATCCCCTAATAAAGGAGCAAAAAAATATGAAGAACTCTTATTTAAGGGCAAAAATATTCTTCATGATAATTTAAGAGGAAAGATGATCTAGTGGCCATCTCTGTTTGATTGGAAAGAACTTCAACTGAAGAACAGTCTTCTGGAAGATAAAACCATCTCCCAGGTGCCAAGACAGGAGAAGTTCAGGATCATTCAGTCATCTGAAATCTAGAATGTATATTCTAAACTATTTTTGAATTGTTCCAAATCAGTTGTGTATTTATCACCTCTTCCATCATTGGAGTAGCTTTAGAAAGTTTCTGAAATATATGTCAGAAACTAATCATTACCTATTTTTATTACTCAGCACACAAATATTGAATTTTCAAATGTATGTCTCCAGTTTAACATTTTTTTAGAAGATACAGCCATGAGATTTATTAATTTTATATAATTTTTATCAGTGGAAGAGCTAAATAGAAACAGCACATGTTGGAATTGTATTGAAAATTAAATTTTCCTTGGATTTCAACTACCATCCCTGTCTCCCACCATATGCATATCTTTCCAATACTGAAATTACACTAACCACGTTATTTCAGCAGTTTCACTGAGCATCAGTAACCAACTCTAATTTAACTGTATAGATCCTCTTTGTAATCTTAGTTGCGGTTCTGTGAAGAGATTTCAGTATATTGCTCTGAAACAGTCAAGGTCGGTCTGGGAGAATAACAAATGGCATTATCAGAACACAGTTTTTCCAGTGAAAATAGCATTGCTTAACCTGTTTCATGCATTTTCATGCATTTCCTTTTATAAATTTTGTTTAACTGAACTCAAAGGTAACAGATCAATGGAAATAAATAAACTGCTTCCCTAATTGTTATTGCATGAAAGTCTGATACATGCAGTTCTGTGACTCCTGACATAAGGACACCTGCTGGAAGTGGGTCCAGAGGAGGCCCAGGAAAAGGATCAGGAGGCTGAAGCAGATGTCCTATGAAGACAGGCTGAGAGAGTTGGGGTGGTTCGGCCTAGAGAAGAGACTTTGAGGAGACCTAAAAATACCTTCCAGTACCTGGAGGGGGCCCCAAGACAGCTGGATAGGGACTTTTTACAAGGGCAGGTAGTGATCAGCCGAGGGGGAATGGCTTCAAACTGGAAGAGGGTAAATTCAGACTAGATACAAGGAGGATATTTTTTTAAGCACTGGGACAGGTTGCACAAGGAAGTTGTTGGTGCCTTGTCCCTGGAAGTGTTCGAGGCAAGATTATACTGGGGCTTTGAGCAAACCTGGCCTAGTGGAGACTGTCCCTGCCTACGGCAGGATGGTTGGACCACATGATATTTAAGGTGCTTGCGGAAGGAATAATTACATTAAACCACAGCTTCAGTGCATACTCATCAGCAAGTGAAAATCTTTTACTATTTTTTTATTTGAAGAAGTCCAATTTGAATGTAAAAAAATTCTGCAGAATGACTATTTAAAGCAAATATTTCCACAAAACAGCTGCTTCCCAGCAAAAATGACAGGTTTTGGGCAAAGAAAATAATTTACCCTTACGGGAGTTTCCTTTCTGTATTGCAGCATAATATGACAATAAAGAAGAAACACAATATTGCTTGGAAGTTTCCCTGTGGATTAATAGTTTAATTTCAGGAAAGGATTTTGAAACATAGATGGTGAGCCCTTCATCACAGACCTGTCAGCAGCAGTGCCTATAGAATACAGAAATAGCAGGCTTCACACTGAAATGGGAATAATTTTGGTCAGCTCAAAACAGAAGGCAGCTCTCTATCAGCAGTTCCTACATGGACACTTGTAGGATGTGTGCTGCTGGAAGACTAAAACAGCACTCTGAAAATATGGTGGCATATCTGACATAGATTGGGTAGAATTTTAAATGTCTATTTAGTAGTTTTTATATGGCATCATTTCATATTTGTTTAAAGCAGTGTTTCTAAATCTGCAAGACAGAGTAGTCAAGAGATTCAGGGCATTATCTGTGGCTCACAGAACTGACTGTTTTATCTATGTGAATTCAGTAACAGAAGAAGATTTCTTTTAGGTGTTGATAACCAGCTTTTGAGACCAGAAACAAGTAATGAGCAAGAACTACTCCTGCAGAACCATTATGGAAAAAAATGTGTAGTCATGATATAAAAATAAATGCCTGTGATTTAGGGATTCAATTTATTTTTAGTTAGTATATACGTACAGCTGTTCCATTGGGTTATAGAGGTGCCCACTATCCTCTCTGTAGATGAAAACAAAGTGAGGTTATTGAAAGAGGAAAAAAAATCTTGTTTCTCTAGGTTTTATACTACAAATCATTGTCCGATCAAGTCCTCCAATTTTTTTTTGTTCCCTACTTTTTCCTTTACTTGCTGCTTCACTATTGAGGTACAAGCAATTCTCAGAGGTTAAGCTAGAGCAGATGAACAGGATTTTCCCATGCAGAAAGTTCAGAGATCAGCCTTAGGCATGTTGTAAATAATTAGTGAGTAGATGATCTGATATTGTAACAAACGCTTTGATTAATGTGTCTTGTTTCCAGAGTGTCATTCATATGGCTTAATGAGAGTAACAATTTCAATATGCGGCAAAATAGCAGAAATGCTTCATTAAAAAATGTTTACAGTGGATGCTGTGGAATTTCACAGACTGAACTTCTAAGAATATTGATCAGGTCTTTATCATACCATCCCTACAACGCACAACAAAATGATTCAGAATCATCAAACACTGTTTTCTCCTTTTGATCAAAATATAATAACCCAATCTGGTGGTATTGCAATGATTTGAAAACTGTAACCCTTTCAATCTCCATTTTCAAAAAAAGTACTGCTGAGCACCATACAGCAAAACATCTGAATTACGTGTTCAGATCGTCTCAATATTTCATGAAAAAGAAGGATAAATTCAGAGGATTTCTTGGGGAGAAGAGGAGGGACTGTGAAATTAAATCAGACATGCCAAGGATTGCCACCTGCAAGCTTGAGTGATGAGCAGAAGTCATATCAAGAGTGAGCATTCCTAATCTCCAAAAACTTCTGTAAATTCTGTTCTCAATATTATTGCGTTTTTCAAAATATTACTAGTCTTTTAAGGGAAAAACAAACCAAACAAGTCAAACAGAAAATGACTCCATGTCTCTAGCATCTGTGCCGGAGAGCGCTACATCACAAGAGATGAAAGACCTCAATCTTCTCTCATCAAATCTCTGTGAGCCACCTGCAACAGACCATTAGGGAAGGTAATATGATGAAGTGGTTTGAGTTCACCAATCCAATTTAAGTGCAGTGGTCTAAGCTCAGGCTTATTATTCAGGACATTTCTCTCTGTGAGATAAGGATTAGGAGAAGCAAAGCAGACTCAAACTTTAAAGAATATAAAGAAAGTTGTATTAACAGGACTAAAAGGAAAAAAACACAAATAATAAGAATTAGATTAAACCTTCAGAAAACCTCTCCTCCCGCCCCAAACTTCTCTTTCAGATATTTCCCCACTGACAATGCAAAGACACAAAATCTGATGTTCCTCAGTCAGTTTACCAACTCTAGAATAACCTTTCTTCAGTTCACTTAGGGAGAGGAGTTTCTCTCGTGGCTTCAGCATCACAGTGAACCAGCCGCCCGGGGTTACAGCATCTGACCCCTCTGAAAGTCCTTCCCACACCCTGCAGCCTTCCCACAGCTGCTTT